>WNGS01165751.1:11872499-11882868 GCA_020271785.1 Procambarus virginalis
AAACTGTATTAATTTTACCAATGATCTATTATAGCTCAATAGCTCCAATGATAACGCAGTACTCATATATACCTCTGTGCACAATCATCATACATCAGTTACTCAATATGATTATAATTATTATGCTCTATGTTCATTATATTCCTGTATTCATTATGCTCCGGTTATTCGCGATTACTCATAACACCACTCCTCACTCTACACTATCTGCACATCTCACTAAAGAACATGTTATCGAACCCCACATAGTTCAACCCTACATAGTTCAACCCCACATAGTTCAACCCCACATAGTTCGCATTTACATCCTCGAGAAGAAAAATAGGCCTACATAAAGTCAAATATGATATCATTTAGGCCTAGTCAATCTAAAGTCTTTGGGACAACTCGAAAAATATGTTACCTGAAGGAAATTTGTGTGTAATTTATTCTGAGCGAAGCTTCTAGTTTTGTTCCGTAAGAGTAATGGGAAGTTGATATTGTCTTGTGGGTGACTGTGTGCTATCCCGTGACGACTGTGTGCTATCCTGTGACGACTGTGTGCTATCCTGTGACGACTGTGTGCTATCCCGTGACGACTGTGTGCTATCCCGTGACGACTGTGTGCTATCCTGTGACGACTGTGTGCTATCCCGTGCTCACCCCCTTCCCCTGGTACCTCACCCCCCCCCTAGTATTTTACCCCTTCCCCTGGTACCTCACCCCTTCCCTGGTACCTCACCCCTCCCTTGTACCTCACCCCCTCCCCTGGTACCTCACTCCCAGACCACCGCCCCTTCCTTCATCTTGTCCGTCCTCCTCCCCCCACACCCACTTGCAACCATGTACTGACACACCATTCCCATGCCGGAAACCCTGTCTCTCCCTCTAACATCAACAAAGGGAGCGCGGAGGTTGTGGGTGGGGGTGGGGGGGGGAATAGGGAGGCAGGTCGAGGAAGAGTGGGGGTGGTGCTGGAGAGTGGATGGGTTGGAGGCAGTACATGATACAGCGGGGTGGGAGGCAGTACAATGATACAGCAGGGTGGGAGGCAGTACATGATACAGCAGGGAGGGAGGCAGTACAAGATACAGCAGGGAGGGAGGCAGTACAAGATACAGCAGGGTGGGAGGCAGTACAAGTACAGCAGGGAGGGAGGCAGTACAAGATACAGCGGGGTGGAAGGCAGTAGAGTCATGGCGGGGGTTGGGTATTCCCTCTATTTGCTGAAATAGAGGGAATACAGAGAACATATACGGCACGCATAGACGCAATAAAACACCTAAATTATTGGGATCGTCTCAAAGCTCTCCAAATGTACTCACTAGAAAGAAGACGAGAGAGATATCAAATAATATACACCTGGAAGATACTGGAGGGCCAGGTCCCAAATCTACACAGTAAAATAACAACGTACTGGAGTGAACGACATGGAAGAAAATGCAGAATAGAACCAGTGAAGAGCAGAGGTGCCATAGGCACAATCAGAGAACACTGTATAAACATCAGAGGTCCGCGGTTGTTCAACGTCCTCCCAGCGAGCATAAGAAATATTGCCGGAACAACCGTGGACATCTTCAAGAGGAAACTAGATTTATTCCTCCAAGGAGTGCCGGACCAACCGGGCTGTGGTGGGTATGTGGGCCTGCGGGCCGCTCCAAGCAACAGCCTGGTGGACCAAACTCTCACAAGTCAAGCCTGGCCTCGGGCCGGGCTTGGGGAGTAGAAGAACTCCCAGAACCCCATCAACCAGGTATCAACCAGGGTGGCGACGCGAGGGGCAACTAACCTATATCAACGCTCCAGGAGCAACGTGCACTCAACGGCTAGACATTCTCGTCACGGCCGACGTAATGCAACACCCCCACGAGACGTGCTTTTCTACTGCCTTTCGACATTTCCTGCACGGACCACCTACCCTTTAACCCCCCTACTACCATCCATCAACTTGCAACGTCCACAGACTCAACAAACATTTAGCACTATCCTTTTTGGCCATAGAAAAGCAATTTAGACCCATATACAAGCCACCCCTCCCCCCCCTTCTCCCACTGATACACTAAAGCGCATTCTAGATAAAATTGAAAATTTCCAACCAGTTGATTATGATGGCTCTGTAGCACAGTGGTCTACGTCCTCCGCTCACAATCGGGAGAGAAAGGGCTTGGTAGGTTTCCTCTCACGTGATGCCTTTGTTTTCCTAGCAGTAAAATAGGCACCCGGGAGCTAGGGAACTGTTGTGAGTGGCATCCTGGGGAGGGTTAGTATAGATGGTCAAGGCGGGTGGGTGGGGACTTGGCAAGTAGAAGGCTTCCTGTCCCCCGACAACGGGACTCACAAGGAAAGTATAATGAAAAAGTTGTCGCAGGGTCAATCCCAGCATCCCAGCTCCAGCTTCTATCCATATCATCCATCCCAGACCCCTGCAGAGGCCTTCATCCACATCACCCAACCGACATCCAAGCCACGCCCTCTATCCATAACCATCCAACATCCAACTCATATCCCAGTACAGATCTCCACCCGACACCCAAGTCAGTGTCGCCATCCACATCATTCATCCAACATCCCCACCGCGGCCGCCATCCACATCATCCACCCAATACAAAGATAAAAGGCATGGGTGTTGCCTGCCTGCTGCTGCTGCTGCTTTCCGCAAACCAAATTTAAAATGTTCCTCGACCAATTGAACTAACTGAACGTGTTAGGTAAAAGGCGACTTGATGAAGCTTCTTCAAAAGAGAATCTTGTAGGTACTGAGGTAAGAACTCACCTCAGCTGAAAATGTATTCACGACGCTCCAAGGTGAAGGAATCTTCACCTTGAAGATTAAGTCAAGACAAGCCAATCTCTCCAGCCTTTCAACGCAAGATAATATGGAAATCTAAAGATAATATGGTCAATCCTATATGGTAAACCAATTGGTTAGTGATCACAATGCAATTTCAGTTTCCTATAAAGTACAGTGCCTATCAGAGACGGAAAATTAATATATCGTATAGTTTGCACAATCACTTTATTGATTTTCAAAACGGTATCAAAAGTTACACAATAAGGACTGTATAGGCTTTCTCCAGAGACCTTGTTAATACAACTACTACACATGGGTGTGTTGGGGAACAAGCAATATAGGCCTAGCAGAGGTGGATACCACCTACCACCACCCAAGTGGGCTCTTGACTCCATATTTGTCCAACAACATGAACGAGTAAAGCAACTTGGAGATACATACAAAGGAACCAAATCACAAGAAGATTTACATGTATTTCTTGTCGCAAATAGAGAGATGAGAGACATGAGCAATGCTATACGAAATAAACATTAGGAAGAGTTCCTACAAAATAAAACGAACAATCATCACTTGTTGAAGTCTGGGCAAAAGATACGAAAAATCTCTAGAAGCAACCCAACCAAACCACTGCACCACAGCCCACTGGAACAAGCAAACATTCTCTTTGACCAATGGGCACTAACATCAAGCTACAACTCACTCCCAATTAACATACAACACAAACTTAATGACACACGTCCCAACAGACAACGAACCATCAATCTTGCCTGTTCAACTATCGACGTGTCGGACCTTAATGATGTAACTGAATGGGAATTAAATCATGCACTAAAGATGGGTAAATCAACTGCTCCTGGAGAGGACGGTATTACTTACAGTCTACTGAGATTAGTCTCACAAGTACCAGGTAATTCACTTTTAGTGTTGTACAGAATGAGTTTAAGTGAAGGAGTATTACCTGATGCTTGGACACAGAGTGTCATTCTTCCCATCCCCAAACCACACTCAGAAAATTATAGACCCATATCTCTAACATCGTGTGTTTGTAAAGTGCTTGAACGTATTGTTCTTAACAGACTCATGTATCGTATACAGGGGCACCTGTCACCTCAACTGTTTGGATTTATGCCTGAGCTCAGTACACAACACTCAAGACACTAAAGAAATCAAGACACTGTCATTTACTGAGTACTTCGCTCATATTGAAGCTTTCCCTCAAGCAGTCTTCATGGACCTAGCTGCAGCTTTTGATACAACAAACAGGGAAATCATACTGGAACAGCTTGCTGAGCTAGAAGTACAAGGAAAATTACTGAAATGGATAAAGGGCTATTTGTCTAATCGAACAGCATATGTTTTGTTTAATGGTGGTAAAAGCACAGAGAGGAAACACTTTGAACTGGGAACTCCACAAGGAGGGGTCCTCAGCCCCTTGTTGTTCAACGTTCTGATGCATAAACTAATTAAAGATCTTCCAACTAATAATGAAGACACTATCATTTGTTATGCTGATGATATATGTTTACAGGCTGCCTCCGAGCCTAGAATGCAAGTTATGCTCAACGCTTTTGCTACTAGAGCTGAGGAATGTGGCCTCCTTATCTCTGTACAGAAAACTCGTGCCCTCATTCCATGTGGTATTCCACCACCCAATTATCATATAGATGGGCGAGCACTAGAGAACTGCGAGTCTTACAGATACCTTGGTGTCCCCATTAACGACCCTGGGTACCTTTCTTCTCTCAAGAGGAGACTCTGGGAAAGATTAAAGCCCTTGTTGGTGTCAATCATGGAATTAACGTAGGACTTGTTAGATTGTTTTATGTATCATTTATACGCTCTGTGATTGACTACAATGCTCTACATCTCACACTGAATAAAGAGCTAAAATCTCTTATAACCTTGCAAAATGAAGCTATGCGTCTCATCCTTGGGGCTCCAAAGTCCACGAGAATAGTTAATATGAGAGCAGAGTTAAAATTACTTACCATAAGTGAAGAGAATTTTATCCATTAGCATAAATTTCGGTGTGAAGGCTTACGACAGCACATGATATTTTAAGCTAAACTTTCTATCATGCTCCATTCGCCTGAGGTCTATAGAAGAAGGTAATATGATGATACATTTTATACACACACAAATCACAATAGTGTGATGTATCAAATGAACAAATCCACAAGGGCCGTGATGAGGATTCGTTTGGATTTGTTCATTTGATGTCTCATATTTTGGGTTGATTTGTGATTGGTTGTATTGTATATTATACATACGCAACAACGATCACGAAAACACCGATGCCAGTATGCGGAAAACCCACATTGAAAAATATAATTATTATTATTAACATCTTTATTGACAAAATTAATTACAATTTTGCCTAATCTGAGGATTTTGATAGTCTAATTAAAGTGAGGATAATGCTGGTATTCACTGTCATGCAGGACAGAGAGTGATATATAAGACAATAGGCCTAAACTGTAGGCTGAAGCACATATATATCATGGTTACAATCAATGTTAATGTATAAGAGAACGCTGAACGCGTACACACGGATTTCTCCGGCTGAACGGCCTTTCGTTCTTTCGCAGAATCTGTGGTGAGAGTGATGGACACCGCCTTGACCACTATCTACGTGAATGTGAACACCTGAGAGACATTAGAAGTATGTGTAGAATAATAAACCCCACATTGTTTGAGTTAGGAAAACACTATTTGTCAAATATTGATACTGTTCTTAAAAGATTCCCCCATTTTGCACCCGCAAGATAACGTAAGCTTTTAAGGGTTGACAGATGTTAATCTTCTTGTTTGAGGAGCTGTTCACTTGAGACAGTTTAAGCAAGTCCCAGCTGTGTCTGGGTACAAGTGACACGATGAACAACCCAACGGGTTTCTTCCTATTGGGGAGTGTTGTACATGCTGCTATGGCGGTGTGTCCACTCACAAGATGAGTGGCGCTGCCCAATAAACTCGCCCCTCGGGGCAAAATTTAAAAATTATATATATATATATATTATATATATTATATATATATAAATTATATATATATAGATATATATATATATAATATAGTAGTAGGCTGCCATCAGTCTCAGGAGACTGGAGTTGCACTCTGATTGATGGTCTCGAATAGCCTCTCCAGGACGCAGAGCCATGGTAGTTTGATACGGGGGGGGGGAGAAGCTGTTACCCGTGCAGCAGGTCTCCCCTCTCCACGGCACCTTAAAGTCTCCAAGAAAATATATATATATCTCATATATTCCGACAAGGGAAATTAATATACCTAGCTGAGGTCGGGGGCATGGGGGTGGCTGGCCACGCTGCTGGAAAATGTAAAAAGGAAAATTTGTCGCCTATAAATTTTCTCAGAATTTACTTGTCTCTTAACTTGCTCGAGAAATCGAAGCTTGTTATTTTTTGTTGCACTCAAGGGAGGAGGGAGGAGAGGGGGAGAGGGAGAGAAAGAGGAAGGGAGAAGGAGAGAAAGAGAGAGAGAGAGAAAGAGAGAGAGAGAGAGAGAGAGAGAGAGAGAGAGAGAGAGAGAGAGAGAGAGAGAGAGAGAGAGAGAGAGAGGAGAGAGAGAGAGAGAGAGAGAGAGAGCGGGGAGGTTATTATTATTAATATCTTTATTGACAAAATTAATTACAAATTATGCCTAATATGAGGATTTCAATTAAGTCTTCTTAAAGTGAGGATAATACTGGTATTCACTGTCACGCAGGACAGAGGGTCATACATAAGACATAGGTCTAAACTGTAGGCTGAAGCACATATATATCATGGTTACAATCAATGGATATGTGAAAACAACTTTCTATTGTGCACTGCCACACAAGGGCAGAGATGGGGTTCATAAGTAATGCAGCTTAGAAGTAATATAAATAAAATTATATTGTTCTTCAATCTTTAAAATGGACAAGCAAATGTAAGATAAACTTTTAGGATGTCGTTCCAGTACTCCAGAATCAATGAAATAGTCACACAGTTGGTGTTACAAGAGGCCAGGAGGTCTAAAATCTTTACAGTTTCCCATTCAACAATATAGTGTTCTAGTGAGTGCATTGAAGTTTGTCACAGAGTTTGCAATCTGAATATTCTGGCAGTGGGTCAGCCTCACTACACCTGCCAGATGAATATGGAAGAGAAGAAAAGGGAGATAAGATAATATATATTATATATATATAGGAAAGTAATATAATATACTAATATATAATAATATATAAATATTTTATATATATATTATATAATATATATATATTATATATAATATAATATATATATATATATATTATATATATATATATATCTATAATGTCGTACCTAGTAGCCAGACGCACTTCTCAGCCTACTATGCAAGGCCCAATTTGCCTACTAAGCCAAGTTGTTTCATGAATTATATATTTTCTCAAATTTTTTCTTATGAAATGATAAAGCTACCCATTTCATTATGTATGAGGTCAATTTTTTGGGGGGGAGTTAAATTAACGTAGTTATATGACCGAACTAACCAACCCTACCAACCTAACCTAACTTATCTTTATAGGTTGGTTAGGTTAGGTAGCCGGAAAAGTTAGGTTAGGTTAGGTTAGGTAGGTTAGGTAGTCGAAAAACAATTATTCATGAAAACTTGGCTTATTAGGCAAATCGGGCCTTGCATAGTAGGTTGAGAAGTGCGTTCTGGCTACTAGGTACGACATATATATATATATATATATATATATATATATATATATTATATATATTATATATTATATATATATATATATTAAGGATATATATATATATATATATATATATATATATATATAATATATATATATATATATATTTCAACAACAACACTTCAAGAGGTGAAAACCTTGACAACGTTTGCCCAAGCGAAGCCGCGTGTGGTTTGGTGCTGGACTTAAGGTCTCCCCAACCACTTGAGCTAGACGGTAGAGCGACAGTCTCCCTTCATGCAGGTCGGCGTTCAATCCCCGAGCGTCCACACAAGTGGTTGGGCACCATTCCTTCCCCCCCCCCCCCTCGTCCCATCCTTATCCTGACCCCTTCCAAGTGCTTATAGTCGTAATGTTTGGCGCTTAACGTTGATAATTCCCTTCCCGTTCCAACCGTGATAGTCACTAGGTACCACATTACTAACTGGTACCAGCAGGTACCTACTAAGGTGCACCTCTCACTATGGCGTTCAGTTCCTGCACCCATTATGTGCCTCTGTACCCCTTTCCACCACCGCCCACGGGGTGGGTATGGGGTGCATAATAAATGACTGAACTGTCAAGTTAAATGTCCCACCCGGAGACATACGTTACTACTCCGTACGGTTTAGACGCATGGTGCACAGTCTCCTTATGGCTAGAGGTCTCTCTCTCTTGGGCTCCTCTCACTGCACAACTGTTATAAGCAACATATTACTGTGCAACATATCATAATATCTGGCAACGTAATAACGTGCAGCATAACTGAATGTCAGCATATTTGATGTCCAACATAATGAATTTGCGAGATATCACAAATGTGCAACATTCCAGTTTATTCAACATATGTTCACATTGATTTGCAACGTTCGCAACACAATTTGTATTAGATTGTGTTACCAGCACCTGGGATACGGCACCGATCCTGTGCCAGATAAGGCCACTACGGGCTCACCATAGCCCGTGCTACTTTCACGTTCAATATGAACAAGATCACAGCTCTTAATTTACAAACTATACACGAGACAGAATCTCAGATCAACTCTGTGCAATACATTAAGTTTTCCTGTTAATATAGAACCCCCCCCCCCCCCCTAAGAGTGAGGCAGAGCCAAGGGGCAAAATGGGCTTAGGAAAGGAAAAACTCCGAATAAAGGGCAAAGAAGGTGTCTAACAATGGGCAAGAAGGAACCTAATAAAGGGCAAGATGGTGGCCCTTCCAACACCCACCCTTGTTTTGTTCGTCCTAAAAATCGATTCACCATATCCCTCTCTTCCTCATTGGCTGGCTTCTCATTCTCTTATTTTCTCATTATTTCATTTAACCTCTTCCTTATTAAGGAGATGCATCATTAACATGCTAAGACAATTTTCTTTCACTCAAAAGTCTTGAGTTCAATTCTCAAATAAGGCTTCAGTAGCATACAAACTTAAAATTATATTTTGTTTAAGTCACATATGTAAAATGATTTACATTTATACAAGATTTAATATTTGATTTCAACATCCAGGATTGTGACCATGCCTCGTGCTCTCAGCTGCTACACTGTCATCTTTGTCTGTCTGTCTGTCTGTCTGTCTGTCTGTCTGTCTGTCTGTCTGTCTGTCCTGTCTGTCTGTCTGTCTGTCTGTCTGTCTGTCTGACTGTCTATGTGTCCTGTCTGTCTGAGAGGTGATACACTCCACAGAGCGTCGGTCACAGGAAAAAATCACTGCCTCAATGTATACAGTTGAATTATGCACGATGTAGTTACATGCAAATCAGCTGGCCAATATCGGATGAGATTGGATTCACTTGGATGCTACACAAGATACCAAAACGAAAGGCGGTTAGAAACTTTGTAGCAGAGACTGTGGAGAGCTCATGGTGTGACCGCCGGACTCTGTAATGTGTACAGTTCTGACTGGGTGAAGTGGCCAGGGATGATATGGTTAACTGAGGGACTGTAAGTCGCGGATCTTTATCCGTGTGTGGTTCATCAGTCAGTGACTGTTAGTGGCGATGATTTGGGAGTCATTCACGTAACTGGTTAAAGGCACAGACACCTGGGTAGTCTGGGTGCCAGGTGCCAAGCCGGATAATGGTCATTGCCTGGCATGGGGTGATGATGCCAGGTGAGGCAGTAGTGGTCTCGAGTGAGGTTATCTTGAGATGATTTCGGGGCTTTTAGTGTCCCCGCGGCCCGGTCCTCGACCAGGCTCCACCCCCAGGAAGCAGCCCGTGACAGCTGACTAACACCCAGGTACCTATTTTACTGCTAGGTAACAGGGGCATAGGGTGAAAGAAACTCTGCCCATTGTTTCTCGCCGGCGCCTGGGCGACCCAGGACCACAGGATCACAGTCCAGCGTGCTGTCCGCTCGGCCGACCGGCTCCCACGAGAAAAAGAGAGAGGCATCAGTGGTAGGAAGCATCAATCAAGCAGTCAATCAACTCACGCCCACACCTTCTTATACCTACTTATACCTCCTTGTACCTCAATCCATCGTTCTTTAACTGTCAACATTATCTCCCTGCTCTATCTGCGGTTTATCCCTCCCTCCTTCCACTACGTCATCATTCTATGTTCTCTCTACCTCATCTACTTTCAATTACTACATCCCATCCCGTCTACCTTGAACTTATCCATCCTTACCCAATTTATCACTCCATCCATCCTACACAAGGTGGGTTGATCCCTTCCCCATAATACTACTACCATTCAACAATTTCCCAGTCGTTGACCCGCCCAAACCATCACTCAGTCGTTACCACCACACCCATTGATACCTCTACGGTCGTTCACATGACACTACGAAAACTCTTAAGTATCTAAGTATTCCTCCTTGTACACGTATTGAAGCCATTTAGCAATGGAAACATACAGAACGTTTTGTAATACAAAAAGTCTTCTTTTTGT
>WNGS01165751.1:11882893-11887893 GCA_020271785.1 Procambarus virginalis
GGAACTTGTTCCCAGTAGCTGAATCTATAACAATAACAACAACAACAACAACCTATGATACACAGGTTATCCCACAGCAATCTCGAGGTTCTTCAACTCTTTGCTTCACCTCCTAGGCCTATCTTGAGGTTATCTTGAGATGATTTCGGGTCTTTAGTGTCCCCGCGGCCCGGTCCTCGACCAGGCCTCCTCCCCCAGGAAGCAACCCGTGACAGCTGACTAACACCCAGGTACCTATTTTACTGTAGGTAACAGGGGCATAGGGTGAAAGAAACTCTGCCCATTGTTCTCGCCGGCGCCCGGGACCACAGGATCACAGTCCAGTGTGCTGTCCGCTCGGCCGACCGGCTCCCAATAGGCTCAAACCTTTCATCTCGAAGAGAAGGATAATTTAGTATTGTGTGTAAAAAGAGATATTCAAAGGAAGCATCTTCCAGTTGCAAGAGTTTGGTTCATCATTAAATGTCTTTCGGATAATTCTGCATAAACTGCCTGGGTAATTTGTATGTAAAATGGCATGGATCTAGGTTACCTTGCTAGTTACCTTGCGTTAACTCCGAGGACCAACGTCCCCGCGGCCCGGTCTCTGACCAGGCTTCATCAACGACTTGTGTGTCCACCTCCAAAATCGTCGTTCAACAATTATAACAGCTTTCTTTTTCACATTCATTAAAAGTTTATGAGTTCCGAAGCACTATGAGGTTGTTTATATCAATAATCTTAGATTCTGATGCTTCAAAACTCACAAACTGTTTATTAAATGTAAACAGAGCCGCCATGATTGGCCCTGTTCAATTCAGGCAGGTAAGGAAATGTTTAAGTTGAATTAATACAGTTTCTAATTCTTCCATTCTTACCATGACCCTTGTGGTGAGTGACCGGAGAGTTCAATGTTGGACATCATGTGTGACCGGACACCGACCAGGGGTAACTTGGGCAAATGTAGGACATCTCCCATGTGAATATTATGAAAACGTTAATTAAAAGTTTCCTCTTCTAACCTTACCGACTAAGCCAGACGACTCAAACAGAAAACGGAACAGTTCGTCACTTTTGTGAGTCGATTTCATTTCAATTACGTCCAAATTTGGCCATACGCGCATACGAGCGAAAGGTGACTTATTTTTAAGAGGACGGGTTGGAATATATACCAACATATACCGGCATCAGGTGACCACATATTGGCATGATGCCGGAAGGGCATTCATCATGCTCCCAGTATGGGCAAATAGGAGCAAAAACCCACGTGTACACCCGTCCAGAGGCTAGCCATAAGGCCACCTTACCTTGAGGTGATTACGGGGTCAGCGACCCGCGGCCCGGTCGTCGACCAGGCCTCCTAGCCTATGCTTGACAGGGCAGGGTGGGGAGTAGAAGCTTTGACCCCGTCTACAGGTAATGAATGTGTAAGCTCCCTTTCCTGAATCGGAGATTCTGGAGAGCGCTGAGAGCAGCGCACCAACAGCCTGGTTGACCAGTCCAGCAACCAGGAGTCCTGGTCGACGACGGGCCGCGGGGACACTAAGCCCGGAAGCACCTCAAGGTAAGGAGCGTGTCGGATTTCTTCTACTCCATAGCCCGGCCTGAGGCCGGCTGCTTGTGGTTAACTTGGTCCAACAGGCTGTTGCTTGATAACATACATCTTTTGAAAGGGCTTCACACTTTATGCCCCCTGGCCAGGCCTCTGGTAGGAGTGCCAACACGCCGTAAAGGTCGTTGACACTAACCCATGACCGCCGCCACCAAGTGAAGGGAGGAGCACTTTCCTACCTTCATCGCCTGCCTCAACCATCAAGCCATTATAGTGGGTGTTTCGAGTGTGCTTCTTGACCCGGTAACAGGAAGACACTTTAGCCTTCTTACCACAGCCAGAGGGTCATGACTAGGCTGCACACTTAACTGCCCAATAGTTCAGTACTATCCTATCTTCTGTAATATACAAGCCACTCCCACACTCTTTGGCAGATCAACTAGCTAGCCTACTGCCAGAGGTCCTGCCAGTCTGCCTGCCTCCCAGCCTGCCTGCCAGCCTGCCAGATAGCCTGCCAGACAGCCTGCCTGCTGCCAGCCAGCCTGCCTGCCATACAGCCTGCCAGATAGCCTGCCAGCCAGCACCTCTGCCAGCCTGCCAGATAGCCTGCCAGCCAGCCTGCCTGCAGCTAGCCTGCCGCTGCCAGCCAGCCTGCCTGCCAGACAGCCTGCTATGACCTCAGATAACCTGATTGTGCGGAAGAACCATCATTCAAGTTGTCTGGATCGATTAAACATTAGACTTATATTTCATTAGTGGATTCCTCAACTTCAAAATTGAGTTTACAGTGTTTTTGCTCTTTCTTACCGCTCACGAATTTCAAACCCGTGAATTAACGCCCTTGTAAATAACTTCTCCATTGGATAACATAGATGTTAGCACACCGATGTGTCTGCTTGTGAAAAGCTGTAATGGTTCGAGTAAGAGAGTAACAGTCAGTGTTTACAGCAGCTGTATGTGTAGTATTACGAATAATTTCAGCAGGTGGCCTGGCTGCAGAAGCATTTCAAACACGTGAATGGAGTACATACATGTAAGCAAACTTTGAATAATCAGCTAAGATTTCCGGTAATACTAATTTTGAATAAAATACATACACATTTCTCATCCAGGATGGTACTCAAACTCCCCGTCAGACGTCCCTTCTGACGGACTTACAATATATGCCAAGCTTCAGACATATAAAATAATCAATGATGGAGTCAGAATTTTTTCTACTGTGAATTCCTTCCCATATTGCTCCGAGTGCACATTAGAACTCCTGAGTTGGTCAAGGCGGTGTGCTCTTGGAGGGGGCGTTGATTATCCTCGTAGGATTGCCTTTGAGCAAAAAAGAACACGCAAAATTAATCCATATATTTTTGTGACTGGCTTTTACAAAGGCACAGTTGTTTATTGAAAAACTTCATGAGGGTAGAATATGAGGAATATGAAAAGGCTCCGAGACCCTGGTAAAGGAGGCTGGTATGTTTTCACATTGATGGAGGATAGAGTCTATGGATGTCAGTTGTATATTTCTAGTTGGCATGTGACTGCAAGCAGCCTGAAGTCAGATAGAGATATTGTGTAAATAGATCCTATTACTGACCACCGCCATCCCTGAACCTCCAATGACATCAAAACTCAGTAACACTCCCCTAGTGACAGTACTGCAACTATTACCACTACCACCACCACCACCACTCACACTATTATCACTGTTTTCACTCACACCACCCCACACTACCACCATCACCCACTACCACCACTACTGACTAGTACCGCTACTCACACCATAACCACCAACCCTGGCCAACAGCGACACTGGATACCCATCTCCCAGTTTAATGATGCAAACCGCTCCAAATTGCAATAATAGAATGATGTGCAGGCTTGCAATACTAAGTGACAGGTGTAAATGACAGCCACCATAGCAGTCGAGCCTGGCCTCGGGCCGGGCTTGGGGGGAGTGTAGAAGAACTCCCAGAACCCCATGAAGCATCAGCCAGGCAGCTTGTCACACAGCACAACTCCCACTTAGAACCAAGTCAAAATAACCCATACGACCTCACACTCACTCACACACGTGGAATGAATGTGACCATGGTTCACTTTCATCACTTTCGCTTCGTAAGTGTGTGAGTTGGGTTATTCTTTTTAACTATAATTACCTCTTAACAATTGTTAATAGTATTATGTGTGCCTCTGACCTGCATTACCTAGCTTCCATATTAATTATGTTCATTTGTGGTATTTCCTCAAATCTATTATACTTGCTAACACTGGAGTGGACGGTAGAGCGACGGTCTTGCTTCCTGCAGGTCGGTGTTCAATCCCCGACTGTCCAAGTGGTTAGGCACCATTCCTTTCCCCACATCCCATCCTTAGACCAAATCCATTACCGTGAGAAACCGCCCTCCCCTCAAACCACCTGGATAGTTATCTAGATATTTGTGATGGTTTGAAAGCATATTACGGTTCCAGTAATAGTCTACATGTAAACTGGCAAGTGAACCTTTGTTTAAACAGAGATTATTCTCAAGTTTAACTTTATTGTATTATAATTTGTTGGCTTAAAATATAAAAAGTGAATGCTGAAAAGTTTTTTGAAGAATTTGGTTTTCTGAAAAATAAATTCGCGGGAACACTGAAATAATTTTCGATTTTTTTCACATTATCGGCAATAATACATCATATTAACCTAACCTAACATAGGTTAGGTTAGCTTAACCCAAAAGCCACTAACCTTAACCTAAAGTAACTAACCTAACCACGGATAGAGAGTAGATAATAGCACAAATTATGCAGTTGGTCTCGATCCATTCCCACGAGTGGATCGCCTCCCTAAGGAGAGGTTGCAGTCTCCAGATCGATGGCATTACTGCCTTGAATATTTCAAATGGAAGTGCTTCCCAGTCCCCCTGACTCTTAGTTATAACTGGCCGGCCTAAATCTAGACCCACACATTATGTGCCGTAATTATATATAGTGACATAGGGCGCTCGACTGAGGGTATATATCTCCTTCCTTGGTTGATAATGTTCCCTGCTAGACTCCATCTGTTAGAACCCATCTTAGATAAAACAGATATGCACATCTGGTATAAGAAAAACCTCTCGATACACTACGCCCAACCACTTGGGGGTGGACGGTAGAACGACGGTCTCGCTTCGTGCAGGTCGGCGTTCAATCCCCGATCGTCCACAAGTGGTTGGGCACCATTCCTTTCACTTGTTCCATCCCAAATCCTTATCCTCATCCCGTCCAAGTGCTATATAGTCGTGATGGCGCTTTCTCCTGATAGTTCCCTTCCCCTTCTCGATACATTCAGTGAATCATGAATCTACAGATATTTTAGATTTCTCTCTCTCTCTCTCTCTCTCTCTCTCTCTCTCTCTCTCTCTATATATATATATATTATATATATATATATAAATATATATATATATATATATATATATATATATATATATATATATATATCTTTCGC
>WNGS01165751.1:11892893-11897470 GCA_020271785.1 Procambarus virginalis
ACAGCGGGGAGGGAGGCAGTACAAGATACAGCGGGGAGGGAGGCAGTACAAGATACAGCGGGGAGGGAGGCAGTACAAGATACAGCGGGGTGGGAGGCAGTACAAGATACAGCGGGGAGGGAGGCAGTAGAGTCATGGCGGGGGTTGGGTATTCCTCTATTTGCTGAAATAGAGGGAATACAGAGAACATATACGGCACGCATAGACGCGATAAAGCACCTAAATTATTGGGATCGTCTCAAAGCTCTCCAAATGTACTCACTAGAAAGAAGACGAGAGAGATATCAAATAATATACACCTGGAAGANTATATATAATCTAGTGTTTTTCGTTCTTTCTCTACCACAGACGTGTCCCATATAGTGCTAACCCGCACACATAAACACATCATTGCGTCAAAAAGATCTGTTAGAAAACATTTAATTTAGTGGGCCATTGAGCACTCAACCGCGGACAGTTGTGCTTTTACCCTAACATATGCACACACACATTCCCGTCTGTCCCACATAGACAGGCGTGGAGGTGGACGGAACACCTACATCAGTTGTCCCAATATAGTCATACCGGTTTAGTGCTTTCTCTTGGATATGTCCTTTTCATCAGCTGGCCTTCAGGTTGTGAGTCTGTGTTAGTCTGTATTGCCATTTTACTTGCTGGTAATGGAACTAGACTTTTCCTTGATATTTACATGATTAATGAGGTTGATTTGGTTACGTTTTTGGGCCTTTTGGTCTTTGTGGTCTCTCGTCAACACACACACATCATTCTCACTACACTTCTTGGCCATGTACCTGGGCTCTGTACCCCCGAGGGTACACCACACACTTCTGGCCACGTACCTGTAACCGACAAGATAAACCATTAAGTGTACCTTCGACACACACACCCACACACACCTCACACACACACACACACACACCACACACACACACACACACACACAGACAGTGTGTGACAGACAAGAGGCACTGAACTACAGGCCAGTGTCCTTAACTTGTATACCATGCAAGGTGATGGAGAAGATTGTGAGAAAAAACCTAGTAACACATCTGGAGAGAAGAGACTTCGTGACAACCCATCAACATGGGTTCAGGGAGGGTAAATCTTGCCTTACAGGATTGATAGAATTCTACGATCAGGTGACAAGAATTAAGCAAGAAAGAGAAGGGTGGGCGGACTGCATTTTTTTGGACTGTCGGAAAGCCTTTGACACAGTACCCCATAAAAGGTTGATGCATAAGCTGGAGAAACAGGCAGGAGTAACAGGTAGGGCGCTCCAGTGGATAAGGGAGTACCTAAGCAATAGGAAACAGAGAGTTACAGTGAGGGGTGAGACCTCAGACTGGCGTGAAGTCACCAGTGGAGTCCCACAGGGCTCTGTACTTGGACCTATCCTGTTTCTGATATACGTAAATGATCTCCCAGAGGGTATAGACTCATTCCTCTCAATGTTTGCTGACGACGCCAAAATTATGAGAAGGATTAAGACAGAGGAGGACAGCTTGAGACTTCAAGAAGACCTGGACAAGCTGCAGGAATGGTCGAACAAATGGCTGTTAGAGTTTAACCCAAGCAAATGTAATGTAATGAAGATAGGGGTAGGAAGCAGGAGACCAGATACAAGGTATCATTTGGGAGATGAAATACTTCAAGAGTCAGAGAGAGAGAAAGACCTGGGGGTTGATATCACGCCAGACCTGTCCCCTGAAGCTCATATCAAGAGGATAACATCAGCAGCATATGCCAGGTTGGCTAACATAAGAACGGCCTTTAGAAACTTGTGTAAGGAATCTTTCAGAACATTATATACCACATATGTCAGACCAATCCTGGAGTATGCGGCTCCAGCATGGAGTCCCTATCTAGTCAAGCATAAGACTAAACTGGAAAAGGTTCAAAGGTTTGCCACCAGACTAGTACCCGAGCTGAGAGGTATGAGCTACGAGGAGCGACTGCAGGAATTAAACCTCACTTCGTTGGAAGACAGAAGAGTTAGGGGGGACATGATCACCACATTCAAGATTCTCAGGGGAATCGACAGGGTTGATAAAGACAGGCTGTTTAACACAAGGGCACACGCACTAGGGGACACAGGTGGAAGCTGAGTGCCCAAATGAGCCACAGAGATATTAGAAAGAACTTTTTTAGTGTCAGAGTGGTTGACAAATGGAATGCATTAGGAAGCGATGTGGTGGAGGCTGACTCCATACACAGTTTCAAGTGTAGATATGATAGAGCCCATTAGGCTCAGGAAACTGTACACCTGTTGATTGACGGTTGAGAGGCGGGACCAAAGAGCCAGAGCTCAACCCCCGCAAGCACAACTAGGTGAGTACAACTAGGTGAGTACACACACACACACACACACACACACACACACACACACCACACACACAGGTGTGTGTGTGTGTGGTCTTAGTGTTGTGGTGGAGGCTGACTCCATACACAGTTTCAAATGTAGATATGATAGAGCCCAATAGGCTCAGGAATCTGTACACGTGTTGATTCACAGTTGAGAGGCGGGACCAAAGAGCCAGAGCTCAACCCCCGCAAACACAACTAGGTGAGTACACACACTCACAAACACACACACACACACACACGCACACACACACTACTCCAAACATTCCCCATAGGCCTAAATCACCCACATAGACAATTCAAAATGTCCAGCAGGCAGTGTGATACAGTCACTCCTATTACAGAAGCCGTAGGTGCAATTTCCTGTAGTCATTATTTTTTTAGACAGGAGTAGGAGGTACAGGTACAGGAGTTGGCTTCTGGCTCCTGTTGACACAGGCCTGGTCGACGACCGGGCCGCGGGACGCTAAGCCCCGGAAACACTTTAAAAACACTACCCTACTAGTTTTCCTTGGAACACGACCCGCCAAGCGGTTTACAGCCAGGTTCCCCCAATTGGTGTTGAGTGAACTGAGGAGAGCAGCTCTAGGATTGGTGCCCAGTCAATCTCCTCCCCCCGGTTAGATGCAAGTAGCTAACGATTAGGCTAAGCCTGTGAAAATTAACTGAGTCATATTCACAAGCATTATAATACTGCTTGTGTCCAGTCGTGTCCAATTGTCCAATCATTAGTCTCAGTGCATTTTAAACAGTTCATTTTGAACAGCGTCCGTAAGTGAATCTTACGTCAGACTGCGAGTACTGACATCCAACAGCCTGGTTGAACAGACCGACATACACAAGGCCTAATCAGAGACCGGATCACGAAGACATTAATCCTCGGAACCACATGAAGGTAACCACTGTTAGTAATCCACCCCCTGAACCCAGGTGCTTGGAGTGAGATCCGGCAGCCACTATGCACCAGCTGTGGAAGAGAGGCGGGCCACAGCTGGCTGACAAGTAGCTCACTGTCCGCCCCCGCGGAGAAAGTCTTGACCCTCTTCACGTGAAGGTGGCGCAGATGACCAGTAGTATTGACCGCCTCGCTTATATATGAATGACTGTAACTTATTACCCCATTCACGGGTTATTCATGCCCGTGCCACCTCTTAGGTGGCTTAATCTCCATCCATAAATCAATTATTACACCATCTCAATTCAATTTGTTCCTTTATTATGCACCCCATACCCATCCCGTGGGCGGTGAGGGAAATGGGGATAACCCTCACTTTTAACCCAGAGTTACAAACTGAATAAGTTTAGGTTCAAGACAGTTTAGAAACTGATTTGGAAACTGGTTGTTAATTTGTGTCATTAATAATCGGGAAACATAACTGGCGAGGGATCGATGGGTTGTTTCAAGCGTAGGCTAGACATATAAAAGAGTTTGGGTGGAAGTAAATAAAAGCTGGCTCGTATGGCCAATAGGTCTTATACGTTTGAGGTCAAATCATTACAATGATAAAGATTAGAACCAAGACGCCGGGTACTCCCAAGTATATTAGAGGGACTCCTTGTTACCATAACTGCGGTCTGAGGGATTAATTGGAAACTAATTCCAGCTGCTCATCCCATTGGCTACGGCTGCTTCCACTGGGGAGGCACGGGAACTGCCCTCTCGCACTTGCTTGCTACCTGGTTGATGGGGTTCTGGGAGTTCTTCTACTCCCCAAGCCCAGCCCGAGACCAGGCTTGACTTGTGAGAGCTTGGTCCACCAGGCTGTTGCTTGCAGTGGCCCGCAGGCCCACATATACCTGCTTGATGGGGTTCTGGGAGTTCTTCTACTCCCCATGCCCGGCCCGAGGACAGGCCTGACTTATGAGAGCTTGGTCCACCAGGCTGTTGCTTGGAGCGGCCCGCAGGCCCACATACCCTCCACAGCCCCCATCATCAACAATGGGTTGCACGCATCAATTGTCGCTCATCTTCATTAATGAGGAAACACATGCGGTACGCGTGCATGTAGCATAGTGGTCTACGTCCTCGGCTCACAATCGAGGGACCCAGGCTCAATCCCCGAGCAGGACAGAAACGGTCAGGCATGTTTCCTTTCACCTGATGCCTATGATTAGATAGCCGTAAAACTGGTGCCCAAGTGTTAGGGAGCTGTTGAGGGGGGGTTGCATTCTGGGGAGGCCCAGTCGTTGGTCTAGGGGACCTAGATAACCCTAAC
>WNGS01165751.1:11901198-11912267 GCA_020271785.1 Procambarus virginalis
AGGCTTCCTGTCCCCGATAGCGGTAACTGTGCTGTACCTCACATCTGGGCTGCCTTCGCCCTCCACTCGCTCTCCGGGTTCCATGACGAGGTGATCCATTCCCAGGCCGGCGGACGTCTCCTCGTCGGCCTTATCAGATCCACGTCCTCCTGTCCTTCGCGCTGCCTCGGAGTTACAACACAAGGGAACGCCTCCATGGCGATTCCTTTTCGTCCCCACAGCGTCGAACACTTCGCCTTTCTTCTCTAAGTGCTCCAAGCACTCCTCGTCCTCACGAGGGTCGGTATGACACGGTCCTCCACATGCGTCATTTCCCAAATGACCTGTGCCTCCCTCGTGGCATCGTCGCACAGACCCCCACTACTAGGGTTGGCATCATATAAACCGAACTCAGGGTTACTGGTGTAGGGGCATCTGCACTGGGCCTCCCACAGTGGTCACACTTGCCTCACCTACACAGGTATTCTCGTGACACTCAGGGAAAAGGTTCTGCTCACCAGGGTAAATTCCGCCCCAGTATCTCTCAGCATCATTACCGGGATGGGGTCTGCGTCCCCCACCCTTACAGTTCCCTCACGCACGAATGGGGTAGCCTCCTTCTTCCTACGTAGGGTCCATCGCACTCCTTCGGAAACTGGTCCTCTACCCGCACAAAAGCAAACGTAAACCCCGCTGCTTAGGACGTCTGCATTCGCGCGCCATGTGTCCTATTAACCCGCAGTTGAAACAACGGGATCCTTATTCTTCCGCGGATTCTCTTGCGCCTTCCAAAGACTCATGCTCAGCTTCTCCGGCCGTGACGATAACAAGATCTCTTGAGCTCTTCCTCGGTGACTTCTTCGGCGGTTCCACAGCACTCTTTGCCTTCTGCTGTCTCCATTCGAGGGGTATAGGACTTAGGATACTCGGTCCTGTCCTCCAACCGTCCGACCTTCTATTATTCTCCCATAACTGGAGAATGCGGGCGATCGGTGCTGTCCCTCTCGACACGGACGTAAAGCTTCCTCTAGCATGTCTGCTCGATCGGCTGCGGCTCTCGGGTCCTTGATGTCCGCTTCCTTTACTCTCACCCTAATCTCGGGAGAGAGCACGGACATGAATTTTCCATGACCATTAGCCTCTTGATCTGTTCAGCCGATCTTGCTCCTTCCGACTCCAACCATTTCACGAATTTCCTTTCCATGTCCCTCGCCGTCTCCGCATACGATTTTCCTGGCGATCGGGTACATTCTCTAACCTTTTCCTATAGCACTCCGGCGTCAGCTTGAACGAATGGAGCACGGCCCGTTTTACTGCATCATAGTTGGTACACTCCTGGAGATCGAGCATGTTGTAAGCTTCACGAGCTTCACCAGTGAGCCTTCCTTGAACTAGCTCCGCCCACTCTGCCCTCGCCACTTCTTCAACGTAGCGACCCTCTCGAAATGCTCGAAGAAGCCCTCAGCCTCATTAGGCACGAAGACGGGCAAATCCCTCTCTCTCACTCGGCGGTCTTCCGGCTGTTGTGGTGGGTAGTTGGACTAGTCCCAGCTCAGCTCGTTTCAGCTCAATCTCCTTGTTCGCCTCAACCTCCTGCAGCTTCGTCCTAGCTTCTATTTCGCGCTCCTTCAGCTGTGCCTCTCGTTCTTCTCGTTGCTGCTGTGCCTCTCGTTCTTCTCGTTGCTGCTGTGCCTCTCGTTCTTCTCGTTGCTGCTGTCCTCTCGTTCTTCTCTACGCTGCTGTGCTCTCCTCTCTCTCTGCTTCTCGCGCTGCAGCTGTGCTTCTCTTTCTTCTCGGCGCAGCTGTGCTTCTCTCTCTGCTTCTCGCGCCTCAGCTGTGCATCTCTTTCTTCTCTGCGCAGCTGTGCTTCCCTTTCTGCTTCTCACGCTTCAGCTGTGTTCTCTTTCTGCTTCCTCACGCTTCAGCTGTGCTTCTTTTTCGCGCTCTTCCTTGCGCATTGTGCTTCTATCTGCAGCTTCATTATTTCCAGCTTGATACTGCGCCTGCTGCCACTGGATCCCCGGCTGCTGCCACCGGTACTCAGTTTCTCTCCTCCACTGGCAGGTGTCTGTGGCTTCCTCTCCTAAGGCTTCATCACGTGCCTTGAGCTGTGCCATGATCTCAAGTCTTCTCTCTCCCACTTTGGAAGCTCTCAACTTGATCCCAAAGTGGTCGGCGATCGTCTGCAGCTGTGCCTTGTGCACTCCTCCAGTACTTGCTCGTCTCTCGTGTCTATAACCTGGCTACTTTATCACCCTCCATCTTGTGACAATGAGTGAAAACCTAGCCTGATATTAATACCACAATTACCACCTTGATCTTGCTCTTATCCTGGCAGGTCGCCAATGTCGGGGTTTCACGGTGTTCTCGTAAGGGTTAAAGCAACAGTAGACTGGATCTCCTTTCCAGGTGGTTGCTCCAACAATAACCCTTACTCACCGTCGTTCGGCGGGTCTTCCCTCAATCCTCTAGGCTCCACTGCTGGCCTCGGAGAGTATCCCAGTCGATCTCACAACCGGCCTTTAGATTATAAGATGAGTGGGAGCACAGATCGTTCCCTCAATCTGTGGCCCCCCGACACCGAACTCTTATACAGCCTTCAAGGTCGCCAACTGGTTTTTTAGATGTCCAGTAACACTGCAGTGGTCAGGTGTAATTGTGGCAAGAGCAAATCCAGTAATATAGTATCAGGCAGGTCACTCTACTTATATCATAACACGGTCACAAGATAAATGGAGGGGATGATATCAAACACCAAAGAGTTTTGGTATTTTACTTAAAAGACAACGAGAAATATATATGCATCAATGTATCAGAATTAATATATGACATCGCTCCATTCATAGCATAATATTCTAGAGCGCACCATATGGCAACATCGGCACGTGTCACCTGTCAGAAATGCCAGCTGACCGGGCCCTCGCGATCGTGGGAAGACTAGTACTTGTTTTCTAATTGTCACGATCCCCGTTTATTTAACTTTTTCCAAAACACTATTCAACGTTCACATGGCTTACTTATGATTTCACTGGCCTCACGATCAACATCTATATTCACAATACTCTCACAGTGACTTTTCACTGTACCAAAAGATTACTCTATTCTTAATAATATTTACTGTGAATGCACTCACTTGATCACTGAACTTTTCTTTATATTTATACTTCCTCTCAAAGAGATATCACTGGCAAACACTTCACGTATATGATATTATTCAGCACACAATCATGTCATATATAAATCAGTAATCAAACTTCAGGCATATATATATCAATAGATCATAGAGATCAACACACAGGCATTTATATCGATAGATTATGGAGATCACACACGGGCATTTATTATAGATTATAGAGATCAACACACGGCATTTATATCATAGATTATAGAGATCAACACACGGCATTTATATTGAATAGATTATAGAGATCAACACACGGGCATTTATATCTAGATTATAGAGATCAACACCCATATATCAATGATTATAGAGATCAATACCAATATCTGTTTACTACCAATATATATATAATATAATCACAGATCAATAATATAGTCACAGTAAATTCTCTGATGAATCTTGGTGCTTGCACACACCCACACATAGATATATATGTAAATTGATACTGTGAGCGCTCTGGGCAGCCTCACCACATACTGTGCACTCTGTGACTTAAACTCAGTGAGACTTGCTCACGACATACAAATATCCTGACAAGAATATATATAGCTAACTAAAGGGGAAATGGGAGGGAACTGTAAACACCTACTTCACCTATCCTAGGATGACAGTTGGGTTGTAGCTCCTGGTCCAGGCTCTCGCCTCGTTCATCCAGAAACACAAGCCCCACGCCTTAGGATGTCGCGTCTCGCCGCTTCTGTACACAGCAGGTCCGTGCTTCTTTCCCTACAGTACGTCGCTGGGTTGAAGTCGGTCTCCTGGCCGTCAACTTTCCTCCCAACTACGGCAGCCAGCCTACGTCTCGGCTGTCGTCGTACGTTTCCCAATTAGTCCTTGTCACTGTACTCCCAGAGTAACTGCCTCTCACCACTACGAAGTCACTGAAGTTATCAGCCGTCCCGGACGACACACGCACAGCACCCGACTTCAGAGCTCTTGAAGCTCACAACACCGTCAATTCCCTCGTCGTCTAGATATATCGCTAGGTATTTGGGAAGACTTCTCGACGTGCTTGCATCCACTGTTGACTCGTAGGGTTCCACGAAGGTGGGGTTACTGTCAAACTTGACAGGATCGTCGATCACACGTTCAACCTGGTTGACAAGGTTGTCAACCTGGTTCACTCACGGTGGGTGGCCCGGCCACTAAGCTGCCTCTTATACTGGTGAACTGCCAACGACGACACACATCGATGCCCGCCCACTTCTTGCAACGCACCTGTCCCTGAGCACTTGTTGCTCAATATTTTGTCAATTCCTTATCTGAGCCACTTCTGGGTTGCAGGAAGACCTCACAGAGTGCGTGCCAACAACTGGAGACGCTTAAATCCACCGGAGTTCGGTAAATCCGTCACTCTGACAGGATGACCGATCGCGCGTCCTACCTCTCGGACGTGTCGTGAAAGACTGATGTCGCCTGGCGCCAACACGGCTGGACCCCCCTGCCTATGTGACGTCACTTTTCCCAAGTTGGTTTTCATTGGCTCCCAGTGCCATGTCGCTGACGGTGACCAATCTGGCGCCACTGACGTCACACAGTTTTGGCGGGAAGACAGACTTGCCAGCGCCATATTGGCTCCCTAAAGGGCCTATCCCACAGGACAAAATGTTCTATTTTCGCGAATTTCTCGGCTCTTCGAGAATACTGCTCTCTCCCACACATGTTCACTTGTTGCCTGCAATGTAGAGAACGCTCGGGAATAGTGGACATGACTCTTACAGCAGGCGTGGGAGAATTAGAAGGGGGGGAACACCGTCACAATATATATATATTGTGACGATAATCTCTTCCCTGAGATTGAGCCTGCTCTTTTCTCTTATCGTCACGTTCCAAGCTATATTCAAGATACGTTTTACAGTAGCTTAAACGTATATCAAGACCGCCACATGCACCTGCATACTCACCCTCCCCCACTCCTGCACACCTGGTCTCCTCGCTGACCCTTCAACTGCTGCAGTCCCAGTCTCAAACTACCGAGTTGCCGGCCTTCCTGCATTCTCATTGGCCCCTTTCGAGAACACACCACTCCAGTCCTACACCAACCACGTTCCTCGCCAAGGCAATGTTGGGGTCGACCTGCAGTTCACCATCAGAATATCTCGTGCTCTTAAGCTGTGAACACCTAGTTGATTCACCTCGTGTGATCAAATAGTGGTTTATAGCTAGTGCATATATTCCCAGCTCCATTTTTATATTAACCATTCTTGTATGTCATTTATGTCCCATTGTTAACGTAAAATCATTCATTTTTATGTTTAGTTCTTTTTCACTTGTTAACTTGCACGTTGCTCAGCCAAGGAATTGTCTTTATTTTACTTTGTTTTCTAGAGTAATTAAATTTCATTGTTTATATTTGTGTTTCTTGTGTCTTACCTTACCTTTCCACAGACTATCAGGCAAGCAGTCTACTTTTTTTTCTATGTATGTGACCTGGCATTGATATCTGCCCTTGGAAGACTGCCGAACACCATTTCCAACACTTTACCATCACAATATATATTTATTGTCAACACCAGCCTTGAGTCTGGTGTTGACAACGGCTTTAACAAGCTGAAACGTTCATCTCTCTCCCCCTTTTCTTTGTGGTTTTTCCACATACAGATGATCAGTGTTTATTGATCGACATTTGCATATATATATATATATATATATATATATATATATATATATATATATATATATATATATATATATATATATATATATATATATATATTGTGACGGTAACGTGTTGGAAATGGTGGTCGGCAGTCTTCCAATAGCAGATGTCAATGCTGGGCCACATACATTTAAGTTATAAAAAAAGGGAAAAAAAGAATGACTGCTTGTCTAATAATCTGTGGTAAGGTAAGATATACGAAAACACAAAATGTAAAAAAGTACTTTACTTAATCTAGAAAACAAAATAAAATAAAGACACTTCCTTGGCATTTAAAATAATGTAAAAGAAAAACACATAAAATTATATATAACTAATTGAAAAGGGGGGAACTGGTTAAGTTAACAAAGATAAATGGTGCTGGGAATATATGCGTTAGCTATAAACCTCTTATTTGGTCACACGAGGTGGGTCAAATTAGGTGTTCACAGCAGGAGCACGAGATATATTCTGGCTGAGAGAGCTGCAAGGGACTCCAACAATGACTGGCGATGAAATGTGATTGGCGTGGAGCGGGGGTGGTGTGTTGGGTAGCGGCCAATGAGAACGCAGGACGGCCGCAAGTCGCTAGTTTGCTGGGAGCAGCAGTTGACAGGTCGACCAGGTGTGCAGAAGTGGGGGGAAGGAGGGAGTTGCAGGTGCGCGTGGCTGTCTTGATATATACGTTAAGCCACTATAAAACGTATCTTGCATATTGTTGAGAACGTGATGAAGTAAGGAAATAGCAGGCTAAATCTCTGAGAAGAAATTATCGTCACAACTCTCCCCCGAAGCCTGCTGTTCCGGTTGAGTCACGTTCACGGGAGGTAGAGTGGGAGGTGGAGCTGCCTCTACCTCATGCACTCTAGAGAGGGCGTCAGCGATGATGTTATCAGGCCCCTTGATGTAGCAGATCTTTAAATTGAAGCCTTGAAGATATAAAGCCCATCGCAGCAGACGTTGGTTATTAAATTGGGCTTGATGTAGGAATCTCAGAGGGTTGTGGTCCGAATAGATGGTAGTGGACCTAGCACCGTGCAGATATGGTGCAAAGTGTTGTAAGCTCAGGACGATGGAGAGGAGTTCCTTCTCTATAGTACTGTAGTTTTTCTGATGAGGCTTCAACTTGCAACTGTAGTAGCTGACAGGTAGAACCTCCTCGCCTCGCTGCTGCATTAAGACACTTCCGATGCCGGTACCACTGGCGTCGACATGGAGGATGAAAGGCTTCTTGATATCTTTCGCGAAGGTGGACTTGCCCAGATTGATGGTGAGGCCGGCTTTCAGGAGCTTGTAGAACAATCGTTGTAGCTGGAGCAGGTGTTCGCTCCAGGTGTTGGATGCTACCACGATGTCATCCAAATAGGCGTAGGTGTTGTCCAAGCCCTGGATGACGCGGTTGACAGCTCTCTGAAAGGTGGCTGGGGCATTGCAGAGTCCAAAGGGAAGGCGATTGTACCTGAAAAGCCCGAACGGGGTTATAAAGGCGGACAGTACCTTAGCTCGCTCCGTTAAACTCACCTGGTAGTAGCCCTTGAGTAAGTCTACCTGAGACAGGTAGCGGGCATTACCAATGGCATCCAGTATGTCGTCTATCCTGGGTATTGGGTAGGCGTCCTTCACTGTGATCTGGTTTAACTTCGTATAATCCGTGCACAGACGGATTTTGCCATGAGGTTTGGGTACCAGGATGCATAGTGAGGCACAGCGGGACTCACAGGGGGTAGCCAGTCCATGGTCCAAGAGATACTGTACCTCAGCCCGCATGACTTCCGTTTTGCTCGGGCTGATTCGGTAGAACGGTTGGCGAATCGGCTGGGTGTCAGGTAGCAGTTGGATGTCGTGCCGAGTCACAGTACCCTCTTGGGGATCATCTCGAAACAACTCCTGATGTTCTCTGATGAGTTTGATGAGTGAAGCACTATTGTCGTCCTGAAAATGATTGTGAAGGTCAGTAAGGATTTCCGAATTAGAAAGCGCTGTCTCAGTGTCAGTGCTTTCGGAAGGAGCAGCAGGGAAGGTCTCACTGTGGCTGTATGCCTGTAAATGAGGTGAAATTGGTTAACACAGGGGAGGAACCCCATGTAGGCTTGAGTAAATTGATGTGGCACAGCTTGGTCTTCCGCCGCCTATCGGGGTTCTCGAGAACGTAGTTGAAGTTGTTCCGGCACTCCTTAACACGTTAGGGTCCAGAGAACCTATTCTGTAAAGGAAACCTGGATAGGGAAAAGGCAAGCACTAAGTCTCCTGGTTTTAAACTTCCTTACTTTACAGTGCTGGTCTAACGAGCTTCTCCTCTCCTGGGCTTTCTGTAGGTTGTTGCTGGCAAAGGAATGGACCCTCTCAGAATGGGCGGAGATTTTGAGATACTGGGCACATTCTGATGCTCACTGAAGGTGGCATCACGTAGAGAATCCTTGAAAGCCTTAGAAGTGTACGCACTTACGTCCGTAGAGCATCTCATAAGGAGATACTCCTATTGACTCGTTGGGAAGACTTCTGAAAATACACATGATGAGATCAATTTGCCTATCCCAATCCTTGAGGTCTCATTACAAAATTTTTTTAAAAGTGCCTTGATGGTTTGATGACTACGCTCGAGAGAACCCTGTGAAGCAGGATGATAGGGGCTGGACAGTACAGTTTGATGTTGAACTCCTCCTCCGTTTGAAGAGATCACTGGTGAAGTTGGGGCCACAGTCGCTCTGTATCTCCCTCGGAAATCCATACTGGGTGAAGATTTTCATAGATTCTTCACCACTGTAGCAGCCGTAATATTTTTCAATGGAACTGCTATCGAAAATCTGGTGGTAGGACACAGGATGGTTAGATATATGCATTGCCTGCACTGGTCCGAGCAAAGGATCAACACAGTCATGATAAGTTTGTGGAACGGTTCCTCAGGCACCTGAATGGGTATCAGTGGTGCTCTGGAAATGGAAACGGTCGGTTTCCCGGCTAACTGACACACGTGGCATAATTGACATGATTCTTGACGTCGTTGACCATACCTGGCAGTAGTAGTCTTGTCGAATTCCATGGTAATCTTGTTGAACCCGAATGGACAAAGCGCCCTGGGCCAGGTGTAGAATCGTGGCCGCAGGCTGGTAGGAATCACTAGTTGTTTTCAACGTCTGCCCAATCGTCCTCGTCCTTCAGTTTACTGGGTCTATACCTGCGATAGAGTATTTCGTTCTCCATAAAGAACCCAGGAACACTGTCGGATTGGGTTTCAGCCTGAAAGAATAATGGTGTCAAGTNGGGAAGGAGGAGAAGAAAGAAGGAGTAAATAATAGCAAAAGACAATACGAAAAAAAAACGAACAATATATACAAACAAAACAGGAAACTGAACATAAAACAAATACGTGGTAACAAAAACACTAAATAAAATTCACAGGCGTTTTTTTTTTTTTAAATTCAGTGAATCTACCCGTGTTCAAGTTGATTAAGTTAAGAAAATACCTGTACAGCTCTAAAGGGTATGAGTAGATTAGTCTATTTCTACCCCTTGTAATCTACCCGTGGAAGCCAAGACGCGCTGAGGAAGCTAAACATGATGAGGCTCTAGAAACACCTGCTATGAAACATCTGATGTGAAACACCTGCTGTGAAACATCTGATGTGAAACACCTGCTGTGAAACATCTGATGTGAAACACCTGCTGTGAAACATCTGATGTGAAACACTTCCTGTGAAACATCTGATGTGAAACACCTGCTGTGAAACACTTGCTGTGACACACCTGCTGTGACACACCTGCTGTGAAACACCTGCTGTGACACACCTGCTGTGACACACCTGCTGTGAAACACCTGCTGTGACACACCTGCTGTGAAACACCTGCTGTGACACAGAGGATAAGAAAGACTCACATAAAAGCTCCACTTACGAGGAAGCTCCACTTACAAGGAAGCTGCACTTACAAGGAAGCTCCACTTACAAGGAAGCTGCACTTACAAGGAAGCTGCACTTACAAGGAAGTTCCACTTACAAGGAAGCTCCACTTACAAAGAAGCTTCATTTACAAGGAAGCCCCACTTACAAGGAAGCCCCACTTACAAGGAAGCTCCACTTACAGGAAAGCCCCACTTACAAGGAAGCTCCACTTACAAGGAAGCTCCACTTACAAGGAAGCCCCACTTACAGGAAAGCCCCACTTACAAGGAAGCCCCACTTACAAGGAAGCTCCACTTACAAGGAAGCCCCACTTACAAGGAAGCTCCACTTACAAGGAAGCCCCACTTACAAGGAAGCTCCGCCTACAAAGAAGCCCCACTTACAAGGAAGCTCCACTTACAAGGAAGCCCCACTTACAAGGAAGCTCCACTTACAAGGAAGCCCCACTTACAAGGAAGCTCCACTTACAAGGAAGCCCCACTTACAAGGAAGCTCCACTTACAAGGAAGCCCCACTTACAAGGAAGCCCCACTTACAAGGAAGCTCCACTTACAAGGAAGCCCCACTTACAAGGAAGCTCCACTTACAAGGAAGCCCCACTTACAAGGAAGCTCCACTTACAAGGAAGCCCCACTTACAAGGAAGCCCCACTTACAAGGAAGCCCCACTTACAAGGAAGCCCCACTTACAAGGAAGCCCCACTTACAAGGAAGCTCCACTTACAAGGAAGCCCCACTTACAAGGAAGCCCCACTTACAAGGAAGCTCCACTTACAAGGAAGCCCCACTTACAAGGAAGCCCCACTTACAAGGAAGCCCCACTTACAGGAAAGCCCCACTTACAAGGAAGCTCCACTTACAAGGAAGCTCCACTTACAAGGAAGCTCCACTTACAAGGAAGCTCCACTTACAGGAAAGCCACTCACAATTCTCTCACAGGAAAGTGAGTGTGATGAGCCCAGCCTCCAGTAATTGACGGAATGACTCGCGCCTCCGTGAAATGGACAGAGTGACGGTGTGGCGTGTGTCCTGTCCCGGGTTACGGTGACGGGACAAGGGGAAGGCGAGGGAGGGAGGGGGAGGGGACAGGATAAGGGACGGCACAAGGGGTGAGGGGATAGGAGAGGGGGGACAGGAGAGGGAATGGCAGTGAACCCCATACCCATTCTGTGAGCGCCAATGGAACAGTTTTCAGAGGAAAACTGTATATATATATATATATATATATATATATATATATATATATATATATATATATAGTAATATATATATATATATATATATATATATATATATACATATATATATATATATATATATATATATATATATATATATATATATATATATACATATATATATATATATATATA
>WNGS01165751.1:11921988-11934543 GCA_020271785.1 Procambarus virginalis
CCTCACTGAAGAACTATCAGCCTGCTCCCCTCCCTCACTGAGGAACTATCAGCTGCTCCCCCTCCCTCACTGAGGAACTACCAGCTGCCTCACCCTCCCTCACTGAGGAACTACCCAGCCTGCCTCACCTCCCTCACTGAGAACTATCAGCCTGCCTCCCCTCCCTCACTGAGGAACTATCAGCCTGCCTCCCCCTCCCTCACTGAGGAACTATCAGCCTGCCTCCCCCTCCTCACTGAGGAACTATCAGCCTGCCTCCCCCTCCTCACTGAGGAACTACCAGCCTGCCTCATCCTCCCTCACTGAGGAACTACCAGCTGCCTCACCTCCCTCACTGAGGAACTATCAGCCTGCCTCCCCCTCCCTCACTGAGAAACTACCAGCCTGCCTCCCCTCCCTCACTGAGGAAATACAGCCTGCCTCACCTCCCTCACTGAGGAACTACCAGCCTGCCTCCCTCCCTCACTGAGGAACTACCAGCCTGCCTTCCCCTCCCTCACTGAGGAAGTACACCCCTGCCCTGCTGACACTACCCAGTACACCCTGCCCTGCTGACACCAGCTACCCCTGCCCTGCTGACACTACCCAGTACACCCCTGCCCTGCTGACACTACCAGTACACCCCTGCCCTGCTGACACTACCCAGTACACCCCTGCCCTGCTGACACTACCCAGTACACCCCTGCCCTGCTGACACTACCCAGTACACCCTGCCCTGCTGACACTACCCAGTACACCCCTGACCTGCTGACACTTCGAGTACACCCTGACCTGCTGACACTATCGAGTACACCCTGACCTGCTGACACTACCCAGTACACCCTGCCTCATCCCTGATCCTGCTTGTACTGCTTGATGGGGTTCTGGGAGCCCCAAGCCGGCCCGAGGCAGGCTTGACTTGTGGAATTTGGTCCACCAGGCTGTTGCTTGTAGCAGCCGGCAGGCCCACAGGCCCTGCCTACCTGCTGACGTACCCAGTACATCCCGCCAAACACACGACGAAAGTAAGATGTTCTTACAAGTTTCGAACAAGTTTTAGACCCTACAACTGTACCAACCAATGTAACAAGTTGTAACAACTTCTAATCTATATAAATCAAAATATAAAATTCGTTTGTTCAAAATCGCTAATCTCCGAAATTCTTCACCGATTGCTTTGAAACTTTGACACAACGTTCCATTCGTATACGAGCGTATTTTATATACCTACTAAATAGATGTCACACTTGTGACAGGTAAAAAAACATGCTTTTTAAAAAAAAAAAAAAACTGTTTTTTTATGTGAGGGAAATCTCCGAAACTCTTTACGGATTGCTCTGAAATTTGACACAAAACGTGCATTCGAATTCGCGCGAGTTTTTTGTATATACCTACTATCTAGATGTCCACATGGACAGGTAAAAACATGTTTTTTTTCTAAAAGCACCATTTGTTGCACATAAAAGCAACACACACTGTAATCTCCAAAAGTTCTTCACCGATTGCTTTGAAATTTTGACACAAAACGTTCCATTTGATATGTGTGTGTTTTATATATCTACTGTATAGATGCCACACCTGTGACAGGTAATAACATGTTTTTTTCGAAAAATAACGCCATCTTTTGCACGTAAAAGCAACACATGCTATACTAATTATGTTACGATTCAATGCGTCCGACTGCATTGATAAATGTAATTTTTATAGATTTCTATTTTATTTTAATTTTGATTTAATTATTTTTTGTGACATGCATTGGAACTGAGCTGTGTTGTTACCATACCGTTCATTTTATGAGTATAGTTTATTTTTGTTTTATTTTTTAACTGTTATTCTTTTCGTTTTTGACAAGGGGATGAGGGATGGTGGGGAGGACGAGGGGACGGGGGAATGGTGGGAAGGACAAGGAACAGGAGAGGGTGCTGAGCCACAGCAACGCGTGGCCGGGTACAGCTAGTCCGTAATAAAAACGTTATAACAACAAGATGACATAACTTTATTTCAAGTTGTAACACGGGAATCAGAGAGACCGTTACGTTGGGTTTGCACGGATACACCCTGCAGGGATACACCCTGCAGGGATACACCCTACAGGGATACACCCTACAGGGATACACCCTACAGGGATACACCCTACAGGGATACACCCTACAGGGATACCCTACAGGGATACACCCTACAGGGATACACCCTACAGGGATACACCCTACAGGGATACACCCTACAGGGATACACCCTACAGGGATACACCCTGCAGGGATACACCCTACAGGGATACACCTACAGGGATACACCCTACAGGGATACACCCTACAGGGATACACCCTACAGGGATACACCCTACAGGATACACCCTACAGGGATACACCCTACAGGGATACACCCTACAGGGATACACCCTACAGGGATACACCCTACAAGCACCTCACCCTGACCTACTGACACGACCGGCTCACCCCACCTCACCTCTACTCTCAAACTATAACCTTTAAGGGGTCAGAAAAGGTCAGCTGGGCGGCGTGGGGAACAACAGCTACCACCACAACTTCCTCCCACCAGCTACGGCCACAGGTGTAGGAGGCAGCACCAGCCTCACCCAACAGGTGTGTGAGGCAGCACCAGCTTCACCCAACAGGTGTGTGAGGCAGCACCAGCTTCACCCAACAGGTGTGGAAGGCAGCAGCATGCCTCACCCACAGGTGTGGGAGGCAGGACCAGCCTCACCCAACAGGTGTGTGAGGCAGCACCAGCCTCACCCAACAGGTGTGTGAGGCAGCACCAGCCTCACCCAGCAGGTGTGGGAGGCAGCACCAGCCTCACCCAACAGGTGTGGAAGGCAGCAGCATGCCTCACCCAACAGGTGTGTCAGGCAGCACCAGCCTCACCAGCAGGTGTGGGAGGCAGCACCAGCCTCACCCAGCAGGTGTAGAAGGCAGCAGCATGTCTCACCCAACAGGTGTGGAAGGCAGCACCAGCCTCACCCAACAGGTGTGGAAGGCAGCACCAGCCTCACCCAACAGGTGTGGAAGGCAGCACCAGCCTCGCCCAACAGGTGTGGAAGGCAGCACCAGCCTCACCCAACAGGTGTGGAAGACAGCACCAGCCTCACCCAACAGGTGTGGAAGACAGCACCAGCCTCACCCAACAGGTGTGGGAGGCAGCAGCATGCCTCACCCAACAGGTGTGGGAGGCAGCAGCATGCCTCACCCAACAGGTGTGGGAGGCAGCAGCATGCCTCACCCAACAGGTGTGGGAGGCAGCAGCATGCCTCACCCAACAGATGTGGGAGGCAGCAGCATGCCTCACCCAACAGGTGTGGGAGGCAGCAGCATGCCTCACCCAACAGGTGTGGGAGGCAGCAGCATGCCTCACCCAACAGGTGTGGAAGGCAGCACCAGCCTCACCCAACAGGTGTGGAAGACAGCACCAGCCTCACCCAACAGGTGTGGAAGACAGCACCAGCCTCACCCAACAAGTGTGGAAGGCAGCAGCATGCCTCACCCAACAGGTGTGGGAGGCAGCAGCATGCCTCACCCAACAGGTGTGGGAGGCAGCAGCATGCCTCACCCAACAGGTGTGGGAGGCAGCAGCATGCTTCACCCCAACAGGTGTGGGAGGCAGCATCAGCCTCACCCAACAGGTGTGCGAGGCAGCAGCAGCCTCACCCAACAGGTGTGGAAGACAGCACCAGCCTCACCCAACAAGTGTGGGAGGCAGCAGCAGCCTCGCCCAACAGGTGTGTGAGGCAGCATCAGCCTCACCCAACAGGTGTGTGAGGCAGCACCAGCCTCACCCAACAGGTGTGGGAGGCAGCATCAGCCTCACCCAACAGGTGTGGGAAGCAGCAGCAGCCTCGCCCAACAGGTGTGTGAGGCAGCATCAGCCTCTCCCCAGACACAACTCAAGAGGGCAGGAATCTCACACAAGGATACACAACATTACCCTCTTCCTCAGCCTGTAATACACCTTATGCGCTTCTGTATTTTCTTCCCACGCGCTGAGACTCATCTCCTGTTGCCTAGAATTGTCTAATTGACCGTGTTGATCCTGTACAAGTGGCTGCACAGGACCACATTTGGGGGAGGAGGGTGGGGGAGTTGAACATCAGTACACACACACACACACGCACACACGCACACACATACACACACACACACACACACCAACACACACACACCAACACACACACACACACACACACACACACACACACACACACAACACACACACACACACACACACACACCACACACACACACACATACACACACACACACACAACTGTGGTTGACAAATGGAATGCATTAGGAAGTGATGTGGTGGAGGCTGACTCCATACACAGTTCCAAGTGTAGATATGATAGAGCCCAATAGGCTCAGGAATCTGTACACCTGTTGATTGACTGTTGAGAGGCGGGACCAAAGAGCCAGAGCTCGACCCCCGCAAACACAACTAAGTGAGTACAACTAGGTGAGTACACACACAAACTCAGATGAGTCACAGGGATGGTAGGTAGGTTTTCTTTTAGCGTGAGAGTAGTGGAAAAATGGAATGCACTTCAGGCCCAGGTTGTGGAAGCAAACTCTGTTTATAAATTATAAAACTAGATATGAAAGGGAAATGGGACCGGAGTCATTGTTGTAAACATCCGATGGCTAGAAAGGCGGGATCCAAGATCCAATGCTCGATGCTGCAAGCACAAATAGGTGAGTACAAATAGGTGAGTACACACATATACACCTCCTCTCCAAAATCGCCAAAAATTCTTTATCTACGAGTTGGGTTACAGTTTCATCTGCCTACCCATTGTTAATTGCTACACCACATACTACGAGCTCACCATAGCCCGTGCTACTTGGAACATTTTGTTCCAGGTAGCGAATCTTAAACAACAACATCATGCTACACCATAAGCACCTGAGCCCCGCGGATGGTAACTAGACCAAGGGGGCTCTATAGTTACCGTGCTCAAGAGCCCTAAACGCTCAACTTAAGTGATGCCCAACATTTGCATACCTGTCACTCTCTCTGGATACATTTTCTGGTATTTTTAACGGGTTTGTTAAGAGAGAGATGATGAATGGGGTCTACAACCTGTATTTGGATAGTTAAACTGTATTTGGATAGTTATACTGTATTTGGATAGTTATACAGTAATTTGTTACAAACTATAGTGTCAGGGATTGATGGCGATGAGCTCCACCTTCCGATCATCAATGGTTCAATGGTGGGTGTGTTCACCTAGTTGTGTTCACCTAGTTGTGTTTGCGGGGGTTGAGCTTTACTCTTTCGGCCCACCTCTCAATTGTCAATCAACTGTTTACTAACTACTTTTTTCCACACACCACACACACACACCCCAGGAAGCAGCCCGTGACAGCTGACTAACTCCCAGGTACCTATTTACTGCTAGGTAATAAGGGCATTCAGGGTGAAAGAAACTTTGCCCATTCGTTTCTGCCTCGTGCGGGAATCGAACCCACGCCACAGAAGTACGAGTCCTGCGCGCTATCCACCAGGTTACCAGGCCAGGTAAAGTGTCTGTGTGTGTGTGTGTGTGTGTGTGTGTGTGTGTGTGTGTGTGTGTGTGTGTGTGTGTGTGTGTGTATGTGTGTACTCACCTATTTGTGCGCGTGTGTGTGTGTGTGTGTGTGTGTGTGTGTGTGTGTGTGTGTGTGTGTGTGTGTGTGTGTGTGTGTGTGTGTGTGTGTGTGTGTGTATGTGTGTACTCACCTATTTGTGCGTGTGTGTGTGTGTGTTTTACCAAGCAGTCCTCGCCTAATATGTCGTATTTTCTTTACAGAATCTACTAATCCGTTTCAAATGCGACGTGTTGGTAAAAATTAAAGCCCCCGTGATTTTGACGTTTTTTTTTGTTAGACACGGGCCTTGGTGGGTTGGGTAGGTTGGGCGGGTTCGGACGTTTATAGCTTAGGCAAAACCGTTGCATTTTTGACGGAGTGACAGAGAGAACGAACGGCCTAACTGCCTCACCCTAGACTCCAAAAACAGAAACAGAAAATATTATAAACTTTCCCGACCTAAAGTAATCTCCGGGTTCGATCCCCGGTGGAGGCGGAGACAAATAGGCAGAGTTTCTTTCACCCTGATGTCCCCTGTTCACCTAGCAGTAAAATAGCTACCTGGGAGTTAGACAGCTGCTACTGGCTGCTTCCTGGGGGGGGGGGGGTAACAAAAAGGAGACCAGGTCGAGGACCGGGGCGCAGGGACGCAAAGCCCCGAAACCATCTTAAGATAACCTCAAGATAAGGGTAGACCATTAAGCAACTTGCCCACATTAACCACTTTTCTCCAACTGGAAAAGGAAGAGAGAGAAGCAGCAGCAACAGCAGGATAAAATAGCAGTAACACGCAGCAGAGCAGGCTATAAAAAAGCAGTAAGAGCAGCAGGTGTAAGCAGTCACTTATTGATATTTGATAAGAGGTAGGCAGCGAGGGGGTGGGGGGGGGGAGCCGTAGGTATCGACACCCCCACTTCAAGGAGACCTTGTCATCGCTCCAAGGAATGTTCTCAAACACCATGAAATCACATCCAACCGCATCAACATCCTTGGAGGAGATCGAGGCGCACAGGCACGCCGGCAGACGTGCTGGAGCACGGGCATGATATACACAACTGCATGAGCAACGGCATGAACACACACACACACACACACACACACACACACACACACACACACACACACACACACACACACACACACACACACACACACACACACATTATGCATTAGGCAGTGATGTGGTGGAGGCTGACTCCATACACAGTTCCAAATGTAGATATGATAGAGCCCAGTAGGCTCAGGAATCTGTACACCAGTTGATTGACAGTTGAGAGGCGAGAGCAAAGAGCCAGAGCTCAACCCCCACAAGCACAACTAGGTGAGTACAACTAGGTGAGTACAGTAATTCAGACTGGGCCCCCTCAGTCTTGATAAGGATTCTCTCTCTCTCTCTCTCTCTCTCTCTCTCTCTCTCTCTCTCTCTCTCTCTCTCTCTCTGACGTCTTCCCTGCACCTGACCTGTTATACAAGGTTCGTTAATCAGGTAAAAAAGAGTGAAGTTCGAACGCTTGCCTGTCTGGCTCCAGACCTTCCTTGGAGGTCTATTTGGCTCGGGAGGAAAATACTATTTTATTAATTGATGTTTTGACTTGATTTTGTTTACGTTGAAGGTTATATTTCAACTCCTTCATATCGAATATAAGACAGTGCTATAACGCAAGTTTCTTGGGGATCAACCAGGTTGTGATAGTTGTGTGGGCCGTGTAACAAAAAGGTGGCCTGGTCGAGGACCGGGCCGCGGAGACGCTAAGCTCCGAAATCATCTCAAGATAACCTCAAGGTAACATAAATAGCCTTTCGAAGTCATCCACAGCCATGTCGAAACCTGATATAATTTTCAATCCATTTTAATACCTGCTTGATGGGGTTCTGGGAGTTCTACTTCCCAGGCCCGGCCCGAGGCCAGGCTTGACTAGTGAGAGCTTGGTCCACCAGGCTGTTGTTTGGAGCGGCCCGCAGGCCCACATATCCACCACAGCCCGGTTGGTCCGGCACTCCTTGAAGAAAACTATCTAGTTTTCTCTTGAAGATGTCCACGGTTGTTCCAGCAATATTTCTTATGCTCGCTGGGAGGGTGTTGAACAACCGCGGACCTCTGATGAGGCAGACGGCTGTGTCGGATTGCTAGTGTGCAGGCACCAACAGCTTGGCTAATCAGCCAGGAGACCTGTTACCAGGTAGACTTTGATAGCTTGTTAGCATATCAACCGTTGTCTGCCTCTTATACCCCGACCGCAACAGAGACTGACCTGTTTAGCATACACAAGAAGCCACAACTTGAAATGTATTAAGCAGATGGAAACACCTGATACAAAGGCTTCAATAAACACACACAAATTGCCCAACCACTTGGGGATAGACGGCAGAGCGACGGTCTCGCGTCATGCAGGTCGACGTTCAATCCCCGACCGCCCACAAGTGTTTGGGTACCATTCCTTTCCCCCGTCCCATCCCAAGTCCTTATCCTGATCCCTTCCCAGTGCTATATAGTCGTAATGGTTTGGCACTTTCCTCCCAATAATACCCTTCCCCCTTCCTTATGGCGAAATATGTACACTGAAAATATGTTGAAGCTCCACATTTCTCACTGGTATATGTAATATTGAACCGTAACGTACCATACAGAACCGGATCAAGCAGGTATCGAGCAGGTATCATAATTAAATGCCATTTAAACCTACCTTTCGTTGGTTCCGAGGATCAATGTCTCTGCGGCCCGGTCTCAGACTAGGGTTACTATGTATACTATACTTTTCAAACACTAACGAGTATTTTTTTTTCACTTGTGTAACTGATGCTCAGGTATTCACACATTCGCTTGAAGAACATGTTGTGTATATTGAATAATCTATATATTATATCTGGCAAATACACCAACCCGTCCTCGCAAATTCGTATAGTCAATATTGACTTATTAAATACGTGCATAGGTGATATACTAAACATAATAGTTTACCTTGAAAAGCTTCATAGAAAACACCGACCTTACCTAACCTTGTTAGTATGTTAAGATAAGCATCTTATTGCTTCGTAATTACAATATTACTTAACCTATACCTATAATAGGTTAAGTAACAATTGTAATTATTGCTTCGTAATTACAATTATTACTTAACCTATACCTATAATAGGTTAAGTAACAATTGTAATTACGAAGCTATAAGATGCTTATCTTAACATACTAACAAGGTTAGGTAAGATCGGTGTTTTCTATGAAGCTTTTCAAGGTAAACTATTATGTTTAGTATGATACCTATGCACGTATTTAATAAGTCAATATTGACTACGAATTTGCGAGGACGGGTTGAATACACACACCATTGGCAATATCATCTCAGAACCAGAGATACATAAATAAACTGAATTAAGCCTATTGGCCCATATAAGTCAGCTCTATTTTATATTCACCCAAATTCCCTCATACATCTTCTTGAGGTTATCTTGAGATGATTTTGGGGCTTTAGTGTCCCTGCGGCCCGGTCCTCGACCAGGCCTCCACCCCCAGGAAGCAGCCCGTGACAGCTGACTAACACCCAGGTACCTATTTTACTGCTAGGTAAGGGGCATAGGGTGAAAGAAACTCTGCCCATTGTTTCTCGCCGGCGCCTGGGATCGAACCCAGGACCACAGGATCACAAGTCCAGTGTGCTGTCCGCTCGGCCGACCGGCTCCCCCGGCTCGACGGCTCATTATATATGCCTATGCCTATTTACAAACCAGTATTTACCCAGGTCTGACTATTATCCCTAATGTTTACGGTTCATTATAAGTTCCATCAATGAGTTGATGAGTTATTTTTGGCGTTAATGTGCTTGGAGGATACATAAGGCGTGCTCTGGGCCCACCAAGGTTGTCTCCACACCTATGTGGGAATGGTTAAGTAGTGGCAGCGCTAGCCAGAACTGTCATTTCAGCGTCCTAAACAATTATGGTTGTAAGAACGTTACCAATTATGGTTGTAAGAACGTTACCAATTATGGTTGTAAGAACGTTACCAATTATGGTTGTAAGAACGTTACCAATTATAGTTGTAAGAACGTTACCAATTATGGTTGTAAGAACGTTACCAATTATGGTTGTGAGAACGTAACAAATTATGTTGTTGTCACGTGTATATTTGTTGTATAGGTTCTGCTTACTCCTGGAAATACAGCCTATCCTCCTGTTTCGGTAGTACTTATAGCAACGATATAGAACAAGAACGGACACGGACATAGACAAGAACACAACCTATAGCACTGTATCATCCTTTGCAGATGACACTAGGATCTTCATGAGAGTAGGCAACATAGAGGACACGGCAAACCTCCAATCAGATGTAGATCAGGTCTTTCTATGGGCTACAGAAAATAATATGGTGTTTAACGAAGATAAGTTCCAGCTCATGCGCTACGGAAAAAATGAAAATATATAAACGGAAACCACGTACAAAACTCAGGCAAATCATAACATAGAACGAAAAGGCAATGTAAAGGATCTGGGTGTACTCATGTCGGAAGACCTTACCTTTAAAGAACACAATAAAGTAGCCGTCACAACTGCAAGAAAAATGACAGGTTGGATAACAAGAACCTTTCACACTAGAGATGCTATACCGATGATGATACTTTTCAAAACGCTTGTGCTCTCTAGAGTGGAGTACTGCTGCACAATGACAGCCCCTTTCAAAGCTGGAGAAATTGCTGACCTGGAGAGCGTGCAGAGATCCTTTACTGCTAGAATCCACTCAGTAAAACATCTAAACTATTGGGACCGACTAAAGAGCCTAAATCTGTACTCCCTTGAGCGCAGGCGGGAGAGATACATAATAATTTACACGTGGAAAATATCGAGGGGCTGGTCCCAAACCTGCACACAGAAATAACATCACATGAGACCAGAAGACATGGCAGGATGTGCAGAATACCCCGTTGAAAAGCAGAGGTGCAACAGGTACTCTGAGAGAGAACTCTATCAACATCAGAGGCCCGAGACTGTTCAACACGCTTCCACTACACATAAGGGGCATAACTGGCAAACCCCTCACAGTGTTCAAGAGAGAACTGGATAAGCACCTCCAAAGGATACCTGATCAACCAGGCTGTGACTCATACGTCAGGCTGCGAGCAGCCGCGTCTAACAGCCTGGTTGATCAGTCCAGCAACCAGGAGGCCTGGTCGACGACCGGGCCGCGGGGACGCTAAGCCCCGAAGCACCTCAAGGTAACAATGAGGACCATAGTATATATACCGATGTACAACGAAAGCAGAAATCTGATCTACTGATTTGGCCAAACCGTAAAACTATTTTTTACTTGTGTCGCTTTCACAAACTAAACTAACCTAACCAAACCTTCCTAGGCCTAAAACACGATACCTGAGGCCTAATATAGTACATATGTGTGCTATACTAGGCCTAGGAATATTTAAATTTGTGTTTCAGTTTCATTTATTTTCAAAGAATTCCTTATTAGTCAGTATACTACTATGTAAAAGCTATGTACATACGAATTCATGACTATTAACGCTCGTCACAATGGTACTATGTAAACAGGAGGATGGGTTGAGAAATACTACTGCCTAATGTAATTAATATAACCTAGGATGATCAACCCAGCACCTCGTGGCACTTACAGTATCATACAACAAATATGATAAACGGAAGTGAAGCTAACCAGACCACACACTAGAAAGTGAAGGGACGACGAGGTTTCGGTCCGTCCTGTACCATTCTCAATCGACTTGAGAATGGTCCAGGACGGACCGAGACGTCGTCGTCTCTTCACTTTCTAGTGTGTGTGTCTGGTAAACATATTTCAGCCACGTTATTGTGACTCCTCGTCTGCATACGGAAGCGAAGCTGTTTTAACAGCAAGAACACTTGTTATAGAGTGAGGAGGAGGAGGAGGAGGGAGAAGCTTACCTCCTGGGTGCGACTGGAGGGTTGCACCCGCAGGGACCTGATGAACCTCTTGTCGTGGTAGTCGTCCATGGTGGCGGCGACGACAGGTAAGGGGCGTCGCTTACGCTACCACACCTCTCAAAACATTGCTAGGCTCTTCCACTCCATGCTTCGCTCCACACTTGCCTAGGCAACTCAGGCTGACAGCTCCACACTTGCCAAGGTAACTCAAGCTGGGAGCTCCAAAATCGAATAAATCCAGCGAAACCCTTCGAGGCGGGATTCTCCTACTACAACAGGCTGGTTGTTTGGGTGGGGCCTGGTTACCTGGCCACCCCTTCCAAGCAGGGGCAGTGCCAATAGGAGCCGACCGTGGCCCACTGCGGCCACCTCAAAACGGCCATGTCGGCCCTGCCACCGTAGCTACAACCACCACACTGGAAGCACTTGCCACTATCACTGTACCACCACGAGAACGTATACTCACTTCACTCACTGACTTTATGAATTTGTTCCAAACAAGTTAATAAATGTTATACCAGTAACAACCCTGAGAATCAGGTAGATCACTAATTTCAAAATGGATTTCCTGTGACTTAAAGTTCCATGCGAGAATACATAGGACTAGATTTTACAGGGATGTCGTCAAGACGACCGCTAAGTTACTCTATCATTTCTGACAAGATTTAATCTTCGCTTGGAGCATGACTGACAGTGTTGGAATCACCACAGTCCACTTAGCCCTCCAGCAATGGACTGAAACATTAACTCGTGCCAAACGAGCATTTGATGCAACAGAGGAGAGGCGAGATGGTCAAGAATGACCGCTAAGTGAACGCAGCAGCGGCTAGCTCCCTGAAGCAGTGATGCTCTAGGTATGGCCTGGAATAATTCAGCCAAGGCTCGATTCACTGAAGCGAGGATCCCAGTGAGGACTGCGGATGCCGGCCCAGCGCAGGCTTCCCTCCCACGACGTCATGAAAAGATAAAATATATATACAAACACTATATAATAAAAGAGACTGAAAAATATAATAAAAGTCATAAAACATGGAAAATAAAGTCTGAATACAGTCAGGTACAATGCAACTTCACTCTTCACAATTCGTAT
>WNGS01165751.1:12053053-12068526 GCA_020271785.1 Procambarus virginalis
AGTAGCGAATTTTGTATTATATATATATATATATATATATATATATATATATATATATATATATATATATATATCTACTCACGTGCTCACTACTTTAAAATCTACTCACGTGCTCACTACTTAAAAATATATATATATATATATATATATATATATATATATATATATATATATATATATATATATATATATATATATATATATATATATATATATATATTAGGGGTACCACCTCTGGTGCAATTGCAGGGACCCACATCCTCGAAGAAGAAAACAAAGAGTTTTCAGAGAAGATCTTGTGGATTCTCACTGAATACTTAATTCTTTTCTTCTCCTACCACCCCTATTATTTTTTGTATGTTTTGTTTTATCTTATTTTATTGCAATGCTACAGTTTACAGAGAACACACACACACACAAATATATAACAATATATATATCTATATATCTATATATCTATATATATATATATATATATATATATATAAATATATATATATATATATATATATATATATATATATAAATATATATATATATATATATATATATATATATATATATATATATATATATATATATGCCCAGGAGTCTTTAAATTAGATAGCTCATAATTGGTAAGATATGTGAGAATGTAAATTTACGTAAATATTGTCATCCACTTTCAGTCGTGTCATCCGCTCTTGTAGTAGAGTCATTCACTCTTCCAGTCATGTCATCCGCTGTGTGAGTCATGTCACCTTCAACATGCGAGTCAAAATCTACTCACGTGCTCACTACTTTAAAATATACATTTCAAAGGCGAGCGGACGAGGCAGAGGTCGCCAGCCTGGAGTAATGGACTTAATGCTGAGTTGGCAGAGTTGTGGTGGTGTCAAGGGTCGAGGTGGAGCAAGCACTGCTGGCCACAAGCACCACACAACCTTCCCACAACATGCAGGGTTATGGTGCAATGTTCACCACAACACCCGCTCACATCCACAACTATTATATACGTAACAAGGATGGCTGGCTGCCTCTGTGTGTGTGTGTGTGTACTCACCTAATTATGCTTGCGGGGATTGAGCTTTGGCTCTTTGGTCCCGCCTCTCAACTGTCAATCAACTGGTGTACAGGTCCTGAGCCTACTGGGCTGTATCATATCTACATTTGAAACTGTGTATGAAAACAGCCTCCACCACATCACTTCCTAGTGCATTCCATTTATTAACTACTCTGACACTGAAAAAGTTCTTTCTAACGTCTCTGTGGCTCATCTGAGTACTAAGTTTCCACCTGTGTCCACTTGTTCGTGTCCCACCCATGCTGAAGAGTTTGTCTTTGTCCACCCTGTCAATTCCCCTGAGAATTTTGTAGGTGGTTATCATGTCTCCCCTTACTCTTCTGTGTGTGTGTGTGTGTGTGTGTGTGTGTGTGTGTGTGTGTGTGTGTGTGTGTGTGTGTGTGTGTACTCACCTATTTGTACTCACCTATTTGTGCTTGCGGGGGTTGAGCTTTGGCTCTTTGGTCCCGCCTCTCAACTGTCAATCAACCGGTGTACAGATTCCTGAGCCTACTGGGCATCATATCATAGTTACACTTGAAACTGTGTATGGAGTCAGCCTCCACCACATCACTGCCTAATGCATTCCATCCGTTAACTACTCTGACACTGAAAAGTTCCTTCTAACGTCTCTGTGGCGCATGTTGGTACTCAGTTTCCACCTGTGTCCCCTTGTTCGCGTCCCCCTCAGTGTTGAATAGTTTGTCCTTGTCTACCCGGTCGATTCCTCTGAGGATTTTGTAGGTTGTGATCATATCTCCCCTTACTCTTCTGTCTTCCAGTGTCGTAAGGTGCATTTCCCGCAGCCTTTCCTCGTAACTCATGCCTCTTAGTTCTGGGACTAGTCTAGTGGCATACCTTTGGACTTTTTCCAGCTTCGTCTTGTGCTTGACAAGGTACGGGCTCCATGCTGGGGCTGCATACTCCAGGATTGGTCTTACATATGTGGTGTACAAGATTCTGAATGATCCTTACACAGGTTCCTGAACGCTGTTCTGATGTTAGCCAGCCTCGCATATGCCGCAGATGTTATCCTTTTTATGTGGGCTTCAGGAGACAGGTTTGGTGTGATATCAACTCCTAGATCTTTCTCTCTGTCCGTTTCATTAAGTACTTCATCTCCTATCTGTATCCTGTGTCTGGCCTCCTGTTTCCACTGCCTAGTTTCATTACTTTTACTTTTGCATTTACTCGGGTTGAACTTCAACAGCCATTTGTTGGACCATTCACTCAGTCAGTCTGTCTAGGTCGTCTTGTAGCCTCCTACTATCGTCCTCAGTTTCAATCCTCCTCATAATTTTTTGCATCATCGGCAAATCATTGAGAGAAACGATTCTATACCCTCTGGGAGATCATTTACATATATCAGAAACAGTATAGGTCCAAGGACTGACCCCTGCGGGACACCACTCGTAACGTCTCGCCAATCTGAGACCTCACCCCTCACACTGACTCTTTGTCTCCTGTTGGTTAGGTACTCCTGTATCCAACGGAGTACCTTCCCTTTCACTCCAGCCTGCATCTCCAGCTTTTTCACTAGCCTCTTGTGTGGCACTGTATCAAAGGCTTTCCCTTTCTGACAATCCAAAAATATGCGGTCTGCCCACCCTTCTCTTTCTTGCCTTATTTTGTAGCATGGTCGTAGAATTCAAGTAACCCTGTGAGGCAGGACCTGCCATCCCTGAACCCCATGTTGATGCTGTGTTACAAAGTTCCTTCGCTCAAGATGTTCCAATAGCTTTCTTCGCACAATCTTCTCCATCAGCTTGCATGGTATGCAGGTTAGGGACACTGGCCTGTAATTCAGTGCCTCCTGTCTATCCCCTTCTTGTATATCGGGACTACATTAGCTGCTTTCCAAATTTCTGGCAGTTCCCCTGTTGCCCGAGATTTGTTATATACTATGGAGAGTGGTAGGCACTCACTCTGTGTGTGTGTGTGTGTGTGTGTGTGTGTGTGTGTGTGTGTGTGTGTGTGTGTACTCACCTATTTGTACTCACCTATTTGTGCTTGCGGGGGTTGAGCTTTGGCTCTTTGGTCCCGCCTCTCAACTGTCAATCAACTGGTGTACAGATTCCGAGCCTACTGGGCTCTATCATATTTACACTTGAAACTGTGTATGGAGTCAGCCTCCACCACATCACTGCCTAAAGCATTCCATCCGTTAACTACTCTGACACTGAAAAAGTTCCTTCTAACGTCTCTGTGGCTCATGTGGGTACTCAGTTTCCACCTGTGTCCCCTTGTTCGCGTCCCCCTCAGTGTTGAATAGTTTGTCCTTGTCTACCCGGTCGATTCCTCTGAGGATTTTGTAGGTTGTGATCATTTTGTAGGTTGTGTGTGTGTGTGTGTGTGTGGTGTGTGTGTGTGTGTGTGTGTGTGTGTGGTGTGTGTGTGTGGTGTGTGTCACTTGGCTTAAGTAGTGTGTGTGTGTTGCAGATACAATCTGTGAACCTTCACACGTGACGTTTCAACCATCACTATAACAATGACACGATAACAGATAACAAGATGGGCTAATTTTTCACCCCCAAAACCTGTTCAGGCGGCCAAAAGCACACGCTGACCATCAGAGGTCACTAACCATCATACCCACCATCAGTGACCCCCACACATGCACATCAGTGCCACCCAAACCACCATCAGTGACCCCACCATCAGTGACGTCACTCAAAACACCACGAACCACTAAAATTAAAATACCGTTCAGTGTTGTGTTGTTGGTAAATACACATATATCACTAACTCAAGCACACAACACAAACACACCCATGAGCATGGGGGTTGTACCAAAACACACAACAAAGATGTGTAAACACACACATTAGTGGAATGCATTAGGCAGTGATGTGGTCGGAGGCTGACTCCATACACAGTTTCAATGTAGATATGACAGACGCCCAGTAGAGCTCAGGAACCTGTACACCTGTTGATTGACAGTTGAGAGACGGGACCAAAGAGCCAAAGCTCAACCCCGCGTAAACACAACTAGTAGTACAACCAACCACCCACCCACCGACAACACACACACACACACACACACACACACACACACACACCACCTAAGAACAGAGGATATTACGTAACACAAACATAATTTTACCCCAAATCCCCTGAATTTTGTGTATGCAGTTTTCCCCATTATGTGGCCACGGACGCAGTCTGAGTACAGTGACAATAGTGTCACAATACCTTCCTGGGACTGCTAATTAGGCTGACACGGGCGCATAGCATATTACAGTGCCGCTGGGGAGGACCAGGTGCTGGGTGCTAGGGGGGGACCCACAGGGAGGGCCAAGGCCACCTTAACTTAGCAGTGTTAAAAATAACAAAATATCTTAACTTCTTCATTCATTTTATCCCAAGAAAACGTCGGCGTTTCTTCCCCCTTTTCTTCCGATGGCGTGTAAGATAACGAAGATAGAAAAGGAAAAAAAAATAAGAGAAAGACAAATTTCAAGAGTCGTAGAGCATGACTTGGGAGTGGGTTTAATTCCCGCACTCTCACCCGGGGTATATACAGAATACAGGGGTATTCTGTATTGTATCTTCCTCACCCGGGGGGGGGGGGGCATACAGAGAAGTACCATTAGCAGCATTGAGGACGCTGGCAAATATTAAGAACACTGTTTCGACATCTAATCGGGACCCCTTCAAGGAAATCTACACAACATCTGCTAGACCAACACTGGAATATGTAAGTGAAGCGCGCTTAAAGAAGTAGTTCTGGAAACCACCTCCATTCACTGATATGTGAGAGCTTGGTCCACCAGGCTGTTGCTTGGAGCAGCCCGCAGGATGATTTACGTTGATTTACCGTCACTAACCTGTTTTGGCCGCTCAATTAAGTCTTTTTTTTGTGACATCCTTGAAGGTAATGGGCGCGCGCGCGCACGTGTGCGTGTATAAGGGACAATAGGCCCATAAGTGAGGGGCTTCACCTTCACCTCATCCTCGGCTATATATATCCGGCAGCGCGAAACTTTCGGCGACCATTTGGTCCGGAGACATCTCCCGTCACGCAGGGTGCAGTCGCGCCTCCACAGATCTCCACAGAGTATCATCTCTTGATACTGGTAATGGCTCAAAGGGCCACCACTTACGGGCTATTCATGCCCGTGCCATTTTTGGGTGGCTTAATCTTTATCAATCAATCATCAAACTTTCGGCCACCATTTGGTCACCATTTGGTCCGGGAGACATTTCCCGTCACGCAGGGTGTAGTTGCGCCTCCACAGATCTCCAGTATCAACTTTTGATACTGGTAATGGCTCAAAAGGGCCACCACTACGGGCTATTCATGCCCGTGCCACTCTTGGGTGGCTTAATCTTCATCAATCAATCAAACTTTCGGCATGGGAGACATCTCCCGTCACGCAGGGTACGCAGTCGCACCTCCACAGATCTCCAGTATCAGCTCTTGATACTGGTAATGGCTCAAAGGGCCACCACTTACGGGCTATTCATGTCCGTGCCACCTTTTGGGTGGCTTAATCTTCATCAATCAATCAATCAAACTTTGGCATCTTACGGGTTATTCATGCCCGTGCCACCTCTTGGGTAGCTTAATCTTCATCAATCAACCAATTACTTTGTAATTGGTTGATTGATCGTCACTCAACCTGCGAGTGAACACACCGCCATAGCAGCATGTTCAACAGAACAAACCCCGCGGGTTGTTCATCCTGCCTCAGGTATTGAGTCAAGTATTGTGGCTAACTTGAATTAACATAATCTATCAACACCTCGAGTTAACACCTCAGAGATGCTGGTGTATGTTCACGCTAGCTAATATGTTCTTATATATCGCCTAATAAGGGCTTATATGTCACAGGACTTTGGTTAGGCCAATAACAGGTCATAAGGCTTGGTAAGTGGCTTACTGGTCCTACGACCTATCAGCCTCCAGGCACCCGGCCTAGGTACAGGTTGAAGTAACCGCTGGTCAGTGGACACTAACCGAGAAGTACTGCGTCTCAAATTCACTTTGGGCAACTGACACCGTCAGGGTTAGTTACCTGTAGAGGGGAGGGAAGCGGTAGAGAGGAAAAAGAGGTGAGGGAGAGGTAAAGAGGAGAGGGGAGAAGAGAGGCAGTATTGGAGAGCGAGAGGCATCTGAGAGGAAGGCCGAGGAGATGACTATGTCTGGGATAACACCAGCATCTGGGCTCCGTCCACATCAAGGAGTCAGGTGTGAGATCAGTTGAACTCCCGGTTGCAATTTTTTTAACCATGTCGTAGCACAGTCGATTAAGGCAGCGTCTGGGATCCTCTCGGACGTAGGTTCGAACCCTCATCACGGCCCTTGTGGATTTGTTCAATATTAAGGGCCTGTGATAGTGGTGATTTGGTAGTTTTGGTAACTATATCATTCCCAGAGTGTGGGCTTGGGGCAGAGTGCATTGGGGCATGCTGCCTAGGGCCTACTTCAAGGACCAGTGGGAGGTTAGGGCGACATCTAATATATAATTTGATGTTGGTAAGACGTTCATAAAGAATACATTTGAATCATAGATCTTCAGTGTGCTTAGAGGTTTACTGGAAACCTAATCGTACTGGTGCCTCAGTATTTCGCCGATTTCTTTGTTGTCATCTGAAAAGGTTTCAGCTACTTTGCATAAGCACCCATTCCAGTTTTTATTCTTTTTTTTTTTACAAAAGTGAAAAAATATATTGGATTCCTTTCTACGTTACCGAAAGCCTTTTGCTCTGCCTCTTGTTCATTTGATATTATTCTTGCAACTTTAGTTTGATCTCTCTGTTACTATACGGAGCTTTCCTTGTCGTTGTTCGCGGGGTACCTGCTTGATGGGGTTCTGGGAGTTCTTCTACTCCCCAAGCCCGGCCCGAGGCCTTGGTACCTGCTTGATGGGGTTCTGGGAGTTCTTTTACTCTCCAAGCCCGGCCCGAGGCCAGGCTTGACGTGTGAGAGTTTGGTCACCTACCCAAGGGCTTCTAAACCCATTAACATTAGCATTTACTTATGCTAAGCCCATTTAGCATTAGTAAAGAGCATGAGTAATGTTTCGTAGCGAAGCGTGTTCACACGTGTTTAGTGTATAGCTTCCAATTGCCTTGTTCCCAGCGAGGTTGTAAGCCAGCAACTGTTGCCACGTACAGGGGGGAAGCAGCGCTCAGGGACACCAAAGTATTTACACACAATGTTTCGCTTACCAACAGCTTCGTCGAGTTGGACTGAATAATGCTCTCACGGAGGTAAGTATTGTTTGTAAACATATGCTTGTCCTTGTAAGGTGTTCTATCACATACACAACACCTGATATATAACGATGGAAACATTACCCATTTACGGGCTATTCATGCTCGTGCCGCCTCTTGGGTAGTTTAATCTTTATCAATCAATCATCATTACCCATATTTCACGTTGGCGTAGAAGTAGGCATCCATCAGTCTCAGGAGACTATGGAGTTGTCGGTCTGGAGTGGCCTCTCCAGGGCGCAAAGCCAGAGTAGGTTGATATGGAGAAGTTGTTACCCATGCAGCAGGTCCCCACCTGGAGTATTAGTATATATTAAAGTGGGGTAGCAACTTTGAGGTGGTTCAGGGGATCAATATGTCAGTATGGCCAGGGCTCCGACCAGGCCTCCCGGATATTTTGACTGATGGGTGTTGAGGAAATGCTTCTCCCTGGCAGCTGCTGTGCTTAGTGGCGCTGTTAGTTCATGATGAAGCAGTTATCCTGTTTACCAATCTTTACCCCCCCCCCCTCTCACTCTCCCAAGGTTCCTCCGTGTAGCAGAGAGGCGCAAGCATCACCAACACCACTCTTGAAGCGCTCACTTTGCTCCTAATCCACTTTTTCTGCTTCTGCTACTTGCTTGCATCCTAGTATCTTGAGGTTATCTTGAGATGATTTCGAGGCTTTAGTGTCCCCGCGGCCCGGTCCTCGACCAGGCCTCCACCCCCAGGAAGCAGCCCGTGACAGCTGACTAACACCCAGGTACCTATTTTACTGCTAGGTAACAGGGGCATAGGGTGAAAGAAACTCTGCCCAATGTTTCTCGCCGGCGCCCAGGACCACAGGGTCACAAGTCCAGCGTGCTGTCCGCTCAGCCGACCGGCTCCCTTAAACTGATTGGAGGAGCACAGTTGTATGATTCTTGTGTAGTCAACACCTGTCTCCCGTAGGGCCTTCTGCGGTGTCATGTGTCACAGTGTGAACCTGGGACTGTGAAACTGGAAACTGCTTCCTGTCCCAGTTCTTTCTTCTGTATACCAAGTAATCCTCAGCATCTTGGGTTGCTCGCTGTTTGCTCTCAGGGAGACGGGAGAGGTTATTGGGCAGTGTCATTCACTCTGCCATAGAGACAGTGTCGGGCAGCTTCATCTGTGAGTGAAGATACCGTCAGAGACGTGACTAACTACTGAACAGACTACCAAACAAGGTGATAAACAATTATCAACCCTAAGACTTAGACTTACGTTGTTGATATTGTCTTAGATTCTGCAACTTGGAACAAAATGTTGCAAGTAGCACGGGCTATGGTGAGCCCGGAGTGGACTTTGTCTCGGGGTTGCAAGTGGGACAGTGCCTTACAAGCCGGGTCAATATCTGACAAATAATGTTTTCAATAATTAATAATGTTGTATTTTATATGGTATAGTATAATATATATATATATATATATATATATATATATATATATATATATATATACATATATATATATATATATATGTATATATATCAAGAAGTTGTATATATCAAGGCTACACATCAAGAAGTCAACACCAGCAATCAACAGCCAATTAACGCACTACTATATTCTACCCACTTCAAGACTCCGCTCCAATATAGAAACATCAAGAAATACGGGCCAATAGGCCTTCTGCAGTTACAGATCTATTCTTCCCTTATACCCATATATATATATATATATATATATATATTATATATATATATATATATATATATATATATATATATATTCCTAATGTTTCTTAGATAGGCACATTCTCTCAGGTAGTGATCCAGACAGTTAATTTCATTGCTGCATATTTTGCAACAAATTGGCTCTGCTGTCGTTAACCTCCTGACCTTCCAGGCGTAATGGTGTCCGTGACGAATTGTCGCTATTACGAATTCTATTGGGTGAACCTCTCCTTTTCGTCCGTAATGACGAAAGTTATCAGCTGCAATGGTCATGGAGTATTGCATATAGTCTCTTGCAGCGCCCTCAACAACCAACACATAAGAGGGAATTTCAACAGAGATGAACATCACTGCCTGTGGTCAATAAGATGAGTGGCGCTGCCCAATAAACTCGCCCCTCGGGACAAAATTTAAAAAAAAAAATTATGAGAGAGATGTACAAGCCAGTGGTCAGAGTGCACAGTACACCTCACTGTGCACTCAACACGTGTAGTAGATCAACACACACAGCTGTGTGTATGGGTATGAGTACCCATACCCATACACCCATACAGGGTATGACAGAGCCCAGTAGGCTCTGGCACCTATACACCAGTCTATTAATTTTTGAGAGGCGGGACCCAAGAGCTCATCGTTCCCCCGCCAATACAACTATGTGTGTACAATTAGGCGAACACAGAGCTGTGCTCTCAGCCTTTAAGTACAGCCTATCACTGATGCACAGCAAGAGCTGCAATTACTTCACTACGTCTCTTCCACCAACTCCTGCACAAGTAATTCTGTGTAACTGGTCCCCCTCGCCTCTCTGGCCCTATTACAGGGTCCCATTACCCCTCTGGCCCCTATTACATCTCTGGCCTAATTATCCCTCTGGCCCCTATTACACCTCTCTCCTGAAGTTAGTGTGCTCTGGCCTCACTTATTGCTATACCATCATAGATCCCTTGGTTCTGGGGGTGCACCTCGCCTCTTCCCCAAGTCCAGGGGGTGTACCCCCCCCCCTTCCTCAGAAACACACAAAAGCCTCAAGGGGTCATTACTAAGCCATTCAACCGGCCGTAACCATCTGTGTGCATGGTCGAAGGGCAGTTTAAAAGGGTATTACATTACGACCATATGTCCGCATAAGGCAGCGGGCGGGCGACTGTTTGTGGTCAGTAACTGACGTAACTCAAATTCAAATAATTTTATTGAGGTGTAAATATACACAAAGGGATGAGGTAGCTCAAGCTATTCTCACCGCGTTCAGTACGGCAACCACAATCACCACCAGCCCACCCAAGTACACACCACAATCACCATCAACCCACCCAAGTACACACCACAATCACCACCAGCCCACCCAAGTACACACCACAATCACCACCAACCCACCCAAGTACACACCACAATCACCACCAGCCCACCCAAGTACACACCACAATCACCACCAGCCCACCCAAGTACACACCACAATCACCACCATCCCAACCAAGTACACACCACAATCACCACCATCCCAACCAAGTACACACCACAATCACCACCAGCCCACCAAGTACACACCACAATCACCACCAACCCACCCAAGTACACACCACAATCACCACCAACCCACCAAGTACACACCACAATCACCACCATCCCAACCAAGTACACACCACAATCACCACCAACCCACCCAAGTACACACCACAATCACCACCAACCCACCCAAGTACACACCACAATCACCACCAACCCACCCAAGTACACACCACAATCACCACCATCCCAACCAAGTACACACCACAATCACCACCAACCCACCCAAGTACACACCACAATCACCACAACCAACCCACCCAAGTACACACACAATCACCACCATCCCAACCAGTACACACACAATCACCATCCTAACCCTAACCAAGTAACACCACCAATCACCACCAACCCAACCAAGTACACCCACAATCACCACCAGCCCGTAGTTCGTAGTTCTGAGGTACTGGGTTCGATCCCCAGAGGAAGCTGAAACAATGGGCAGATTCTTTCACCCTGATGCCCCTGTTCACCTAGCAGTAAATAGTACCTGGAAGTCATAGACAGCTGTTTTGGACTGCTTCCTGGGGGGGGGGAGGGGGGCGGTGTTTGTAACAAAAAAGGAGCCCTGGTCGAGGACGGGGCCGCGCGGACGCTAAGCCCCGAAATCATCTCAAGATAACCTCAAGATCTCAAGATAACCTGGAGTTTACCTCGAGGTAAATTCCNCAGCAAGGCGGACAGCAAGGCGGCACTACAACCTACATTAGCATGTAAGATCTTCATCGTCTTCAGTACAGGAAGCCAGCCGATACTTGCCGGTAGCAGTTCGACACGCAGGAGCGCCGCGCTGTTACATCCGAGGCCCGCCCTAGCCACACACCTGCCAAATTATATTGATACGACCAGCTTCCGAGCGGCACTTACATTCTCAGTGCTGGAGGCGTCGACGACACCTCCATCCCCTTGATCTCAGTTCTGGAGGCGTCGACGACACCTCCAATCCCTGATCTCAGTGCTGGAGGCGTCGACGACACCTCCAATCCCTGATCTCAGTGCTGGAGGCGTCGATGACACCTCCAATCCCTGATCTCAGTTCTGGAGGCGTCGACGACACCTCCAATCCCTGATCTCAGTGCTGGAGGCGTCGACGACACCTCCAATGCCTGATCTCAGTTCTGGAGGCGTCGACGACACCTCCAATCCCTGATCTCCGTTCTGGAGGCGTCGACGACACCTCCAATCCCTGATCTCCGTTCTGGAGGCGTCGACGACACCTCCAATCCCTGATCTCAGTTCTGGAGGCGTCGACGACACCTCCAATCCCTGATCTCCGTTCTGGAGGCGTCGACGACACCTCCAATCCCTGATCTCAGTTCTGGAGGCGTCGACGACACCTCCAATCCCTGATCTCCGTTCTGGAGGCGTCGACGACACCTCCAATCCCTGATCTCCGTTCTGGAGGCGTCGACGACACCTCCAACCCCTGATCTCAGTTCTGGAGGCGTCGACGACACCTCCAATCCCTGATCTCAGTTCTGGAGGCGTCGACGACACCTCCAACCCCTGATCTCAGTGCTGGAGGCGTCGACGACACCTCCAATCCCTGATCTCAGTTCTGGAGGCGTCGACGACACCTCCAACCCCTGATCTCAGTGCTGGAGGCGTCGACGACACCTCCAACCCCTTGATCTCAGTGCTGGAGGCGTCGACGACACCTCCAACCCCTTGATCTCAGTGCTGGAGGCGTCGACGACACCTCCAACCCTTCCAACGACGTTCCCAGTAGACCCCCGTTAAGTTACGCCTAGTGAAGAGGGGTTACAGGAACGATAACGGATTGCCCCTTAAGCAGACCTGAGACTCCTGACAAATGAATATGGCCCCCAAGAAACATGAGATACACGAGTTTTCCGACTGTCCCCACCTAGTTGTCGTGCTTGCGGGGGTTGAGCTCTGGCTCTTCGGTCCCGCCTCTCAACTGTCAGTCAACTGGTCAATCAACAATTCCCCTGCAAGCGTGTCATAAGAACGCAGCCTTAGCCACCGGGGGACACAAGAACAAGGAACTCCTCAACACAGTTATACAACACAATGTATAACAGCTGCCTGTTATACATTGCGCTTAAAGACATGTATTCACTGAAGATAGTCAGGAAACAAAAACCAGGTTAAACAGAGCAGTGTGAGCGCCAGCGATAATAATGGCGGAAGGTGTTGAGACCTCTCCAGTAAACCTCCAAGGCACTATACCTCCGAGTCCTCCAAGTCCTTTTTGGCCCCTTCACTCTCCCCCTTGGCTCCTCAAACACTCCCCAAGGGCCTCTCACTTCCTCTTCCCCACTCACTCACACTTCACCTAAGACCTCTCACTTCTTATTCACGTCCCTCTACCATCTCTCGGTCCCTCTACACTTCCCCGAGAGAGAGAGAGAGAGAGAGAGAGAGAGAGAGAGAGAGAGAGAGAGAGAGAGAGAGAGAGAGAGAGAGAGAGAGAGAGAGAGAGAGAGAGAGAAAGAGAAATGATCTTTGTCTCATCAAATATACAAACCTAGACATGTATCGTGAGTGGTGAGGCAGTCTCAGACACCCCCGTGAGACAAGAGTTGATTTACACAAATAATTTAGACCCTAATTTGACTCCTTCATTCGACCCAAGTACAACCCAACACGGGATCACCTCAGCGAAAACCAGAAATCACACACGACGCCACATTTTACAAACAATCAGCTTATCAGTGAGGAGTAGAGGTGCCATAGGCACAATCAGAGAACACCGTATAATTATCAGAGGTCCACGGTGGTTCAATACACCTCCTAGCAAGTATTAGAAATATTGCCGGAACAAAGGTGGATTTCTTCAAGAAACAATTATACAAGTTCTTGCAAGAAGTGCCGGACCAACCGGGCTGTGGTGGATGTGTGGGCCCTGCGGGGCGCTCCAAGCAACAGCCTGTGCGTACGTGTGTGCGTACGTGTGTGTACTCACCTAGTTGTACTCACCTTATTGTGTTTGCGGGGGTTGAGCTCTGGCTCTTTGGTCCCGCCTCTCAACCGTCAATCAACAGGTGTACAGATTCCTGAGCGTATTGGGCTCTATCATATCTACACTTGAAACTGTGTATGGAGTCAGCCTCCACCACATCACTTCCTAATGCATTCCATTTGTCAACCACTCTGACGCTAAAAAAGTTCTTTCTATATCTCTGTGGCTCATTTGGGCGCTCAGTTTCCACCTGTGTCCCCTAGTGCGTGTGCCCCTTGTGTTAAATAACCTGTCTTTATCTACCCTATCAATTCCCTTGAGAATCTTGAATGTGGTGATCATGTCCCCCCTAACTCTTCTGTCTTCCAACGAAGTGAGGTTTAATTCCCGTAGTCTCTCCTCGTAGCTCATACCTCTCAGCTCGGGTACTAGTCTGGTGGCAAAACCGTGTGTGTGTGTGTGTGTTGTGGTGGTGTGTGTGTGTGTGTGTGTGTGTGTGTGTGTGTGTGTGTGTGTGGTGTGTGTGTAGGGCCACACACCGCTGGTCCAGCACAGAGATGCTGTGGCGCCGTCCCTCAGATTACTCTGTTATTTCCTGAGTGACTTTTAATATTGGGATAGCCAGCCGTGAGTCACCTGCACCGGCATGTCAGTCGGTGAGTCGCGTGTCAGACCAGGGGGCCACGTGTCAGACCAGTGGGCCACGTGTCCGACCAGTGGGCCACGTGTCAGACCAGCGGGCCACGTGTCAGACCAGAGGGCCGCGTGTCAGACCAGCGGGCCACGTGTCAGACCAGCGGGCCACGTGTCAGACCAGCGGGCCACGTGTCAGACCAGTGGGCCATGTGTCAGACCAGTGGGCCATGTGTCAGACACACCACACTACACCCGGGATCTCTCGCCTTGAGAATTCCTCTCAATTTCTACATCACCAAGTACGAACAGATTAGCATACTGAGACTGAAGGTTTCGGCTCTATTGCCTCTTATCTTCAACACACTTCCGATACACTCAACACACTCCAGTGTACATGACCTTTCTCTTTGAGTGCAGCTCATACACTCAACTGCGTTGGATTGGATTCCTTTTTTCCCTTCTATCAAGGACACAGTCCTATGCTTTTCAACGCAGCCATTATGCAAAACATTTTGGAGTGACGCAGATGAACGGACACGCAATTGTATTCAACGGACACCAGATGAACGGACACACTTGTCCTCAACGGACACCAGATGAACGGACACACACTTGTCATCAACGGACACCAGATGAACGGACACACACTTGTCATCAACGGACACCAGATGAACGGACACACACTTGTCATCAACGGACACCAGATGAACGGACACACTTGTCATCAACGAACACCAGATGAACGGACACACACTTGTCATCAACGGACACCAGATGAACGGACACACACTTGTCATCAACGGACACCAGATGAACGGACACACACGTGTCATCAACGGACACCAGATGAACGGACACACACTTGTCATCAACGGACACCAGATGAACGGACACACACTTGTATTCCACGGACACGTCTCAGCGGAGCGTGCTGAGGGAGGAAAACACCTTCCCACAGCGCCTCCTTCAGGAGCTGCTGAGGCTAGGACCGGAGAGTCTATCCCTCGTCCACTGCACTATCAACAACACTACCAACCTCAGAGACAAAGGCTGGATAGTGGACTGGACATTCTTCACTCCCTCTCTATCCTCCTCCTCCTCCTCCTCCTCCTCCTCCATCTCCTCCAATTCCTTTGTTTCCCTTGGTCCTTTCGTGTCTTTTTAACCTTTTCTTATTTTGTGCTTTCTCTTATCTACTTGCTTTCTCTTCTTTCGTGTGAAACCTTCTTCTTCGTCTCATTTCTCTCCTGTCTGTTTGCCATTCCTGGTGTTCGCCTTTTGTTTTCTCTTCTGTTTGTTTTGTTTTGTCATATATTCGTTTTGCTTTCTCTCATGTTGTTTGTGTTGCTTTCTTTCTGTTTTGTTTTGCTTTGTCTTATATTCGTTTTGCTTTCTCTCCTATTGTTTGTTTT
>WNGS01165751.1:12100364-12105364 GCA_020271785.1 Procambarus virginalis
AGAGCCTAGGAATGTAAGGAAGATTTCTGTCTTATAACAACAGTTTGTTGGAATAATTCAGACGAGAAAAAGTCAGGGTTGAGTCCTTGCATTGTTGCAGGGTTGAGTGATCAGGAAGAGAGGGTTGGCAGCTTCGGGACCAGGTTTCATACAGCTGAAAAAGCGGGGCCCTAGAGCTAACACTCGACCCCCTCAAGCACAACAGCTGCCGCCAATAATCACATGCGACGAGATACCTGTCTCACACACCTGCAGGGACAATACACCCGTCCCTCTACGTGTCCTGTCTAACTCCTGTTTCACAGCTGCCTCACTCTTGTTTCACTCCTGTGACAGTTCCGTCTAACTCCTGTCTCAGTCCCGTCTAACTCCTGTCTAACTCCTGTCTCAGTCCCGTCTAACTCCTGTCTCAGTCCCGTCTAACTCCTGTCTCAGTCCCGTCTAACTCCCGTCTCACTCCTGCCTGGATGACAGAGGCAAACTGCCCTACACGACCCAACAAGCCCCCAACGACCTACACTAACATAAAGATGAGCAATTCTTACCGCTGGAGCAAGCCATTAACGTCACTGTTCAACAACTCGAAGGCAATCACAAAACGAGCAGTTGTAACTGCCTGTTCTCCTAGCCACAACCCTCCATCAACTTAATATATAAAAATCTGCTCCTCTAAAGATGAAACAAGCAAATAACTAGTCTTGCAAGATTGTCACTTGCTTAGCTAAACGAACTAAGAGGGTTCAGATTAATTAGTGAAAATTAAGCCAATCAATAGGTGGCACGGGCATGAATAACCCGTAGTATGGGGTACCTGAACCCATTACGTATCTCTGAATCCTTGTTCCACCAATTATATTTGTTTAATTATGAGGAGAAAGCGCCAAGCTATTACGATTTTATAGCACTTGGAAGAGGGGGTCAGGATAAGGATTAGGATGGAACGGGGGAGAGAATGGTGCCCAAACTTGTGGACGGTCGGGATTGAACGCCGACCTGCTGAAGCGAGACCGTCGTCTCTACCGTCCAGTGAAATGAAAAAAAAGTCCTCTCGATAATGCAAGGAAATTCTAAGACAATTGGGAATGACTTGAGAAGATGGAGAAAGTGCAATAAAATGCCAATAAAGTACAATAAATAATGATGATAGACAACAAATGATAATGAAGAATACAGTAGAGAGAGAGGAAGCCAAGAGTGCGTGTTAAACATATGATAAACGCTGGAAAATGCTGTGATTAACAATCAATTGTACCCCAAGCCTGACCCAGGCATGACTGGAGGCAAGCACAGCGACTTGTCTTATTACGCTCCTTACACACAAGATGAACAACCTGTCGCAAATAAGTTTTTAATAGGCTGGTAACGAGGCTTGTTGAGGTGGGGGGGGGAGGGGGGGGGGAGAGAGAGAGAGAGAGAGAGAGAGAGAGAGAGAGAGAGAGAGAGAGAGAGAGAGAGAGAGAGAGAGAGAGAGAGAGAGAGTGTGTGTGTGTGTGTGTGTGTGTGTTTTGCGAGGCTCCCAACACTTACACCTGTGTACCGGGGACTTCTTCACCAACCTCTTAGGAACTCCGCACTGGGGTGGAACCACCTCTTATTCCCCCGAGTGAGGGTAGGTGGCAACCCCAAAGGAGCCAGAATGCCAACAGGTGCTGGTACACAGATGGTACAGGGTACAGGCCTCCCACTTCCAGTACAGACTGTACCAAGGGTACAGAACATCATCAGTTGGTACCATGTTATCCGATGTCATCAGGATAATTAACAATACGGAAACAAGTTGTTGTTGTTGTTGTTATAGATTCAGCTACTAGGAACAAGTTCCTAGTAGCACGGGCTATGGTGAGCCCGTAGTGGACTTACCTGGCACAGGAGCGGGGCTGAACGGAAACAAGTTCAGCCTCTTCTTAAATAAGGAAAAGCAGGACAAGAGACCACAGGTGGAGACTGAGTACCCAAATGAGCCACAGAGACGTTAGAAAGAACTTTTTCAGTGTCAGAGTAGTTAACAGGTGGAATGCATTAGGCAGTGATGTGGTGGAGGCTGACTCCATACACAGTTTCAAATGTAGATATGATAGAGCCCAGTAGGCTCAGGAACCTGTACACCAGTTGATTGACAGTTGAGAGGCGGGACCAAAGAGCCAGAGCTAAACCCCCGCCAGCACAACTAGGCTAGTACTGAAGGAAAGAAGTTGTGGAAGCCACCTCTATCCACAAAAGTTATAATGCAACGGGTAAAACAAGGGTTATTAGGCGGGCATACAGTGCTAGACCTCACCTCCCATTAGTTACTCTCGCTCCCCCATTACCCCATTACTCCCACATGCCCTCCATCCCCCCCCTCACCCACGACCATTGCCCATTACTCTCCCTCATTACTCATCTCCCAGCCGCAGAAATAACTCATAACCACACCAAATTACACTCGTCATTGCTGTAATTGTTAGTGCACTAATTGCCAACTATAACTCAGCAAACTGTAATTACCAATTGAATGGAGAGGTGACCCTGTCCCCCCCTTGCTGCAGCCTGGCTAGCGCCGCCCTGTCTCTTACTGCTTCACCTGTCAATCAACCCGTCCTCTTGCTTAACACGTCGCATTTGGTATGGAATCTTCCGATGCGTTTTAATTGCGACGCATTAGAACACATTCAAGCGTTATTAAATTGAGTTTTTTTTTATGCATCGACAAATTTAATTAAGCAAAGACTTCTCACGCAGAACGTCCTCGATTTCTCCCTACGTAAAAAATATAACCATTTGCTCTAACCAGAAATCGCGCAACCACTTTGGCTGGACGGTAGAGCGATGGTCCCGCTTCATGCAGGTCGGCGTTCAATCCCCGACCGTCCACTTAGTGGTTGGGGACCATTCCTTCCTCCCGTCCCATCCCAAGTCTTTATCCTGACCCCTTCCAAGTATAGTCGTAATGACTTAGCGCTTTACCCTGATAGTCCCCTTCCCTTTAACCAGAAACATGCCAACTCAATCGAACCGATGGAGGCGGATGTGTCGCGAACGTCATATTTACGGTGGTATGATTTGTATGGAAAACGTCGTTTTTTTAACCGACTGGTGAGCTTTGGTGTTAGTTGGGACAGGAAGCCACGACTAAGCGGACGACTTTATAGTGTTGTGTTTGACAACAGTGATTAGGGATAAGGATTTGGGATGGGACGGGGGGAAAAGGAATGGTGCCCAACCGCTTGTGGACGGTCGGGGATTGAACGCCGACCTGCATGAAGGGAGACCGTTGCTCTACCGTCCACCCTAAGTGGTTGGACAACAGTGAGCTTTATAATATCAAATTATGTCCTAACTCAATTTTTGTAAAGTTTCCTAATGCCAAAAAAATGGCAATAGAGTACATCATGTGAAAGACACTGACCATTTGTTCTTACCTCGACCGGGAATCGAACCCAGGGCCGTAGGGCTACGAAACCAGAGCACCGACTACTCAGCCACGAGCCCCTGTGTGTGTGTGAAAGACTATACAACAGAGTGAAGCAGAAACCCGTTCAGTTTAAAACATTGAAGGCAAAATGCATAAACCTTGGGTAACGGAAACATCAAAATCCGTTGGGATTTTGAAATTCGAAATCAAGCCGAACCAACGGTTCTCAGGAATATCAACTGATTTTGAAATTCGAGATGAAGCCGAACACATGGTTCTTAGAAATATTTGCGAGGGAAGGAGTCGAATATAGCGACGGGAGGTACACTATTCCACAAGATGGAAAAAAGTGGATTATCGCTTTCCATTCTTGGATAAGCGAAGAACATTGTAACTGAAAAACCCCATTCCGGGTCCACTGGTGAGGTTGGGGGTCGGGGGGGGGGGATACGTCAGGGCCTACAGGGCCACACCCTGGGGGAACGGTGTGGCTGCCCTCCCGCCACACCCTAGGGCAAGGGTGTGGCTGCCCTCCCGCCACACCCTAGGGCAAGGGTGTGGCTGCCCTCCCGCCACACCCTAGGGCAAGGGTGTGGCTCTCATCTCACAACTTCCCGCCATTTTCAATTTAGTGTTCTCGCCCCCTTCAGATGGGCTGAGGTGATGAGCCCGTCAGACATTATCTACCTGTCGCCCCCCACCCCATGCCCCCCTCTACCTCTTCTCTCCCACTTCTCCCTCACCTCTCCCTCCTACCATCACTCCACTGCTCCTCTGACGCTCACAATATCGATTCTACTTCTCTCGTTCCACTTCACCCTGGTATGGTGCGGGTCTTGGCCATCCTGGTATGGTGCGGGTCTTGGCCACCCTGGTATGGTGCGGGTCTTGGCCATCCTGGTATGGTGCGGGTCTTGGCCACCCTGGTATGGTGCGGGTCTTGGCCATCCTGGTATGGTGCGGGTCTTGGCCACTCTGGCCCACTATCACATTACTCTCCCTCCTCATTTTTCTCTTCTCCCCCGCTGCTCCCTTAATCCTCTGTCTCTCCTGCTCTTCCATTCCAGCCTCTCAACACACCTCCACTACACCACCACTACACCACCACCTCCACCACACCACCACCACACCTCCAACACACCACCAACAGCCAATAACACGATGGCTAAGACTAATTCACAAGGAATGTGGGTGCGGGAAGTGTGGGGACCAAGAGTAGGAGCTCTACTCTCCAAGCTGGGCTTGGGGCCGGGCTCGGGGCCGGGCTCGGGGCTGGGCTTGGGGCCGGGCTCGGGGCCGGGCTCGGGGCTGGGCTTGGGGCCGGGCTCGGGGCCGGGCTCGGGGCTGGGCTTGGGGCCGGGCTCGGGGCCGGCTCGGGGCCGGGCTCGGGGCCGGGCTTGGGGCCGGGCTCGGGGCCGGGCTCGGGGCCGGGCTCGGGGCCGGGCTCGGGGCCGGGCTCGGGGCCGGGCTTGGAATGTATTCAACTCTACAATAAACGAGGACAAATTGAAGCTGGAAACACAAATTACTCTACGTTCTCTTATATATCTTAAGACTCTGAAGTTCTCGTCCCAGTACGGGTAGTCAACAAGTGGAGTACACAGAA
>WNGS01165751.1:12110364-12117433 GCA_020271785.1 Procambarus virginalis
CTTACGCCCATAATCACCCAATTCGCCTAAACGGCTTCCATTGTACAGTATTTAGTTCAAGATTTTTGTTCATAAATATTTGTTTTCATTTATAATCAAATTAGTTTAAAAAATGTGTAATTGATTTTAATTATCAGGGAAAAGCGCCAAGCCATTACGACTATATAGCACATGGAAAGGGTCAGGATAAAGATTTGGGATGGGACGGAGGGAAAGGAATGGTGCCCAACCACTTGTGGATGGCCGGGGATTGAACGCCGACCTGCATGATACAAGACCGTCACTCTACCGTCCAGCCCAAGTGGTTGGAGTGAACCACAATTTATTGGTTGTGTTCCTTCAAGGTACACAAAACATGTTCCTGATGTTACTCCCGTATGAGAACATTTTCAGTCCTCACTTTCAGGGCAAACCGATGAAAAAAGTTGTAAGTGATGATGGACCTATTACCAAGAGTGATTGTATGATTGTACTGGATACCAATCAGTACTCACCTGTCACTTACTAAAAACACCAGATTCCATATATATATATATATATATATATATATATATATATATATATATATATATATATATATATATATATATATATATATATATAAGACGCTACCAGACTTTGTATGATTAGTTCACCATTAGCGTGATTGGAAGCTATCAATCATGGAGCCCGTCCTCAGACCAAAGCCATTACCATAGGAAATACCCCCCCCCCCCTTAAACCACCTGGGGCCAGATTCACGAAGCAGTTACGCAAACACTTACGAACCTGTCCATCTTTTCTCAATCTTTGGCGGCTTTGTTTACAATTATTAAACAGTTAATGAGCTCCGAAGCACCAGGAGGCTGTTTATAACAATAACAGTTGATTGGCAAGTTTTCATGCTTGTAAAATGTTTAATAAATGTAACCAAAGCCGTCAAAGATTGAGGAAAGATGTACAGGTTCGTAAGTGCTTGCGTAACTGCTTCGTGAATCTGGCCCCTGGATAGTTAACTGGATATGATGGTCTGAAAGTATATACAGGTAATTACAACCTGGAACTGAAAGCATATAGGTCCAGTAATAGTCTACATGCAAACTAGCAAGTGAACCCCTGTCCTAAACAGATATTCCTTTTTATTGGATTATAAATCGTTGGTTTAAAATATAAAAAGTGTATGCCGAAAACATTTTCTTTGGAGAATTTAGTTTTCTGTAAACGGAATTCTTGGGCACACTGAAATAGTTTTCGAATTCCATATTCCAATTATCGTAATAACACACCATATTACTGGAACTAAATGTAATGAAACCTAACCTAATCAAACCCTAACCTAATCATGGATAGATAATAGCACTAATTATAAAGTCTTTCTCGATCTATTCTCGTGATCGTATTTCCACCCTGAGGACAGATTGCAATTAGGACACCGCGTCAGAAGCCGGAAAGTGGATGCTAGAGTTCAACTCGTCTTTTCACATACTTCGCCTCTTGTACGAAATCTGCCAAAGCGCAAAAATATAACGTAATTGTAACAAGTAAATCACCGCAATGTTAACGTCCTCTGTCCATCGGTCTCGATAAGTTAGGTGGGTTGGTTGGGTTCGTACGTGCCTGGTTAGGCAAATAGGTTGTATTTTTAACGTTGATGCAAATCAAGAGAATGGGCTGGTGAATAGTAGATAATGGTGTGTTGTAAGTCACGTCTCTTACTAAGGAATGTATTGACGCACGTGTTCCCCTAACACGTGTTCCCCTAACACGTGTCCCCTAACACGTGTTCCCCTAACACGTGTCCCCCTAACACGTGTCCCCCTAACACGTGTCCCCTAACACGTGTCCCCTAACACGTGTTCCCTAACACGTGTTCCCCTAACACGTGTCCCCCTAACACGTGTCCCCTAACACGTGTCCCCTAACACGTGTTTCCCTAACACGTGTCCCCTTAACACGTGTTCCCTAACACGTGTCCCCTAACACGTGTCCCCCTAACACGTGTCCCCTAACACGTGTCCCCTTAACACGTGTTCCCCTAACACGTGTCCCCTAACACGTGTCCCCCTAACACGTGTTCCCTAACACGTGTCCCCTAACACGTGTTCCCTAACACGTGTCCCCCAACACGTGTCCCCTAACACGTGTCCCCTAACACGTGTCCCCTAACACGTGTCCCCTAACACGTGTTCCCCTAACAGCGTCAAGCTACAGTAATCAAATGAAGAGGGGGCGCGCCTAACGAGGCTGACCTGGCAAAGGCAACACAATAAGCGCTTGGTTCGTGAAGGGGAACAGCGAATTCCCATTTTCGCGAGGCCAGGGGGGGAGGCGAGACGAGATAACGAGGGCTGATCGAGTAATTACGGAGCAGCAGACAAACAGCTGTAGTAACGACGGGGAAGGGAAGGCACTCCACCCTTTGTTTACAACCTCGGGAGTGTTTACAAACTTAAATGACGCCTGACGGCTGAGTGGACAGCGCTCGGGATTTGTAGTCTTGAGGTTCCAGGGTTCGATTCCCGGCGGAAACAAATGGGCAGAGTTTCTTTCCCTCCCCCCCCCTGATGCCCCTGTTCACCTAGCAGTAAATAGGTACCTGGGAGTTAGACAGCTGCTACGGGCTGCTTCCCGGGGCGGGGGGGGGGGGGGTTTAACAAAAAGGAGGTCTGGTCGAGGACCGGGCCGCGGGAACGCTAAGCCCAGAAATCACATCAGGTGTGGACTGCTGGGGTCAGGTGTGGACTGCTGAGGTCAGGTGTGGATTGCTGTGGTCAGGTGTGGACTGCTGTGATCAGGTGTGGACTGCTAAGGTCAGGTGTGGAGTGCTGTCGTCAGGTGTTGACTGTTGAGGTCAGGTGTGGACTGCTGTGGTCAGGTGTGGGCTACTGTGGTCAGGTGTGGACTACTGTGGTAAGGTGTGGACTGCTGTGGTCAGGTGTAGACTGTTGAGGTCAGGTGTGAACTGTTGAGGTCAGGTGTGAACTGCTGAGGTCAGGTGTGGACTGCTGAGGTCAGGTGTGGACTGCTATCCAGAGGCAGAGGATAATGAAGCTGACCAGCTCTGTGTGCTTGTGGGTGGTGATTGACACCTCTGTGTGGGCGGTGATTGACACCTCTGTGTGGGCGGTGATTGACACCTCTGTGTGGGTGGTGATTGACACCTCTGTGTGGGCGGTGATTGACACCTTTGTGTGGGTGGTGATTGACACCTCTGTGTGGGTGGTGATTGACACCTCTGTGTGGGTGGTGATTGACACCTCTGTGTGGGCGGTGATTGACACCTTTGTGTGGGTGGTGATTGACACCTCTGTGTGGGTGGTGATTGACACCTCTGTGTGGGCGGTGATTGACACCTCTGTGTGGGTGGTGATTGACACCTCTGTGTGGGTGGTGATTGACACCTCTGTGTGGGTGGTGATTGACACCTCTGTGTGGGTGGTGATTGACACCTCTGTGTGGGCGGTGATTGACACCTCTGTGTGGGCGGTGATTGACACCTCTGTGTGGGTGGTGATTGACACCTCTGTGTGGGCGGTGATTGACACCTTTGTGTGGGTGGTGATTGACACCTCTGTGTGGGTGGTGATTGACACCTCTGTGTGGGTGGTGATTGACACCTCTGTGTGGGCGGTGATTGACACCTCTGTGTGGGTGGTGATTGACACCTCTGTGTGGGCGGTGATTGACACCTCTGTGTGTTTGTGGGTGGAGATTGACACCTTTGTGGGCGGTGATTGACACCTTTGTGTGCTTGTGGGTGGTGATTGACACCTCTGTGTGGGCGGTGATTGACACCTTTGTGTGGGTGGTGATTGACACCTCTGTGGGGTGGTGATTGACACCTCTGTGTGGGTGGTGATTGACACCTCTGTGGGTGGTGATTGACACCTCTGTGTGTTTGTGGGTGGAGATTGACACCTTTGTGTGGGTGGTGATTGACACCTCTGTGTGGGTGGTGATTGACACCTCTGTGTGTTTGTGGGTGGAGATTGACACCTTGTGTGGGCGGTGATTGACACCTTTGTGTGCTTGTGGGTGGTGATTGACACCTCTGTGCGCTTGTGGGTGGTGATTGACACCTCTGTGTGGGTGGTGATTGACACCTCTGTGTGCTTGTGTGTGGTGATTGACACCTCTGTGTGCTTGTGGGTGGTGATTGACACCTCTGTGCGCTTGTGGGTGGTGATTGACACCTCTGTGTGCTTGTGGGTGGTGACTGACACCTCTGTGTGCTTGTGGGTGGTGATTGACACCACCTCTATGTGCTTGTGGGTGGTGATTGACACCTCTGTGTGCTTGGAGCTGGTGATTGACACCTCTGTGTGCTTGGGGATAGTTATGCTGAGATAATTTTATCCTTTATAAATGTCCAGACGCATTCCTATACGGACCGACTCGACGCACTACAGGTGCGAGCGCAAAATGCTTCCATCGGAGCTGTCGGACGCATGGATTCAGATAATTAAAGCACACAGGGAACCGTACACCAGGGCCCGATTCACGAAGCAGTTACGCAAGCACTTACGAACGTGTACATCTTTCCTCAATCTTTGACGGCTTTGGTTACATTTATTAAACAGTTTACAAGCATGAAAACTTGCCAACAACTGTGTTATTGCTATAAACAGCCTCCTGGTGTTCGGAGCTCATTAACTGCTGAATAATTGTAATCAAAGCCTCCAAAGATTGAGGAAAGATGTACAGGTTCGTAAGTGCTTGGGTAACTGCTTCGTGAATCTGGCCCCTTGGGCTTTACTTCCAGCAATCCGGCTTACTTCGCCGCCAGTCGTGCACCTAACGACGTTCTCCACGGCCGCTCCACGACCCGGAACCAGGGTCGTCCTCAAATAGCGAAAAAAAGTCCAATATTTGGACACGTGTTTGGAGAACCAAGCCTATGAAACAACGGGGAACGGTAAAAGCCCCCTTATATAAACGGCAGGGGAAAGAAATGTGGGAAAGGTGATCCCCCTCCCTTCAGGTATTTTGGGGGGTTACGTGCCTGAGCCACTTCCGCCTTTCTCTCGGCTCCCAATGCGTGCTGGAGATGAATTGTTGAGAGTGATAGCGGTGATGCTGTTTAATGGTGGCTGTCTTTATCTGTGTCACGCCTGTGGTGGCCACCACTGGCCGGGCTGGCCAGTGGCACTGTGGGAAGTGTGGCTTGGAAAGTGGGGGAGGTGTGGGGTGGGGGACAGGTGTGGGGGGGGGAAGAGGCGTGGTGTGGGGAGGAAATGAGAGGGCAAGACGTGTGGAAGGTGTGGCGTGGTGATCTGCAGGTGTTGTGGACAGGTGTGGAGGAATGTAGATGTGTGTGTGGTGAAAACAAGTGCTAACTTGTAACAGAAGTCGAGATATGAAGGTGACTACCTAACGACACTTGTCTTCCCCAAACCACCGTCCCCAAAGTGGCAGCCCAAGTGGTCTCAGGCCACGCCCGCCCTTCCTCTTGAGCGCTAACTACGAACCAATCACTCGTGGAACGCTAGCGTGGCCAGTAACAATTTATTCCACATTGTTAACTGCTCAAGCAGACTTGAGAAGAAGAAAAGCAAACGTTTGCATTCCGACCCGGGTCCCGATTCACGAAGCAGTTACGCAAGCACTTACGAACCTGTACATCTTTCCTCAATCTTTGGCGGCTTTGTTTACAATTATTAAACAGTTAATGAGCTCCGAAGCACCAGGAGGCTGTTTATAACAATAACAACAGTTGATTGGCAAGTTTTCATGCTTGTAAACTGTTTAATAAATGTAACCAAAGCCGTCAAAGATTGAGGAAATTGTACAGGTTCGTAAGTACTTGCGTAACTGCTTCGTGAATCTGGCCCCCAGAGGAGCTGGTTAATTCTCAATCCTGCTGTAGCTGGGCTTGGAAACTTGACAGGACAGAGCTATTGTTGTTACACAACGACCCGTTGTGCTTCGGAGCTCATATACTGTTTTATGAGTGTAAACAAAGCCGTTGGGATTGAGGAAGATGTATATGTTACATGGCATCACTTTTGTGTCTTTGTTTGGAGGCCTGGTCGACGACCGGGCCGCGGGGACGCTAAGCCCCGGAAGCACCTCAAGGTAACGGGCTGTTCCATCCACCCGCCAAACCTCAGCTGAAATGAAAATGAATGAAAAAACAGTTTACACACGACTCACAACTCATTTCGTTCGAACACTTCCGGAACAAGTGCTTTGTTGACGACTTTTGTTCGAACCACAACGTTGTAAATGCTTCAGCCCGTCCTCCAAACAAAGATCCAAAAGTGATTCCATGCACCCGCCAAACCCCAGCTGTTTATGAATGAAAAACGGTTTACACACGACTCACAACTGATGACGTTCGAACACATCCGGAACAAGTGCTTCACTGACGAATTTTGTTCGAATCACAACGCTATAAATGCTTCACCCACGTACTACAAATACAAATAATAAATAGGTACCTGGGAGTAGACAGCTGCAACAAGCTACTTCCTGTGTGTGTGTGTGGGAAAAAAATAAGTTGATTGACATTGAGAGGCGGGCCCAAAGAGCCAGAGCTCAACCTCCGCAAGCACAACTAGGTGATACTGACCCACGTGAATGGTTCTTGCTTGTCACTTCTGGCTGTGTGGGGGGGGGGGAGGGGGGAGGGTATTACATGTAGGAGTGGCTGGGACACCCTCCCCCCCCCCCCCTCCTGCCTTTACTGGCACCCTGCCTTCCCTCACCCTTGACACAACAAGAAACATGATCATGGAGCATATGGAACACACTTAGTTTGTCTCGTATCCTTTGACAGGTGTAGGGGGGGGGGGCTTCACACACTACACAACTGCGCTGAGGGACGTCGAAGCAAACAACCGCGAGCATTGAGCTCGGGTTCGCAAAGAGGGAACAGCAGAAATGCGGGTGTGTAAGAAGGGGTGCTAACCCGTCCTCAGATCAAGTCCATTCCATCCAGCGGTCGACCCTAAAGACACATTCATCAATTTTTAACATGTTCTGTTCTTTCAAAATAGGATTTTTTCCAAAATAAATAAATATTGTTGTATATTAGCAAACTGTGCATGTTTAGTCACTGGTTAGGTTAGGTGTTTAGGTTCTGTTGGCG
>WNGS01165751.1:12118433-12128606 GCA_020271785.1 Procambarus virginalis
ACCAGCCTACTAGTACTAGCCTATACCACCTTAACATTTCTTCTATTTTACAATATTGTTGATTAATCCAGCGGTCGCCAACCCTTTTGAACCTCACGGACCATTAACTTTATTTTAATGATAGTTATTAAGTCACTATTTGATATAACAGGTTTTATATTAAATGTTGTTTTTATTTATATTAAATGTAAATAATATTTAACATTAACATTTATTAACATTTAGAATATAGTTACATCCAATACACACCAAAAAATAAAACATTCAGAATATAAGAATTTCTTACAATATTATTTTTTTGTTTTCTATTACTAATAAAACATAAAAAATGCAAATAATATTTGCCTAGACTTTTTGCGGACCATCAAAATATTTTTCAGGACACCAGTTGGCGGGAACCGCTGGATTAATATTGTTTTCCCTGACAGCTATGATATTAGATCTGTCAAGAACCGTCAATAAAAGTTCAATAAAGGCATTTTATTGGACTTTAATTTTGTTCTTCCTGTTCTATAGACGGGATTGACTACCACTCTTCTCCCCCATTTAACCTTTTATTATAACCAAGTTTGCTTTTTTTTATGCAAATCTTGAAACAAAATTGTCACCTAGGTTTAACAGTTATTAAGGTACCAAAGATTTATTTGAGTGGAAAAACTTACTACAGTTCCATAGTGCTGTATTAAAAAACTAATTTTCGAATGTATCCTACATCCTTTCTCAATGAACTCTATACATAAACATTGTATATACAGCACCTCGAGAAGCGGCATGTTGGATGTACATCCGATAAAGGGTTGTCTTGTTAATGCACTGTGAACATAAATTGGGGTCTTCACCTTTATGTAAGTGTTGAACATGTTAGTATTCAATTTCTTTCTTTTTTGCACCCCATACCCATCCCGTGGGGGTGGTGGTATAAAGGATTACAGAGACACATAATCGGTTCAGGAACTGTTCCCTCTAGTTGTTTAGCTAAGGCAAATAACAATCTTTTGAGCGGCTAGTTACAAAATTATTAATGCATATGATACATGTACACATACTCATGCTACATGTACATATACATAGTATACATATATACATACACGATACATATTTAACACCCACACCAACTCACACATCACATAATCTTTTGTGTCACAAGTGATTATCCAACAAGAGTGTAGTATGTAAGATCTGTTTGCAAATTTAGCCTAAATTGTTTTAATTTAAAACAAGAAATAAATAACATCCAGTTAAAGTTGTAGACCTTTCCTGTGAGTAGCTCCATGTGAGAAGTGTGGCCCAATGGTTAGTGTACTTCTTGAAAAATAGGCATATGATAGACCTTCATGAAGAAACAAGCAACTATTCCTTCTCCTTACGGCCTCTCCTTCCTGAAACCCAACCACTTGGGCTGGACGGTGAGCCGAGGTCTCGCTTCATGCAGGTCGGCGTTCAACCGTCCCCCCGCGCCGTCCAACGGGGTTGGGGCACCATCCCAAATCCTTATCCGACCCCTTCCCAGTGCTATATAGTCGTTAATGGCTTGACGCTTTCCCTTGATAATTCCTTCCTTCCGTCCCTCCCATCCTGAATACTTAGCGAGCTAGGCTTAAGTCCTTTTCATTTTTAGTACTGTCTCTTGATTAGTTCTGTATAAAGTTTAGTTTGATTTGGCAGGTTACATTACTATAATTATAGAATTCTCAGCAAGCCAATGAATGTCAGTGTTAACCCTATCTAAATTCACGTTTATTTGACATACTGTATATTATTTAATATAGAGAAAAATATAAGATTTGGTGCAGATTAATCAGAAGCTACAAGCTGATGTATGGTGATCTTTTAAATGTTGAGGTTTGGTTGTTGTGTGAATATCCAATCCTTTCACCAATTACGGTTGCATTTCTTAGGGAATAACCAATCCGCCGGATATGCGAACGTATGTAGTAAACAATTAAAGCACAGCGTCATACTGACGTTTTGTATGCCTCGGCCTCGATAGCGTTAGGCGCGATGCTTAAAGTTTGTAACATTTTTGTTAGACAAAACAATTGTACTTTTTGTCGGTTTGAAATTGAGAGGAGAATAGGCTGTTAAGCGACGCTGACCCACCACATGTGTTTCACGTTAATAATTTTAATACCTGACCTCCAGTGTATAAACTAATAGATTTTATTGACATAGTTATTACTCCTGCTCATAGGTTGTGTAGTATTGTTCGTGTGGTGGATGTTTGCTTTCTCACTGGAACATTATCTAACACAGTGAACAGTTACAGCCACAACACACCACTGGAACATTATCTAACACAGTGCACAGTTACAGCCACAACACACCACTGGAACATTATCTAACACAGTGCACAGTTACAGCCACAACACACCACTGGAACATTATCTAACACAGTGAACAGTTACAGCCACAACACACCACTGGAACATTATCTAACACAGTGCACACTTACAGCCACAACACACCACTGGAACATTATCTAACACAGTGCACTGTTACAAACCCATTAAGATTTCAACTTAGATTCAACAGAGCAGAAGAAGTTGTTAAACACATATGGCAAAATCTTACTGAAGCGACCATACGAGTCATAAATACTCATACTCCGCTCAAGTAAAACAGAAACAAGCAACACTTAGTGGGCCAGCCAGAGGCTTAGGGCCCGCGCAGGAATATTCCTGCAAAAAAAATAAAAAAAAATAATTGCTTTCTGTAATGGCAGCGCTTGTCTCCGCTGGGGGGGGGGGCTTGAGAGCCTGTTGTTATTGTTTAAGATTCAGCTACTGGGAACAAAAAGTTTCAAGTAGCACGGGCTATGGTGAGCCCGTAGTGGACTTACTCGGCACAGGAACGGGACTGTAACTTGATGACTTAGTTGCTTGAGAGCCTTGTGTCTTGTGTCAGTATTTTCATATCAACATTACCTTGAGGTGTTTTCGGGGCTTAGCATCCCCGCGGCCCGGTCGTCGACCAGGCCTCCTCGTTGTTGAACTGGTCAACCAGGCTGTTGTTGGATTATTCCAGTAAGGGAGCAATACGTCCTCAGACCATTCTCCGGTGGATGGATAGACTTGGTCCGAGGACCGGTTGTTTACACACAACTCACAACTGTTGACGTTCGAACACTTCCTTAACAAGTGCTTCACTGACGACTTGTGTTCGAACCACAACGCTGTAAATGCTTCACCCACGTACTACAAATACAAATAATCGCCAACAGAACCTAAACACCTAACCTAACCAGTGCCTAAATATGTACAATATGCTAATATATAATAATAATAATTTATATTTGAAAAAAAGCTCTGTTTTGAATGAACAGAATTGTTAAAATTGATGAATGCGTCATTGGGGTCGACCGCTGAATGGAATGAACTTGGTCTGAGGACGAGTTGTACACAGCATAAGGATAGTTATTCAAGTGGAATCGTGTTAATATTGTAACTAGCATCAGTTATTTCAGTCCCGGCTTTTAGAAGTAGAGTAAAGTGGTTTGAATAACAACAGACTATTACAATTCCGGTCCCAGCGCGTTATGAATTTAATATTTCTTCTGTTGCAGAATGTTTTATGCTGACAGAAGTGTAATTACACAACAGAGTCGCGTTTGGTTGTTACATTTTTGTTATCAGGGAAAAGTGCCACGTCATTATGATTATATAGCACTTGAAAGGGGTCTGGACTAAGATTTGGGATGGGACGGTGGGAAGGAATGGTGCCCAACCACTTGTGTGGACGGTCGGGGATCGAACACCGACCTGCACGAAGCGAGACTGACGCTCTACCATCGAGCCCAAGTGGTTGGGAATACAAGTAAAGGATCCCCACCCGTTTATCCACATACATTTTTGTTAACATTGTAACAAATTGGGAGTTAATGCAGTTAATTATAAACAGGTGGGAGAGGAGTGTCACCGCCTCTCCCATCCTGTCTGCTTCCCACACACCTGCTCTCTCTCCCTCCCTATCCCTCCCTATCCCTCCACCCCACCCCTCTATCCTTGCCTCCATCCACTTACCATTTCCCTCGCCCCCCTTAACCACCCAGCCGTGGTTCCATCCGCGTCGCTTCTTACAGCCACTGCAGGTCGCTTCCAGATAATCTGAGTCCCAGTATCTGGGATATGATAAGCTTGTCTACTGAGGCCACAGAACAAGATGTGGCACCAGAGCTCATATTTATTTAGAGATAAACCTATGTAGATAATACAGAGTTACTCTTATTTTTTTTAGTACTCTAATATATTAGGTCTTTGATATATATGTTAATATGTGGGCCTGCGGGCCGCTCCAAGCAACAGCCTGGTGGACCAAACTCACACGTCAAGCCTGGCCTCGGGCTGGGCTTGGGGAGTAGAAGAACTCCCAGAACCCCATTATGCAGGTATCAAGCGGGTATCATGCAGAAAAACCGCATGTGAAAGAGAATGCTAAACGCGTTTTCGGCTTAAATCGCCTTCATCAGAGCAAAGTAGAATCAACATGTTAATATATCTAGATATTAATTTGTCATACTATCGATCACCTTTGTCATACCTGAAGGAGGTGAGATGTTAAGGCTTTCTGTAAGCAACTGGAAGCCGTTCAAAGTTGAAATTGAGGTGTAAGAGACTTGTTTAATACCTGGTTGATACCTGGTTGATGGGGTTCTGGGAGTTGTTCTACTCCCCAAGCCGGGCCCGAGGCCAGGCTTGACTTGTGAGAGTTTGGTCCACTAGGCTGTTGCTTGGAGCGGCTCGCAGTTTAGACCGTCTCGGAAACATAAATTGCCCAAAACTGTTGCAGACCATTCTCAATCGATTTGAGAATGGTCCAGGACGGACCGAAACGTCGTCGTCTCTTCACCTTCTAGTGTGTGGTCTGGTCAACTGTTGCAGAACGTTGGAAACGTTCAAAATATTTAGGAATAAAGATGACAGGTGACCGAACATTGAGAGATCGTAGCAAGTGTTGGCCTCGGTCTTGAAGTTTACGAAATTTGGATGTGTGGATAGTTGACCACACAAGCTAGGCCTACTTGAACACTATACCTTGAGGTTACCTTGAGGTGCTTCCTGGGCTTAGCGTCCCCGCGGCCCGGTCGTCGACCAGGCGGCCTGGTTGCTGGACTGGTCAACCAGGCTGTTGGACGCGGCTGCTCTCAGCCTGACGTATGAGTCACAGCCTGGTTGATCAGGTATATTCTAGATATTTTTTTTTAAATTGAAGTTTTGAGATATGACCAAATAAACTGCATTGGTATTTGCAAATACCGAGGTTAATTTATTGTTATTGATCAAGCTTGATATTGTTTGTCTACTGCTCTGGTTACCTTGCGGTTATTTCGGGGCTTAGCGTCCCCGCGGCCCGGTCAAGATACCCCGACAGGTACTTGCAGATAAATAAACTGTGTAGGAAGGTACTATCACGAGGTATAAGTATGCACCATCGCCTGGTTTGCTGGAAGAGCACGTGGTGCACCAAAGCCTTGCCATTGCTGGCAGCAACAGTTCACTTGATTGCGGAAACTTTTTCAAACAAGAGATGCCAAACCTTAATGACATTCGTCCAGGTATTCTGCCCTCGAGTTAAGAATACCATTTGTGCACAAAGAACACAGTGTAAGCATCAAAGATTTTCACACAGAAACCACACAGGAATTCCTTTACCATGTTGTGGCTCAGTCGACTAAGGTGCGTCTGGGATCATCCCGGGCGTAGGTTCGAACCCTCATCACGGCCCTTGTGGATTTGTTCATCAAAGCTTTTCTTTCATTTGTCATTATAATTAATATTTGTCATTATAATTAATATATCATCCTTTTTTCTAATTTTTAATATTGTTTACCGTCAATTCCATAACAATTTTGTATATAGTTATCATTGTGAGGAGATGTAGAATCTCCTCAGCTAGTTTTCCTAGTTTCTAGAATAGGCTAGTCGCTCTAGGGACTCTAGAAACTGAAGCTTTCAAATTTACATATACTTGTTGGGTGTCATATGAAAGCTGATGTTAAATGCTGTCAGTTAAAACTAAGGAGAGGTCTGTGATTGCTCTGTAGAGAGAATTACAGCAAAATTTGCCTGTTCTGTGAAACAGAGAGGGTAGTATAACAAAAACCGTTAGAGGTGGAGGGGGGACAGTGGGGCGAACGCTGCCTCCCCCCCACCAAGGGAGACGTTGTGACGTTGTGTTAGGCCTCACCCTCCTTGTGACGTCACGCCACGCCACAGGCGAGGGGCCCGTGTGATTGGTCTAAGCACCCCTACTCCTATGCCGAGTTTTGGCGCGAAAAGCTGTCATTGGAAGCGGCATCAGGACCAGTGCCGGCTTCCTGCTGATTGGTCAAGACAAGGTAGGGGGAGAAATATGGGCATGTGAGCCTCTCTAGCCGCCAAGAGAGTTTAGTTTGAATTGGGCAGCCAGGGTGTGAAGAGTGTCTAGGTGGGGGGTGGCGGGCCTGCCACCCCCACCACCGTTATCGCTCCTGTCGTTCTGTTTACTCATATTGCATGGCACTCCAGCCACCCTGGGTGTGTCGAAGCCCAAAATTGCGAGAAACTGGGACTTGGACTTTGAATTCCGCCCGACGTCGTCCATGGGGAGGTGACGCCGGCCAGTGTCACTCCTGTAACCCCAGTGTAAGAGCGAGTCATGCTCTGGTATGATGGGGTTGTTAGTGATCCCCCATCCAAGTGTGTATGGCACGCGGCCACCCAGGCCGCCCTCTGGCCACCCAGGCCGCCCCTGGCCGCCCGCGGCCACCCGCCGCCCAGCCAGCACCCACCCACCACCCACCCACCTTCCCCGCGCGCGCGCGGCCCGGGTGGGGTGGGGTGCTGTGACGTCACGCGCCACCCGTGGCCACCCTCCTGAAGGCCACGCAGTGGCCACATGTTGGCCACCACCTTTGGCCACCCCCTTGGCCACATTCCCAGGACAGCCTAAGGCCACATCTTGTCGACGCACGAGGAGCAAGCTAAGTGTTGACAGCCAGGTGGTAAGGACCTGGGAAATGAGGAAATGTGTGGACGGAAACGTGAGTACTTTATCAGTGTATAACAGGGTCTCAGTTATATGAGAATAAGTGAAAAGTTGTGTGGGCCCCTAGCCCGGCCAGGCTAGGGAAGTAGCTGAGACGCCCGTCTGTGGCACGCCCAGGTGACTGTGGGGCAGTACCTGGAGAGGGAAATTGTCACTGTAAATCACGTAGTGTTATAATTATATATCTGTAGATATATTGTTGTGTGTAGACTGACTAGAGTTTGGGACCAGTCAGTGTAGAGAAATCATCATATAAATGATCCAGTCTGGCGATTCTGTATAATCGTCCAGCCTTGGTTAGTGCCATGGTACCTCATTATGTAATTAGGCCAGGTTAGAGTTAATTAAGCAGGCCCGTGGGGCAGGGTTATTAGTGGATATCCTGAGGTCTGTATATGTCCTGGTGATTAATTTACATTGTTTATGTAAGGCATTTCCATGTGTTTCATTTGCATGATTGTTGTACTGTGTTGTGTGGTGAGTCAGTAGATGTGATCGCTGACTGATTGCCTAATGATGTCATTAGCATGGGGGGCATGCTGACGGTATCATTATGTGCAGGTTTGTGCAGTGTTATCAGGTATACGATATTACTGTCCTAGGAACTGTGTTGAGGATTTAAAGGGACCCTTTGAGTATTCAGGGAAATTCTCAGTCACTTAATGAGAGCGAGCAATTAGTTAATTTGCCTAATTATGGGAGAATTAGTGCCAGCTGTCCGCGTAGAGCGACGGTGTCTTATATTAACGTTAATTGTCTTGCTGAAGCACCGGGATCGGGCGATCTTTTGCAACGTTTGCAAGATTAGAGGGACAGTAAGATTGGTATACCTTGATTGTTGCAAAACCGTGTGTCATTACTGTGTGGGCATAGTAATTAACGAGTTGCAGTAGTCGCAACTGTATGTGGGCAGTGCTATTTTATGTTTTGCATGCCATTATATGTGTGACCTATGTAACCTTAGGGTTACTTTGTTTCTTTGAGTTGTGTTGAGTACTTAAGGATTCAGTGAGTTAATTAGGGGTAATTAACTGGATAAGGGGGTGCACACTTGAAGTTGTTGAATGAGTGAGTGCTGTTATGGGAGAACAGTGTTGAACTTGAGCTTGTGGGAATACGTGTCCGGTGCAATTAATTGTCCGTGTGACAATTAATTGACCACTCTAGCTAATTATGTAATTAGCATTCTCATCATGAATTCACGTAGTGGGAGAGGATCTGTCAGAGTCTGTCAGTGATAGTGCTAACGTCAGTTGCTCGAGACTAACTGCCTTTCAGGGTTGGGGCAATTAGTGGCTCATGATAATTAGTGGAGTAATTAACGTCTGGAGTCTTGAGGACTCAGATGACTCGGTAAAGCGAGGTCATGGGGTTAGCATAATACGTTATATTAATCATATTCTGTCTGGTGACAGTGGATTAAGTTGCACTCATTGTTAATTAGGGTAATTAACTCCTCTTCCGTGAATTCACAGTGTTTGATGAGACCTGCTTAGGCAGTGCGGAGTGAGACGTATTTATGTATGATTAATTATCGGTCCTGGTGACAGTTAATTAATTGCTCAAGGCTAATTAGGGTAATTAGCACTCATTAGTAAGTAAACGTAATTAGTGATACACAGACTGTTGAGAAGCCACCCACTTGGGGTAGGCTTAGTTAACGTAACTCAATTGGGATGTAATTAGTGGTCCGTTTGACCTTAATTAAGAATTACTCACTGAATACTTGCAAGGAGTCAAGTGTGATGTAATTTAAGAGTTTGAGTTATTGTGACAAGAGGACTTGTGTTAACGTAGAGTACTATCATGTTGTGTCTAGCGTGAGACACTTGTTGTGATTAAAGTAGTACTTGTTGCTGACTGCTGTGATCAGTCAATTTCCATCATTATTCACATAATCAATGTTGCAATTGATTAAGGCAATTTCTTTTGGTTATCGTCTAGTGACGAGGGTAAAGTAACTTAGGGATGAGTGGAGCTGTGTCCCAGAATCCCACCTTGCCTGACTGTGTTCACTTTAGTTGTGATAGGGGGAGTCACTGTTAGACTACCCACCGGATTACGGGGGTCGCTCCTGTTGGGCTGGAGGACCTTAAGCTTGTGATTAGAGTAGCTGCCACTAGGAAGTCGTGTCACTATTGATTGCTTGCTTGTGTCATCAGTGGACGAATTGTTCAGTTAGTTCATGTTGTCAGCCCGAAGTGTCAGCAGGATGGAGCCTGCTGTCATTTCTCGAGGGGCTGTTGAATAGCTGTGTTGCAAATGCCACTGGTTGGACTTTAACGTAATTAAATCACACGCTGTGGTGTAACTTAGTCTGTGATATTTTTCTTTGAGTTTGCATTATTGCGTCATCAGTGGGCACACCTGTGTTCAGGTTAGTTCAGTATGCAGCCACACAGCAAGGGTTGCTATTTAGCTGTTGGTTATGGTGCCACTGGATGGACATTAACGTAAAGATTAATTTGAGGAAGGGTGCTGGAGTTGCCAGTGAACCCATTAGTTATTGATGTCATTGAAAGGCTACTGATTTGATTGCATTGCAACCGCTATTGCAGGTGTAGACTGCACTGAGGCGTAGAACAGTTAGGAGGTTACTGGAGACGTGTTCCAGAACTCACTGTGTCATTTGTTGTAATTGTGATTATAGATCTGTTAGTTCTTGCTTGCGTGTTGATTCCTCTGTGGGCACGCTTATGTTCGAGTAACGTCATTGACATTCTTTTGTTTTAATGTAGTAGTCTAGTCTCTTGTTATAATAAATTGTTATTTGTTAACAGTCTTTGATGTCAACCTTCAACTATTCTGTACCACTCCCATTGTTCTGATATATATTTGATATTGTTGTTTTAAATCTTTGATATGACGGCTGCGCTCTTGGGAATTCGAATTCCAATTCATAGCGCCACACAACAAATATAAAATTTGATTGTGAGAACCCGTCGGTTACCCTTTATTGGTTTTAACGTCATGTTTAACTAGGAGGAACCAGCGGCCTATTGTGGACAGGTTTCCACCCCTGCTGGTGGAAGCCTGGCGGTTTGCTCCCGCTTCTCCTTTTTCTACTGGACTCATGCTTAACTGCCAAGAGCAGCCTTTAAACTTGTAGTCCACCTCCTAAGGGAGGTAGGCGTAGAGAAAAATCTCACA
>WNGS01165751.1:12174621-12195576 GCA_020271785.1 Procambarus virginalis
GTATCCTTTGGAGGTGTTTAGCAAATTCTCTTTTCAACACCGTGATATCGGCCAGTTACGCCCCTTAGGTGTAATGGGTGAGTGTTGGAGTCTTGGCCCCTCGATGTTGAGAGTTCTCTCTTAGCGTGAAGTTAGAACTTGAACTTGCCGATGGTATAAGACCTCAAGACCTCACCAAAAACAAGATAATTAATCCAACAAAAAACATTTGACGCCATCACGCGGTGGATAGGCCTCACTCTCCATCCACATCCTGCTCCACATCCTTCTTCCTCCTCTCCCCGACGTTTCCAAGCCTTTTGGGCATTGACGCTAAGCCGATATTATGCATGGGGGTGTATGTAAATATGGGCTATCACGAAGAACTACTGGAACGTGAAAATATAACCACCCAAGAAAGTGCTTAAATATATTCTAAATACAGGAACATGTTCCGATAATTGCAAAAAATTCCACCCAAAACTGGGTAAATTTCGCTAAACAAGGAAGAGGAAATTAACTATCACGGGTAAGCACCAAGTCATTTCGACTATATAGCACTTGGAAGGGGTCAGAATAAGGATTTGGGATGGGACGAGGAGGGAAAGGAATGGTGCCGAACCAATTGGACGGTCGGGGATTGAACGCCGACCTGCCTGAAGCCAGACCGTCGCTCTACCGTCCAGCCCAAGTGGTTGGGACAAGGAGTGTTTTAACAATAAGTGCCCAGCTTTTCATACCAGGTTGATACCTGGTTGATGGGGTTCTGGGCGTTCTTCTACTCCCAAGCCCGGCCCGAGGCCTTGATACCTGGTTGATGGGGTTCTGGGAGTTCTTCTACTCCCCAAATCATATCAAGCGAACCAAGGAACCAAGCGAATAAAATCAAATGAATGACATTTGTTGTATCTGGCGGTTTCCGTATTGTCATTATGAATACAGCATCACCCATGTCCTTGTCTATGTCCGATACGAGAATGAAGAAAAACGGGGCTTCGGTAATTACAGCTGATGTCGAATTGTCCAGATTCTCCCGTTTCCTTGCGAGAAAAGCTCTCCACATATGTCAGTTGCTTAATTTAGAACCTGTACTTGAGGTCGATCTCGAACCCATTGTTGATGTGACGACTTATATTGAATTTTGTAACTAGCTCATCAAGATTGTAACTTGCTTAGCTAAATGAATTGTGGGGTTCAGTCCCTGAGCCCATTATGTGCCTCTGTAACCCTTTCCACTACCGCCCACAAGATGGGTATGGGGTGCATAATAAATGAACTAAACTAAAACTGATGAGTAGTTTGATGAAGTGATGAGGGTAAATAGAAAGCTTGTTGAAGAATGTCCTAAATCACATTAGAGGTTAACTAGAGCAAAAACACTCGCTGCAACTCACTAAGGTCCTCTTCGAGATCTATCTTGAGGTTATTTTCATATGATTTCGGGGCTTAGCGTCCCCGCGGCCCGGTCCTCGACCAGGCCTCCTTTTTGTTACACACCCCCAGGAAGCAGCCCGTAGCAGCTGTCTAACTCCCAGGTACCTATTTACTGCTAGGTAACAGGAGCATCATGATGAAAGAAACTCTGCCCATTTGTTTCCGCCTCCACCGGGGATCGAACCCGGAACCTCAGGACTATGAAACCGAAGCGCTGTCCACTCAGCTGTCAGGCCCTCCTCAAGACCTGACAAGCAAAGTAGCGTGTTTACGGTAAGAGAGAGACCGTCTTACCAGGAAGGAAATAGCGACAAAGCACAATGACTACAGCACATGGAAAGGATACATGGACAGAATACTAGGTGGGATGGGGCGAAGGAAAATGCCCTAACCATTGGGAACCATCGAGGATTGAACGCAGACCTGCAAGAAGCGAGGCCGCCACAGTACCAACCAGTTTAGTGAGAATTATATAAAAATATATAAATGGATTATTTTCTCTTGTAAATTGATGTAAATATGATTTTTGTGTTGCATATTATTTAATAAAGAAAAACTAAGAGCATTTAACATATACATGCTATCGAATCTGCTGTAATCTGCTGCTGTTAAGAAAGGTCTTGAGAGGATTACAAGGCAGCTATTCCCTTTAAGACTGTTTTTCCCGCCTCCTGTATATATCATCACCGTATGTAGCTTGTCTGTCTTTCTGAGGAGGTGAAATGTTACCGAAAGTTAAATTGCGTTTGTTTACATTTGCTTCGTGGTCATAGGAAGGGGATGTGTCAGGTGGCCATTAGTGCAGGCTGATGTGCTTCTGTTTCACTAGAACTGAACGGGAGAGCATGGCAGTACACAGCCACCAGCAGCACAGGGATTCCCTGGCGGCCGCTGCCTCCCTGCTACTGCTACTGACTGTTCCACTCCCCTGGGCCCGGCAGGCCTTGTAATGGAGCATACCTGGAGTATACCTGGAGAGGGCTTCGGGAGTTCTTCTACTCCCAGAGCCTGTTCTGAGGCCAACCTCTACTTGTGATAACTTGGTCCAACAGGCTTGGTCATGTAGCTTGTTACTGAAGCCTCTTAATTCATATCATACCTACACCGGGTGTGTCTTCAAGGAGTAACACACAGTTACTTTGAAGCACTTTATTTAAAAGTGTGTAAGTGGCGATAATAGAACAAAGAATTAACAGTGACGAACCTACGTCCGAGAGCATCCCAGACGCTGCCTTAATCGATTGCGCTACGACATGGTTAAAAGAATTGCAACCAAAAGTTCTACTGCCCTTACTTGGACCCTGCAGCCTCTCCGAGACACAAACCAGGATATTACGCAAAATCCTACGGATGCTCTCGGACGTAGGTTCGAACCCTCGTCACGGCCCTTGTGAATTTGTTCATTTGATGCATCACGCTATTGTGATTTGTGTGTGTAATCCTAGCCTAGATCCCTGCCTTCTGGATAAAGGGGCAACACAGGGCACTTCACTACCTAGGAACAGTGTGGCACATAAAACATCCTTGTTAGCAGTGCCAGGATACCATCTGGCACTGCTCTGAATTCAGACTCATACATTAGAGGGAGATATCAAGCAGGAGGGATTTCTAGTTATTCTTTCTGAATTAAAATGTTGATTTATCACATGAAAAGGCAGGATATTACAACTCATCTTAACAAGCAACAGTGCAGTTATTAACTGTGGAAGGAACATACCAAAACCTACTGTTGTAAATATCATTTATGAACCCATCCTTGCCCTTGTGTGCCAGTGCACAATAGAAAGTTGTTTTCACGTATTCATACATTAAAATATTGATGGTAACCTTAATATATATATATATATATATATATATATATATATATATATATATATATATATATATATATATATATATATATATATATATTATTAAATATGACCGAAAAAGTGAGATTAATAATTCTAACATATTTAATAATAATATTTATATTTATTCATATTTAATACTTAATAATATATGTCTACAGGAAAGACTGCTACCAAAATATACTAATATATATATGTGCTTCAGCCTACAGTTTAGACCTATTGTCTTGTGTATGACCCTCTGTCCTGTGTGACAGTGAATACCAGCATTATCCTCACTTTAATAAGACTTAATTGAAATCCACGGAAATAGAGGACAAGACAAAATTGTAATTAATTTTATCAATAAAGATGTTAATAATAAATAAGTTGTATTTCTCAAAAATTTAAAGTTTGTACACTTGGAATACACCAAATTGCTTGCCTAAAATGACAACTGTAACCATGAATTAAACTTACCCTAGGCCTAAATTATGTCATTTTTAATGCCCTAATTGGGTATACGAGTATGGTATATTGGGCCTAGGAAAGTTTAGGTTTAGTTGTCGCTGTTATTTTCTGGTCCACTTATCCTAACCATAATTTTTCAACGACAAGCTGCGATGAACTTCAATTAAGTTATCCTTAATTGCGCAACCTGAACGATTTGCATACTCATTACATGTTATAGGCGGGTGGTGGAAAACTTCCCCCCCTTTCACAAGGTAGCCTAGGCATGTAGATAGCCTAGGTAGCCTACCAATTTTGAAATTATTATGAGACACTGTCTTGGACCTGCACTTCAGCAACCCGTCCTCAGACCAAGTCCATTCCATCCAGCGGTCGACCCCAATGACGCATTCAACAATTTTAACATGCTGTTCATTCAAATTTGAAATTTTCTAAAATATAAATTATTGTTATATATTTGCATATTGTACATATATAGGCATTGGTTAGGTTAGGTGTTTAGGTTCTGTTGGCGATTATTTGTATTTGTAGTACGTGGGTGAAGCATTTACAGCGTTGTGGTTCGAACAAAAGTCGTCAGTGAAGCACTTGTTCCGGAAGTGTTCGGACGTCATCAGTTGTGAGTCGTGTGTAAACCGTTTTCATTCGTAAACAGCTGGGGTTTGGCGGGTGGATGGAATGGACTTTGGGTCTTTGTTTGGAGGACGCACTGTAAAATTTATGAATGCGTCCGTGGGGTCGACCGCTGGATGTAATGGACTTGAGTCAAGGACGGGTTGGCGAGTGGTGTATAAACAGAACATTTCTAATATTTCTCTAATATTTGAAGGGATAACACTAAAAAAATCTTGGATCCATCATGGAAACACTTCTCGTAGTTTATCAACGGCACTCTTACTTTGTAGTGCCATCGTTCACTTCTAAAGAATAAACATGAATAAACTTATTGTTTGTATAAATGGCGAGTAGGCCTACCGCATGACTAACAACCTGTACAACCTCACTGATGAAACTCCTAATGGTTTACCCATATAACCGAGGAAATAACCTACAATTCAGTAAGCCTACGAATTAAAAGTCCCCTTTGGTACTTGGGGGCCCGTTTGATACTGGAGCCCCGGACCAGCAACGCAGAAACCTACTCAGCCCTTACATGTGCGAAGTGAACTATGACTGCTTTTCTGCGTCATCTTTATGTGGCCATAAGTCGACCTCAACGTCTCATTGTTGTTCTGGGTGTATATTTTATGGCCAGAGTACTGAGAAAGGAAGAGCAAAAACCACGCGAGGACGTCTTACAGGACTCTTAGCGTGCTGGACCACACCAGCAACCAGCAGGATGAACACCAAAACAGGCTCGTACTGTGTCCTCACTACATACTGTGTGCTCAGTAAGTACTGTGTGCTCAGTACGTACGGTGTGCTCAGTAGGTACTGTGTGCTCAGTATTTCACTCATGTCTTTGTCGTCAGTAGTGAGAGTTACACGTCACTTTAGCAAGGACACAGTACTAGGTGTGATATTTGTAATAAAGACTTTGCACGTTAGAAATTGTTTTGGATTTCTCACTCCTTCCCTGATGGCTGCTCTGGGATCAGCTCACGCCCTCACTTTAATACAAAGGGCATTACTAACAAACCTACGGGCTCGGTTACTAACAAACAGAGTCCACTACGGGCTCACCATAGCCCGTGCTACTTGGAACGTTTTGTTCCCAGTAGCTGGGTCTTAAACAACAACAACTACCACCACCACCAGCATAGTACTGCCCTCAGCACCAGCACGGCGTCACCAGAGCAGCTCCGACAACCAGGAGAGGCCAGGACGTGCACGAGTGCACGCGAGTGCACGCGGGGGCAGGAGTAACACCACCACCTTCGTGCACCAGTCATGCTCAACGCCGCCTCAAGACGTCACACTAATCATCTTAGTTCATTTTCCCCTCCCAAAACCCTCAAGCCTCTGGTTCACGTCACAAGTCATGACTACTTCCAGCCCAGTGAACATTGCAACTTGATTGCAGTGACGATTCCTATTGCAAAGAAATGAAAAGTTCCTCTTCCCACCGTCCGCAAACGTCATATCTGTCACTAGGGGGAGCGAACATGTGATAAATGTATACATTTTATACCTCAATAGTTTAGTTTATACCTCAATAAACTTATTTCTATTTCAACATGTAGGACTTGCTACAGTTAGGAGGCTACCATAGCCAGCCACCCGGTCAACCGGTCGACTGGTTGACCAGTCCAGCAACCAGGAGGCCTGGTCGACGACCGGGCCGCAGGGAAGCTAAGCCCCGAAAACACCTCAAGATGAGGTAAGGTAACCCCAAACTCATTACCTCAAAAGCCATCTCCCAACCCTAATTAAGTGTAATTTCCACCTGTTTAATCCTGTCGAAAAGGCACTAAAACATCACCCTATCACAAAAAAAGGCAAGTTACAGCCCCGCTCCTGTGCCAGGTAAGTCCATCACGGGCTCACCATAGCCCGTGCTACTTGGAACTTTTAGTTCCCAGTAGCTGAATCTATAACAACATAAAAAAAAAGGTTGGACGATAGAAGCTGTGATATACAACCGTGAATAAAAACACTTTATGCAGGTAGATTAAACGTGCCAACATCAATTCGAGAGATAATGAACTAATTCCATGATAGCAAAAAGTAGCAATGCTGAGCAAAGTGTAAATAGCCGCCACCACCTCGACCAGATCGTACGATCTGGTCGAGGTGGTCGCCCACACTCCACATGTGTGTACCTCCTCCAGTCTCCACCCACCTCCCCCAGCAACCCGCACCAATAGCACGACGTATTTTGACGTACATACTTTTACATTAGGCCAAAAAAAAGTGTGCTAGAAAATGGTAGCGGCTCGCGAAATTGACATAATGTCCCGTTTTCTGTTCGGTAGGTCCTCTGGTAGGTTAGGCTAAGGGCACCTTAGCACCACAGTTTCCTGACGTTGGGGGCGCTCGCGAGAACTGGCTGAGATAATTGTCAAGTGCAAAACGGAAGGGAATTATCAGGGGAAATCGCCAAGCCATTACAGCTATATAGCACTGGGAAGGGATCAGGATAAGGATTAGGGATGGGACGGTGGGAGGGAAGGAATGATGCCCAACCACTTGTGGACGGTCGGGGGATTGAACACCGACCTGCATGAAGCGAGAGAGCGCAGTATCCATAGCATAGTTACCTATGAACTGAACTATGAACATAGTTACCTATGCTATCTCAAGATAGCATCTCTATGCTATCTCAAGATAGCATAGTGTATCTCAAGATACAAGATACCATGATACAGGTTATGAAAGAAGAAAAGGTTTACCGTGGAACTTCACGTGTAATTACAGACCACACGTCCAAGTTTACACTCGGGTGTGTGTTTTCACTACATACTAATCCTACAAAATATGGTTAACAGCGTCAAAAACAAATTCAACAACAGAGCAAATAAAAACACATAATGCAAAGCCTGTAATTACGTAACGTAACTCATGTAGCCAACTTGGGCTGGAGCGACGGTCTCGCTTCATGCAGGTCGGCGTTCAATCCCCGACCGTCCACAAGTATTTGGGCACAATTCCTTCCTTCCCCCGTCCCATCCCTAATCCTTATCATAATCCCTTCCAAGTGCTATATAGTAGTAATGGCTTGGCGCCCCCCCCCTGATAGTTCTTTTCCCTTCATGTAGCCCATTCCACAATCGTCGCTTTCAGTACTTCAGCTTCCATAGTCGAAACAGCTTAGCTAAATGAACTATGGGATTCAGTTCCTGAACATAAGAACATAAGAACATAAGAACAAAGGCAGCTGCAGAAGGCCTATTGGCCCATACGAGGCAGCTCCTATTTATAACCACCCAATCCCACTCATATACATGTCCAACCCATGCTTGAAACAATCGAGGGACCCCACCTCCACAATGTTATGCGGCAATTGGTTCCACAAATCAACAACCCTGTTACTGAACCAGTATTTACCCAAGTCTTTCCTAAATCTAAACTTATCCAATTTATACCCATTGTTTCGCGTTCTGTCCTGTGTTGATACTTTTAATACCCTATTAATATCCCCTTTGTTATGTCCATTCATCCACTTGTAAACCTCTATCATGTCACCCCTAACTTTTCGCCTTTCCAGTGAATGCAATTTTAGCTTTGTTAATCTTTCTTCATATGAAAGATTTCTAATTTGGGGAATTAACTTAGTCATCCTACGCTGGACACGTTCAAGTGAATTTATATCCATTCTATAATATGGCGACCAAAAACTGAACTGCATAATCTAAATGGGGCCTAACGGAGCAAGATATAGCTTGAGAACCACACCAGGTGTCTTGTTACTAACGCTGCGATTAATAAATCCGAGTGTCCTATTTGCCTTATTACGAACATTCATGCATTGATCCTTTTGTTTTAAATTCTTACTAATTATAACTCCCAGATCCCTTTCGCAATCCGACTTCGCAATCTCAACACCATCTAGCTCGTATCTTGTAACTCTATCATCATTACCTAGCCTCAGAACTTTACATTTATCAGCATTAAACTGCATCTGCCAGTCCTTTGACCACTTCAAAACCCTATCTAGATCAACTTGAAGTGATAGAGAGTCCTCCTCCGAATTAATTTCCCTACCGATTTTCGTATCATCGGCAAATTTGCAAATGTTACTACTCAAACCCGAATCTAAATCATTTATATATATTATAAACAACAGAGGGCCCAGGACAGAGCCTTGTTGGTTCCTTAATGTGTTGCGTAAGAAAGCAATCGTCAATTAATTCTAGAAAATCTTCTGCTTCACTATTCCCTGTTTTGTTCAACCAGTTTATTCCACTAAAATTAAAGTCACCCATGACATAAATACTGTTAGATCTGAACCCCCTAATATGCCTCTGTAACCCTTGTCCACTACCGCTCACGAGACTGAAGTGCAAAATAAAGAAATTGAAAAAAAAATCGAAATAGCTGTTAGATTAACGCTCCTATTTATTCATTAAATGGGGGGTGTTCGATTCCCGAAGTTCTCGGGGAGAATCTCGTGGGTCTCTACTACCATCCTTATCTTCAGTGGCTGAGTCAGCCAGGCGGCTCCGGTGAGCGCCTGGGGTCATCTTGCCAACCTTCCCAGACCGAACAATCCACTTTCACCCGGACTGGTTCCGCCACCCTCCCTCCTACCTAGCGGGGATTCCGAGGACCAACGTCTCCGCGGCTCGGTCTCTGACGAGGCCTCCTGATTGGTTAACTGGTCGACCAGGCCTCCTGGTTGGTTAACTGGTCGACCAGGCCTCCTGATTGGTTAACGGGTCGACCAGGCCTCCTGATTGGTTAACGGGTCGACCAGGCCTCCTGGTTGGTTAACGGGTCGACCAGGCCTCCTGATTGGTTAACTGGTCGACCAGGCCTCCTGATTGGTTAACGGGTCGACCAGGCCTCCTGATTGGTTAACGGGTCGACCAGGCCTCCTGATTGGTTAACTGGTCAACCAGGCCTACTGATTGGTTAACTGGTCGACCAGGCCTCCTGGTTGGTTAACTGGTCGACCAGGCCTCCTGATTAGTTAACTGGTCGACCAGGCCTCCTGGTTGGTTTACTGGTCGACCAGGCCTCCTGGTTGGTTAACTGGTCAACTAAGCTGTTGGACACGGCTGCTCCCAGCCTGACGTATGAATCACAGCCTGGTTGACCACGTATCCTTTGGAGATGTTAATGGAGTTCTCTTCCCTTTACTCCAGTTCAACCAGAGACATCAAGCCCTTTGTTAGAGGCTTGAACATTTGTCGATGATTGTTTCGCCTTGAGGTTACCGAACTTTTGTCTACCAGTCTCTGACGACCAGACCAGGCCTCTTCATCGCTAGTCTGGTCAACCAGGCTGTTAAACGCCGCTGCTCGCAACTTATGAATCACAGCCTGGTTAATCAGGCATCCTTTAGAAATGTTAATCAAATTCGCTTTTGAACACCGAAAATGTTTCTATCCAAGACGGATTGATCTCGGGCTTCAGATACGACCTAAAGCCAGACAACTCCATTATAATAACAGTCGTCTGGTCGAGCCAGGCGACCAAACTGCTCGTAAATGCAAGTTTTAAGATCTTGTGTTTTATTTTCTCGTGTAGGTAAGGTAACTATCAGGTAAGGGAAGCTATTTCTCAAGGTAAGGGAAGCTATTTTTCAAGATAAGGGGTAAGGTAGATATATCAACACACTTAAAACAGCAAGCAATTAAAGACAAATTTTTTGGTAGAATTATTAAGCTCTAACGTATTGAACAAGAGTCTCATGTGAGGCTGTTGAACTCTTAACAAATTGTGAAATATAAACCGTGATATTTTTCTCAAATATCATAGATATGAAAGTAAACTTTTTATGAATATTTTTATGTTCAGTCCAATATTTGCCTGTCATTCTGATCACCATCCTCACCTAGCCTGATCAACCAGGCTGTGATTCACACGTCAGACTGCGAGCAGCGGTGTTTAACAGCCTGGTTGACCAGACGACCAACCGGGAGGCTTGGTCGGTGACCGGGCCTCAGGGCCGTTGGTCCCTGGAAGCTACAAGGTAAGTAGGTAAGGAGAAGACTTGTAGTTTCCACTGTTCTAAGTTACTATTTCAGACGAGCAAACCTTAACCCATTATCATACGCATAGACGTTATGCCTAAAAATAATGCCATAAGTGGGATTATAATAAGTAGTGCAAAGTTACTTAAATTAGACTACAGTATACTTTAGGCTACGGTGTTTACACCACCTTGAGGCTACCTTGAGGTGTTTCCGGGGCTTAGCGTCCCCGCGGCCCGGTCGTCGACCAGGCTGCGTGATTCATACGCGGCTGCTCGCAGCCTGACGTATGAATCACAGCCTGGTTGATCAGGTATCCTTTGGAGCACAGCAACCACCACTGTTTACTATGCTTTATCAGATTCTTTAAACCTAGGACCTCCTTCTTAGCAACAGTTTGGTGACTGGTAGACTGGTGACTGGTTGTTTTGGTGAAGTTCATATTCTATTCACTATACAATACAAGGAATTGTATTCCGAAACAAAAGCTTTACAGATGGTGTAATTATTTCTGTCAAAGCAATGACATTCGCAGAATTGTTATGCAAACATTAGCGCATGATTTCTTGAGGTGTCATCCTTATTTCAATCAATTCCCCCTTCCCCCCTCGAGTAGCAGCTAACAAAAGGTTGTCGGAACAACCGTGGTCATCTTCAAGAGGAAACTAGATAGTTTCCTTCCAAGGAGTGCCGGACCAACCGGGCTGTGGTGGGTATGTGGGCCTGCGGACCGCTCCAAGCAACAGCCTGGCCTCGGGCCGGGCTTGGGGAGTAGAAGAACTCCCAGAACCCCATCAAGCAGAGGTTAGTACTCTCTCCCACATGACCCGCAGCCAAAACAGGTTTTTGGTTACACCACAGCCTCATGCTGTTGTGTACTTGTACCTCAGGTACAAGTACTTGTACTTGTAGGCACTTGTACCTCATATACTTAACACCTATTTTACTTTCCTTACCTCAAGTGCAAGATTGTTTAGACCTTATTTTGTTTTATTTTGTACTAGCCAACATCTTCTAAATTGATAGTTGCCTAATTTATTTTTAGAAATGATCATTCATTCTATTTAGTAAGACATTCTTATAATATACTCTTAAATTGGTTCCCTCTACCCAAGCACGTTTGATGGATACACACACTGACAGTTGAGAGGCGGGACCAAGGAGCCAAAGCTCAACTCCTACAAGCACAACTAGGCCAGTACACTGGAAACACTTACACAATCCTCACCATCTATACTTTAAATCGTGAGGATTTTTTCCTTTTTTTTTAAAGGATATCTTCCTTTAGATAAGAAAGATAACAGCCTCCAATATCTACCCATCTTCATCATTGAGGTTACCTTGTAATGATTTCAGGGCTTAGCGTCCCCGCGGCCCGGTCCTCAACCAGGCCTCATTTTTTTGTTACACGCCCCCAGGAAGCAGCCCGTAGCAGCTGTCTAACTCCCAGGTACCTATTTACTGCTAGGTGAACAGGGACATCAAGGTGAAAGAAACTCTGCCCATTTGTTTCCGCATCAGCCTTCAATACAATATAACCTTCCTCATAAGCGTCTATAGAATGACCTGGCAGAAATCTAATTGTTACTACTACAGTGCAATAGCTTGGTTGGCCAGTCCAGCAGCGAGGAGGCCTAGTCGAGGACCGGGCCGCGGAGACACTAAGCCCCGAAATCATCTCAAGATAACCTCAAGATAGCCCCTCTCTCCCCCTCCTAGGTAGGTAGATAGACTCCTACCTTCCACCTTCCTCCGTACAGTGCTTCCCTCCCTGTGCCTGCCACTCTCCCTCCCTCCACCGGTACAAGGTGTCCCTTGTTCCGCCTGGTTTTACCCGTACAGTGCTCTCTTGTTCCTCTTCCCCTCCACTGCCTCTCTATATATCTCCAGACTCTCGCTTCGGAACCCTTCGCAGGCGCCAAAGGGGCCAGTTAATTGGGTGCCTTCCATAGGTGGCACAGTGGTGGCAGGTGGCATAGTGGCACCAGGTGGCACCAGATGGCATAGTGGCACCAGGTGGCATAGTGGCACCAGGTGGCACAGTGGCAGCAGGTGGCATAGTGGCACCAGATGGCATAGCGGCACCAGGTGGCACTGTGGTGATCAGATCCGTGACGAAAGTCATCCCTTAACAATGCCACGTATTAGTCCAAATTAAAGCACCGTAAACATTGACGTTTTCTATGTAACTGCCGCGATATGCGGGTTGCTTGGGTTGGTACGCATCTGGTTAGGTTAAACAGTCGCATTGTTTACGAAGTGGCAAATGGGAGAACGAACTGTGGGGCCTTTTGATATATAGCGGCGAGAAATGTTCCCAGCTTCTCAGGTCATTTAACCCTTGTACGCCTCGGAACAGTCATGTGTTTTTCATTCTCAAGTCTAAAGACAAGAATGAATCATGACAAAGCAGGACAAAAATAATGTCTCGGCGAACAGCGATGATCACAAGCTTCGCTGAACGTAATCAAGAACCACCGAACAGGTTGTGAAATGGAACACGGGGTACTGGAACCTTGCGAGCCATCACACTGCTCTCAACAACAAAAAAAGATTTGCAATGAGGACACTTGCCTCCAGGGATTCTAAACAGTGGACGTAACTGTTTTACGTCCCCGCACACACACACCATACTACCTTGACCCGCTCCACTTAAGCCAGCAGTTGTCTACTGATGGTGATCATTACGGGTTATTCATGTCCGTGCCACCTCTTGGGTGGTTTAATTTTTATCAATCAATCAATCGATGGTGGTCAGTGGACCATCGGCGTCTTGTTGACGAAGATTAAGCCACCACAAAAGGTGGTACGAGTATGAATAGTTGGTTGATGTTTGGAGTAGCACCTTGAAGTGTGTCTGGGTCACCGTCGACCTCGAAGTCTATATTTTAAGGCAGACATGAAAAGTGGGAAGCGGTTGTGGCGAAGGGGTGAGGGGTGGGGGGCGAGGGGGGGAGAGGGTGGGGGAGAGGCGAAGGGGAAAGTGGAAGAGAGGGGAGATGAGAGGTTTAAGAGGGCCCCTGAACGCATATGACCCTCAGACGGGAGACATCTCCTGTCCACGAGGCTAACCATAGCCCGTGCTTCTTGCCCCGCTCCTGTGCCAGGTAAGTTACGGGCTCACCATAGCCCGTGCTACTTGGAACTTGTTCCGAGTAGCTGAATCTACAACAACAACAGCATATGACCAGACAATCCAGGAGCTCCAGGAACTCCTGAACACACAACCACTAAACATCAGACTACAGCACCAAGCCACCAGGGTGTGGAACACCATCCTAATGTTACAAGACCCAATGTTAGAAACATTACTCCAAGATGAGACGCCCCACACCCACAGCTGGTGGCCCAAGATGAGACGCCCCACTCCCACAGCTGGTGGCCCAAGATGAGACGCCCCACTCCCACAGCTGGTGGCCCAAGATGAGACGCCCCACTCCCACAGCTGGTGGCCCAAGATGAGACGCCCCACTCCCACAGCTGGTGGCCCAAGATGAGACGCCCCACTCCCACACCTGCTGGCCCAAGATGAGACGCCCCACTCCCACACCTGCTGGCCCAAGATGAGACGCCCCACTCCCACACCTGCTGGCCCAAGATGAGACGCCCCACTCCCACACCTGCTGGCCCAAGATGAGACGCCCCACTCCCACACCTGCTGGCCCAAGATGAGACGCCCACTCCCACACCTGGTGGACCCAAGAGCATCGATCTACTCAATAGAAACCAAGCCCCAAATTACATAATTCCTACATGAAATATTGATCATAAAACCCCTCCCCCCTATGCCTCTCCATCTTCCTTACCCAACACACACACACACACACACACACACACACACACACACCACACACACACACCACACACACACACACACACACACACACACACACACACCTAGGCGGGATCCAAGAGTCAATGCTCGATCCTGCAGACAATATAGGTGAGTACACACACACACACACACACACACACACACACACACACACACACACACACACACACACACACACACACACACACACACACACACACACACACACATCAGAATTGCTTTTAAATACATGGATGGAGAAATACTAAAGAAATTGTTCACGACTTTTATTAGACCAAAGCTGGAATATGCAGCGGTTGTATGGTGCCCATATCTTAAGAAGCACATCAACAAACTGGAAAAGGTGCAACGACATGCCACTAAGTGGCTCCCAGAAATGAAGGACAAGAGCTACGAGGAGAGATTAAAGGCATTAAACATGCAAAAACCAGAAGATAGAAGAAAAAGAGGTGATATGATCACTACATTCAAAATAGTAACAGGAATCGATAAAATTGATAGGGAAGAATTCCTGAGACCCGGAACTTCAAGAACAAGAGGTCATAGATTTAAACTAACGAAACAAAGCTGCCGGAGAAATATACGAAAATTCACTTTTGTAAACAGAGTGGTAGACGGTTGGAACAAGTTAAGTGAGAAGGTGGTGGAGGCCAAGACCGTCAGTAGTTTCAAAGCGTTATATGACAGAGTGCTGGGAAGACGGGACACCACGAGCGTAGCTCTCATCCTGTAACTACACTTAGGTAATTACACACACACACACACACAACACTGTCTCCTGTCTCTGGCCTATAGGCGAGCTCCAACACATGACGGTGGATAAAACAACCAGTCATCCAAAGACGATAGTGATTACAGCAACTATTGGTGAACGTGCAAGAATGCAGTGTTACGGGATCACCATAGCCCGTGCTACATGGACATTTTGTTCGCAGTAGCTGAATCTAAAACAGCAGCAGCAGCAGCAATAATGCCCTGTTTAGCCACAACGTCCACATTTTGTACTGTTAACCGCAGGCCTAGTTGCCTAGTCCTGCGGTTTTAAGGACACAAGAATACAGAAAACTGTAACAGAAGAGCTATTGGTCCATGCGAGGCAGTTCCTCATATGTTGGTCCATGCTACTGCTACTGCTGTTGCTGCTGCTGCTGCTGCTGCTGCTGCTGCTATCTCGGTGTTCGTGATTTGTTATGTTGCAGTTCCAACCGGAGTGGGTATGTGGCCCTGCCGGCCGCTCCAAGCAACAGCCTAGTGGACCAAACTCTCACACTTGGGGAGTAGAAAACTCCCAGAACCCCATCAACCAGGTATCAACCAGTAGTTGAGTGTGTTAACCATCACCCGCCTGGTGATGGTTAACACACAACTGCACTTCCTGCTACCTAGTGGTAATTCCTGGGATCGGTCCACCTGAGGCCCCGTCTCCTCAACACCTGTCCTCACACTTAAACATCATAATTTTAGAATGTCCTAGGAGAAATAAACAAATTTTTTGTTCGATTTCTTGGAGTGGCTTCCGTTCGTAAGAGGCCCTGGGGGCCAGATTCACGAAGCAGTTACGCAAGCACTTACGAACCTGAGGTCAGATTCACGAAGCAGTTACGCAAGCACTTACGAACTTGTGCATCTTCTCCCAATCTTTGGCGGCTTGTTTACAATTATTAAAGAGTTAATGAGCTCCGAAGCACCAGGAGGCTGTTTATAACAACAACAACAGTTGATTGGCAAGTTTTCATGCTTGTAAACTGTTCAATAAATGTAACCAAAGCCGTCAAAGATTGAGGAAAAGATGTACACGTTCGTAAGTGCTTGCGTAACTGCTTCGTGAATCTGGGCCCAGGTCGAGAACCGTAGGTGGTCTTGTCGAGGACCGGGCCGCGGGGACGCTGAGCCCCGAAATCATCACATGACAGGTAACCGGATGTTTCAGGTTAGATAAGACCAAATTTGAGGCTTAATAACCCTGGAAACACAAACCGTAACTGTCTCTATTTTCCGCTTGTTACAACTTGTAACAAAGTTGTTACATTTTGGCTTAACGTGTTTATGACGTATTAGAACGTTGTTACAACTTGCTATATTGGTTGTTATAACTGGTTAGGTGTTAAAACTTGTCCGAACGTTGTTACAACTTGCTATATTGGTTGTTATAACTGGTTAGGTGTTAAAGCTTGTCTGAACGTTGTGCCAACGTCGTAGTTTCGGCGTGTGTTTGTCAGGTTGTCACATGGTGAGAAGGAGGTGTTCCTTCAGCGGCGCGGGCACCCCACTTCCCACGCTCTCGTAACCTGACTTAAATACCACCAACTGAACCCTTCCGCTCGTCTTGGTCCTAATTACCCAATCAATTAAGACTCTTTCAAACCACCTTGCTGCTGTTTGCTGCTTGCCTGAGACGTAGTCCAACACTTTATCTTGTAGAGGCGGCCTGGTTGAAGACCGGGCCGCGGGGTCGCTGAGCCCCGAAATCACCTCAAGGTAGGTAAGGTGGTTACCTTGTGATGGTTTCCGGGCTTAGCGGCCCCGCGGCCCGGTTCTCGACCTGGCCTCCTGGTTGGTGGACTGGTCAACCAGGCTGTTGGACGCGGCTGCTCGCAGCCTGACGTATGTATCACAACCTGGTTGATCAGCATCGACATTACTAGAGTATGGGGCATATTGATCCATCACCTTGGTAATTTTGAAGGGGTTCCGAGGATCAATGTCTCCACGGCCCGGTCTCTCATCAGGCCTTCTGGCTGGGTCAAGCAGGCTGTTAGATACTGCTTCTCGCAGTCTGAAGTATGAGTCACAGCCCGGTTGATCAGGTATCAAGGTTGATCTTGACCACAAGTCAAGCCTGGCCTCGGCCGGGCTTGGGGAGTAGAACAACTCCCAGAACCCCATCAACCAGGTATTCTTTGGGGATGTTTATCAAATTCCACTTTGAACACCGTGACGGGCCTTGTATACATTATTTATAAACAAAGACCCTGTCTTAACCAGCTCCTCAGCTTGATGAGACGGAGCCAGGAGTGGTTGGGCATTTTTGTGCCCGTTATAACAAGGCCTTTCACACTAGAGATGCTATACCGATGATGATACTTTTCAAGACGCTTGTGCTCTCTAGAGTGGAGTACTGCTGCACAATGACAGCCCCTTTCACAGCTGGAGAAATTGCTGACCTGGAGAGCGTGCAGAGATCCTTTACTGCTAGAATCCACTCAGTAAAACATCTAAACTATTGGGACCGACTAAAGAGCCTAAATCTGTACTCCCTTGAGCGCAGGCGGGAGAAATATATATATAATAATCTATACGTGGAAAATATTGGAGGGGCTGGTCCCAAATCTGCACACAGAAATAACACCACACGAGACCAGGAGGCATGGCAGGATGTGCAGAATACCCCCGTTGAAAAGCAGAGGTGCAACAGGTACGCTCAGAGAGAACTATCAAGACCAGAGGCCCGAGACTGTTCAACACGCTTCCATTACACATAAGGGACATAACTGGCCGACCTCTCGCAGTGTTCAAGAGAAAACTATCAACATCAGAGGCCCGAGACTGTTCAACACGCTTCCACTACACATAAGAGACGTGTTCAAGAGAGAACTTGATAAACACCCCCAAGGATACCTGATCAACCAGGCTGTGACTCAGCTTTGATCAGTCAGCAACCAGGAGGCCTGGTCGAGGACCGGACCGCGGGTCCCTAAGCCCCGAAAACACCTCAACGTAATAGCGTTGCAAATAAAGCGTAGTTACTGCCGACCAACCAAATTGGAAGACCTAACAGACTACCTTCTTACCTACCTCTTGTCCACTTGTTCAACTCGGAAGCTAATATATAATGGTGCTATTATCCTCACTATCTGGTGGCTCCTTCGTGACTTTAGTAACCGTTTTGGACCCCCCCCCCCCTATATATAGGGGGGGGGGTCCAACGCACTATATAACGCACTTCTCAGCCTACTATGCAAAGCCCGATTTGCCTAATAAGTCAAGTTTTCCTGATTAATATATTTTCTCTAATTTTTTTCTTATGAAATGATAAAGCTACCCATTTCATTATGTATGAGGTCAATTTTTTTTATTGGAGTTAAATTAACGTAGATATATGACCGAACCAAACCAACCCTACTAACCTAAACCTACCTAACCTATCTTTATAGGTAGGTTAGGTTAGGTAGCCGAAAAAGTTAGGTTAGGTTAGGTTAGGTAGGTTAGGTAGTCGAAAAACAATTAATTCATGAAAACTTGGCCTATTAGGCAAATCGGCCTTGCATAGTAGGCTGACAAGTGCGTTCTGGCTACTAGGTACGACATATATATATATATATATATATATATATATATATATATATATATATATATATATATATATATATATATATATATCCATTGACGATCACAAACACTGATCATTTTATGCGGAAAATCCACATAGAATATGAAAAGAAAGTGAACGTTTCGGCCTGCTAGAGCCGTTGTCAACACAAGACTCAACTATATATATACACATACAAGACTATATATATATATATATATACACATATTTTTTCATTTTGTATTTTAGTAGTGGGTAAATGGGAGTTGTCCTATATGCTTCCTCTACGTGGCGGGATATAATCATACTTTACACACCTTAGGAGAGTGTTGAGTCTCTCCTTTTACGCAAATGCTAACCCCTGCCGCTGCGTTATTCATACGCCCACACCCGATACCTTGTCTACGCAACCTAACAACGCGACAATAACATGCAAATTTAACATGAATATTAAACCGGTGTCACAAAACTATTCCTGAGCGTCCTGCCTAAGGCGTGCTTTCCTCGGAGGATACTTGTTGTATTCTTGTTTCTGTGACCGTCACCGGGCTGGTTCGTGGTCCACCTGGCTGGTTCGGGGTCCACCTGGCTGGCTCGTGGTCCACCTTGGCTGGTTCGTGGTCCATCTGGCTGGCTCGTGGTCCACCTGCTCGTTCGTGGTCCACCTGGCTGGTTCGTGGTCCACCTGACTGGTTCGTGGTCCACCTGACTGGTTCGTGGTCCACCTGACTGGTTCGTGGTCCACCTGACTGGTTCGTGGTCCACCTGACTGGTTCGTGGTCCACCTGACTGGTTCGTGGTCCACCTGACTGGTTCGTGGTCCACCTGACTGGTTCGTGGTTCACACTGCTGGTTCGTGGTTCACCTGGCTGGCTCCTGGTCCACCTGGCTGGCTCCTGGTCCACCTGGCTGGCTTCTGGTTCACCGACTGGCATCTGGTCCACCTGGCTGGCTCCTGGTCCACCTGGCTGGCTCCTGGTTCACCTGGCTGGCATCTGTCCACCTGGCTGGCATCTGGTCCACCTGGCTGGCTCCTGGTCCACCTGGCTGGCTCCTGGTCCACCAAGCCGGCTCCTGGTTCACCTAGCTGGCATCTGGTCCACCTGGCTGGCATCTGGTCCACCTGGCTGGCTCCTGGTCCACCAAGCCGGCTCCTGGTCCACCTGGCTGGCTCCTGGTCCACCAAGCCGGCTCCTGGTCCACCTGGCTGGCTCCTGGTCCACCTGGCTGGCTCATTGTCCTTCTGCCGGCTCCTGGTCCACTTGGCTGGCCCCTGGTCCATCAAGCTGCCTCCTGGTCCACCATCCACCTTTACGTATACAGTTATCAAGTGCACACAAAGGTGCTACAAGAGGAGAGGTGCTTGAGGTGACGAACAAGCTCTCAAGCACCCGATCAACAACGCTGTTGTGGTGTAACAGCCGCACCATCAATCACCTATACTCCCCATACGCATAAGTTCTTGCAAGAAGTACGGACCAACCAGGCTGTATTAGATATGGGGCCTGGCGGGCCGCTGCAAGCAACAGCTTGGTGGACCAAGCTCTCACAAGTCGAACCTGGCCTCGGGCCAGGCTCGGGGAGAGTAGAAGAACTCCCAGAAACCTCTCCAGGTATGTTCCAGGTAAAAGATTCCCTCTATGCTGGAAAGGAGTAGAAGATACACAGACTCGTAGATCCTTCATAAAGCAGAGCTGTAAATCATTCATAAATATGTAATTTTCAAGATGTGTGCTGTAGAGTACATATAGTACCAGACCATCAACCAGGTGGCCTGGTCAGAGACCGGGCCGCGGGGACCTCGACCCCCGGAATCAATGCAAGATAGCCAAAGGTATATAGACGGCATTGTGATTATCGATTCAAGAATTCATATGAAAGACGTTAACTTAATTTACGGGCATTTCGACAGGCAATTCTTCCCCTTCTCGAAGTTCTTCATGCTCCACTATTAACTAAATATGTAATCTTAACGATCCTAATTAAGAATCAACTGCTAATTAGCAGTAAATAGGTAAAGGGAGTTAGACAGCTGCTACGGGCTGCTTTCTGGGGATGTGTGACAAAAAGGATGCCTGGTCGGGGACCGGCCGCGGGGACTCTAAACCCCGAAATCATCTTACGATCCTAGTGATGGGTGGGACGACTGGCGCCCTAGTGATTGGGACGACTGGCGCCCTAGTGATTGGGACGACTGGCGCCCTAGTGATTGGGACGACTGGCGCCCTAGTGATTGGGACAGACTGGCGCCCTAGTGATTGGGACGACTGGCGCCCTAGTGATTGGGACGACTGGCGCCCTAGTGATTGGGACACTGGCGCCCAGTGATTGGGACGACTGGCGCCCTAGTGATTGGGACGACTGGCGCCCTAGTGATTGGGACGACTGGCGCCCTAATGATTGGGACGACTGGCGCCCTTGTGATTGGGACGACTGGAGCCCTAATGATTGGGACGACTGGCGCCCTAGATGATTGGGACGACTGCCGCCCTAGTGATTGGGACGACTGGAGCCCTAATG
>WNGS01165751.1:12196576-12208469 GCA_020271785.1 Procambarus virginalis
AAACAAATGGGCAGTTTCTTTCACCCTGATGCCCCCTGTTCACCTAGCAGTAAATAGGTACCTGGGAGTTAGAGAGCTGCTACGGGCTGCTTCCTGGGGATGTGTAACAAAAAAAAAGAGACCTGGTCGAGGACCGGGCCGCGGGAACGTAAAGCCCCGAAATACAACTAGGTGAATACACACACACACACACACACACAACACACACACACACACACACACCACACACACACACACACCACACACACACACACACACACACACAAAACACACACACACACAAACACACACACACACACACACACACACACCACACACACACACACACAATGCTTCTTCAAATCAATAGTTTTTTCCGCTCCAAACTGTTAAAGTCGGTTGGACTTTTAATTGCAATTGTGAGAAACCTTCAGGGAGTCATAATGACACACGTATCTCAGCCACGATGACACACGTATCACCATCACGGTGCGGCGTGCACTGGGCTACGCCCCCCCCCCCCCAAGTACAGTTCCGTGCTGTTACCGTACAACTCCTGGTAGTGTACAGTACCTCCACGCTAATCAAACCACTACCTAAAGTTAACATTTTCCTTAGAGAGAAACATTTTTTTAACCGAGTTTAAAAATGTAGCTCCGCTGATTTCCCTAAAAATCCAAATAGTTGTTGATATATATATATATATATATATCTATATATATATAATATATATCTATATATATATATATATATATATATATATATATATATGTGTGTGTGTGTGTGTGTGTGTGTGTGTGTGTACTCACCTAGTTGTACTCACCTAGTTGTGCTTGCGGGGGTTGAGCTCTGGCTCTTTGGTCCCGCCTCTCAACCGTCAATCAACAGGTGTACAGTTTCCTGAGCCTAATGGGCTCTATCATATCTACATTTGAAACTGTGTATGGAGTCAGCCTCCACCACATCGCTTCCTAATGCATTCCATTTGTCAACCACTCTGACACTAAAAAAGTTCTTTCTAATATCTCTGTGGCTCATTTGGGCACTCAGCTTCCACCTGTGTCCCCTAGTGCGTGTGCCCCTTGTGTTAAACAGCCTGTCTTTATCAACCCTGTCGATTCCCCTGAGAATCTTGAATGTGGTGATCATGTCCCCCCTAACTCTTCTGTCTTCCAACGAAGTGAGGTTTAATTCCTGCAGTCGCTCCTCGTAGCTCATACCTCTCAGCTCGGGTACTAGTCTGGTGGCAAACCTTTGAACCTTTTCCAGTTTAGTCTTATGCTTGACTAGATAGGGACTCCATGCTGGAGCCGCATACTCCAGGATTGGTCTGACATATGTGGTATAATGTTCTGAAAGATTCCTTACACAAGTTTCTAAAGGCCGTTCTTATGTTAGCCAACCTGGCATATGCTGCTGATGTTATCCTCTTGATAACCCGTGTGTGTGTGTGTGTGTGTGTGTGTGTGTGTGTGTGTGTGTGTGTGTGTGTGTGTGTGTGTGTGTGTGTGTGTGTGTGTGTGTGTGTGCAAATCACGAAAAATAAACACGTGATTAAACATGTGACTATATATAGCGAGAGAAAACTTCCACAGCCTACTTTCTCCAACGTTGTACTTCATAGATGATTGATGATTGATGTGCGCTGATGACGCTTGATGATGATTGATGATGATGGGCTAACTACACATCCTCAGCCTTAGGTGTCGTGGCTGTAACCATCGGGGGGCGACATCAGCTTTAAGGTGGAGCAGACTTACAGACTTCACACTTCCATCCTTCATGTAAAGTTACGTTACATCATTAGTTAAGCAAGTTAACGGGCTCCGGGTCGACTAGTTCCAATATTACCACGTGTAGAGGCAATGTGCGTATTGATTTTCCTTGCTAACCTAGTAAGTTTACGGTCCGTCTAGCAGCCTAGTAAGCTTACGGTACCTCCAACTAGCCTAGTAAGCTTACTGTACCTCCTACTAGCCTAGTAAGCTGCCTGTATCCCCCCTACTAGCCTAGTAAGCTCACAGTTCCTTTAGTAGCCTAGTAAGCTCATGGAATGTGCAGTTCTTTCGATAAAATTGTCACATTTCCTAGTCAAGCTTTATTTCTAGAATTAACCGACATTTAGTTCATTCCACCATTCCATTCCAGAATGTACTCGAATGTCACACCTACCCGCTATAGCTTCCAGAGACTGTCTCGCCGACATCCTCGTGGTCACCTTACCTGGAAAGACAACAAAAGGAGACATTAGGAAACAATGAAGGCAATGGGACAACGGTAGATGGCAACAGAGCAGCTATGGCGTCGGGGAAGCTGTGAGAACAGATTTTTTTTTTTTTTTTTTTTTTTTTAGATATATACAAGAGTTGTTACATTCTTGTACAGCCACTAGTACGCGTAGCGTTTCGGGCAGGTCCCTGGAATACGATCCCCGCCGTGAAGAATCGTTTTTTCATCCAAGTACACATTTTACTGTTGTGTTAAACAGAGGCTACAGTTAAGGAATTGCGCCCAGTAAATCCTCCCCGGCCAGGATACGAACCCATGACAGCGCTCGCGGAACGCCAGGCGAGTGTCTTACCACTACACCACGGAGATCACCAGCCTGGCTACCAGAGCAGAGTGACTCGACAAATGACTTCATCTGCGAATCCAAATTTTCGAACCTGGCCATAATATGCGCCACTGTCCACCAACCTCACCTATATACTGCGCATCTCCTCCGTTCCTGTCAGGTAAGGCACTTACAGCCCCGCTCCTGCCCCAGGTAAGTCCACAACGGGCTCACCATAGCCCGTGCTACTTGCAACTTTTATTCTGAGTAGCTGAATTTAAAACAACAACATCCTGTTCTGTTTCCCCTCACAGCAGCTGGAGCCTGATGCGGCCAACTACCTGAACTAGCCTGGTGTTCAACAGGCTGGTTGATCAGTCCAGCAACCAGGAGGCCTGGTCGACGACCGGGCCGCGGGGACGCTAAGCCCCGGAAGCACCTCAAGGTAACCTCAAGGTAAGGTGTTCCAGGTGGCGGTGCTCCCCATACCCTGACCTTTTCCTTTGGTGGTGAGCATTCCCCCTTCCCCAGAGGTTCAGTCCTGGGGGTGAGGGAGTCCCCTGCTGTGTGCCCAGTCACTCACAATACCAACACTGACCCCTGGCTGGCTAATGATTTCCTTCAGCTTCCTCAACCGCTCGCTGCTTACACTACCAACACCCTGCGTCAGCCGCCTCCAACAGCCTGGTTGACCAGTCCAGCAACCAGGAGGACTGGTCGACGACCGGGCCGCGGGGTCGCTAAGCCCCGGAATCACCTCAATGTAACCAAGGTGCCCAATAAACTCGCCCCTCGGGGCAAAATTTAAATTTAAAAAATTCAGAAAACACTAACAGTAAAAGAAAATTATATTCCTATGCTGTCTACTGGAATGACAAATGTGTCGAACTCATAAGAACCAATATTAACACACTGTACACATGACACACTGTACTGGATGAGTACACTGTACTCATCCGGTACACCTAGTACTCACCTTACACACAGAAATCACAATAGCGTGATGCATCAAATGAACCGGCCGACGTGATATATAATAATATATATACATGCTGATGTATACTGGTGACTGTACACCACAAAGGCCATAACGAGGGTTCGAATTCCCGGTTGCAATTCTTTTGACCATGTCGTAGCTCAGTCGATTAAGGCGCGTCTGGGATCCTCTCTGGCGTAGGTTCGAACCCTCGTCACGGCCCTTGTGGATTTGTTCATTAGTACTCACCTAGTACATTGGTCAAGACGCGGGAGGAATTGCTTCAACATTCATAACCCTTGCAATTACCATTATTAACCATCATTTGAAATTTAACACCGAGGCATTTAACATAATAGATGTTAAGTTTGACCAGACTACCAACCAAGAGGCCAAGTCAGAGACCGGGCCTCTGGGACGTTGATCCTCGGATTTTCCGAAGGGTGAGGCATGGACGACAGTGGTTAGGGATAGACCGTGGGGATGAGGGACACGCCCCAGCAGGTGACTGACGGGTGGTGGGCTAGGGGAGAGGATATGGGCTAGGGGGGGGGGGGGAGGGGCGCGGTCCATGACAAACATCGAACAGGATGGAAGGGAGAGGGAGGGGATGGAAGGGAGGAGGGAGGGAGGGAATAGAAGGGATTAGGGAGCGGAAGGGAGGTGGGAGGAATGCCATTAGGTTAAGAATCTAAGGCAAAGCGAATCATCACAGGTGAAATCCCACATTCACCCGAATAATCCCAGGTACAGGCATCAAGGATTAAGGATTAATCTCTGCTCATTAATCCAACAACATTAATCTCCAGGGAACCGACAATACAGTTTTAGTTATAAATGTTAAATGCTTGCTACATTTATCACCTATACCGCGCGTTTAATAACTCCGTTCACCACACCACCAACCAGAGCGCCTGCTCAGAGACCGGGCCACGAGAACCCTGATCCTCGGAACCACCTCAAGGCACGCTTGAACACATTAAAAGGCCTAATTCACCACCCTGGTTTACGTGCTCCGGTTTTGTCCATAAAATCTGGCTCCTGAGCCTCTTAAGAATCACTGGTTCCTTTTGCATCCGGCTCTGACCGAAGTTTCTTCCTAGACCTGTAAACACATGATGCTTGTTGCCGGATGGAGACATGAAGAGAGGTGAAGGGCTCTGGCGAAGGAGGGAAGGGGAGGGGGCTCTGGCGAAGGAAGGGGAGGGGGGTCTTGAAAGTATTAAATCGGCTAATGTGCTCTCGTGAATGGGAACGTGTACTCTGTGTGTGGGCCGGCCGTGTAGTAACATGTTTGAATGAGAGCGTGTACACTGAATGGTAGTAGTATATAGTAGCACTCTTGAATGGTCGTGTGGTGTTGGGCAAGCAGTTGTCAACACCCCTGGTGCTATACTACCCCTAACCTCAGCCCCCACCGCCCCCATTCAAACCCTTGCTGGGAAGGCCTTGCTCAATACATCACCCGCGTCCAATATATTACGACGCTAAATACCGCCCGTCTCGGCGCTTCCTTCATCTTCCTTAGTACTAAAATACTACTTCATTTATCTGTGTTTACTATGATGGGAGAGGTATATAGCCTCTCGTGATGTTTGTCTTCGCACACAAGTTACAGCCCCGCTCCTGTGGCAGATAAGTCCACAACGGGATCACCATAGCCCGTGCTACTTGGAACTTTTGTTCCCAGTAGCTGAATCTAAAACAACAACATTTTCCTTTGCCTTGGTTCTGGGATCAATGTCCCGTCGGCCCGGGTTTTGACCAGGCCAGGTTGGCGATGAGGTCAACCAGGCTGCTCTGTCTGACGTACGAGTAACCTGGTTGATACCTGGTTGATGGGGTTCTGGGAGTTCTTCTACTCCCCAAGCCCGGCCCGAGGCCAGGCTCGACTTGTGAGAGCTTGGTCCACCAGGCTGTTGCTTGGAGCGGCCCGCAGGGCCACATACCCACCACAGCCCGGCTGGTCCGGAACTTCTCTTAGAAAACAGTCCAGTTTTCTCTTGAAGATGTCCACGGTTGTTCCGTGACCACCGGGTCACCAGGAGACATCTCCCGTCACGCAGGGTGCAGTCGCACCTCCACAGATCTCCAGTATCAGCTCTAGATACTGGTAATGCCTCAAAAGGGCCACCACTTACGGGCTATTCATGCCCGTGCCACCTTTTGGGTGGCTTAATCTTATCAATCAATCAATCATCCAGAAGGCCTGGAGCTAGATTCACGAAGCAGTTACGCAAGTACTTACGAACGTGTACATCTTTCCTCAATCTTTGACGCCTTTGGTTACATTTATTAAACAGTTTACAAGCATGAAAACTTGCCAATCAACTGTTGTTGTTGTTATAAACAGCCTCCTGGTACTTCGAAACTCATTAACTGTTTAATAATTGTAAACAAAGCCGCCAAAGATTGAGAAAAGATGCACAGGTTCGTAAGTGCTTGCGTAACTGCTTCGTGAATCTGGCCTATGATTCCCGGAACCAAGAATAGGAAACAGGTAACAATTCTAAACCAGTATCTATCTACCAAGGTCTTTAAATAATCTTAATTTATCTACTAATTTATTTCCATTGTTTCGTGTTTTATTTTGTTCATATATATTTAGTACTCGAACCGTGGACCCGACTCGGGTGGGGCAGAAGGTCTACTGACCGAGCTATTGAGAAGCTTTAATAAGAAAAGTTTCCAGAAGCAGCATCCTGATGCCAAATTGAAATTTTCGACTTTTCCTAACTACTACTGAAGCTCAGAGGAATTAGAGATCCACGTGTGCAGAATACCCTCGTTGAAGAACAGAGGTGCAACAGGTACTCTGAGAGAGAACTATCAACATCAGAGGCCAGAGACTGTTCAACACGCTTCCACTACACATAAGGGGCATAACTGGCCGACCCCTCACAGTGTTCAAGAGAGAACTATCAACATCAGAGGCCCGAGACTGTTCAACACGCTTCCACTACACATGAGGGACATAACTGGCAGACCCCTCACAGTGTTCAAGAGAGAACTGGATAAACACCTCCAAAGGATACCTGATTAACCAGGCTGTGATGCATACGTCAGGCTGCAAACAGCCACGTCCAACAGCCTGGTGGACCAGTCCAGCAACACGACCTGGCCTGGTCGAGGACCGGGCGGCGGGGACGCTAAGCCCCGAAATCATCTCGAGATAGATCTGATTCAAACTCATAGGAATTGATGGGGTTGATAAAGACTTTATTTAACACGGGGGTTACACACACTAGGGTGGAGACTGAGTACCCAAATGAGCCACAGAGACATAAGAAAGAACTTTTTTTCAGTGTCAGAGTAGTTTACAGGTGGAATGCATTAGGCCGTGATGTGGTGGAGGCTGACTCCATACACAGTTTCAAATGTAGATATGATAGAGCCCAGTAGGCTCAGGAACCTGTACACGATTCCTGGAGAGGGTTCTGGGAATTCATCTACTCCTCGAGCTCGGCCCGAGGCCAAGCTGGACTTGTGATAACTCACACCGGTTGATTGACCGCTGAGAGGCGGGACCAAAGAGCAGAACCTCAACCCCCGCAAGCACAACTAGGTGAGTACACACACACAGAACTCTCCCACCTAAACACTTGACACCGCACAGCCACAAGCCTCGCTTTCACGACCTCATACACAGCAGATCTCACTCCATCAAGAGAGAAACCAGCCATCACCTGCGTCCCAATGGCACTCCACCGGCAGCTTATCTCACCAGCCATCACCTGCGTCCCAATGGCACTCCACTGGCAGCTTATCTCACCAGCCATCACCTGCGTCCCAATGGCACTCCACTGGCAGCTTATCTCACCGTTACCTTGCCATGATTCCCAGGATTCTGTGCCCCCGCGGCCCTGTCTCTCACCAGGCCTCCTGACTGATGGTGTGGTCAATCAACCAGGCTGTCGAACGCAGCTAGCTCGTAGCCTGACGTATCAATTACAGTCCTGTTGATCAGGTATCCTTTGGAGGTGTTTAGCAAATTCTCTTTTCAACACCGTGATATCGGCCAGTTACGCCCCTTAGGTGTAATGGGTGAGTGTTGGAGTCTTGGCCCCTCGATGTTGAGAGTTCTCTCTTAGCGTGAAGTTAGAACTTGAACTTGCCGATGGTATAAGACCTCAAGACCTCACCAAAAACAAGATAATTAATCCAACAAAAACATTTGACGCCATCACGCGGTGGATAGGCCTCACTCTCCATCCACATCCTGCTCCACATCCTTCTTCCTCCTCTCCCCGATGTTTCCAAGCCTTTTGGGCATTGACGCTAAGCCGATATTATGAATGTTTTTTTTTTGTAAATATGGGCTATCAGGAAGAACTACTGGAACGTGAAAATATAACCACCCAAAACTGGGTAAATTTCGCTAAACAAGGAAGGGGAAATTAACTATCAGGGGTAAGCACCAAGTCATTTCGACTATATAGCACTTGGAATGGGTCAGGATAGGGATTTGGGATGGGACGAGGAGGGAAAGGAATGGTGCCGAACCAATTGGACGGTTGGGGATTGAACGCCGACCTGCATGAAGCCAGACCGTCGCTCTACCGTCCAGAACAAGTGGTTGGGACAAGGAGTGTTTTAAAAAAATAAGTGCCCAGCTTTTCATACCTGGTTGATACCTGGTTAATGGGGTTCTGGGAGTTCTTCTACTCCCCAAATCATATCAAGCGAACCAAGGAACCAAGCGAATAAAATCAAATGAACGACATTTGTTGTATCTGGCGGTTTCCGTATTGTCATTATGAATACAGCATCACCCATGTCCTTGTCTATGTCCGATACGAGAATGAAGAAAAAAGGGGCTTCAGTAATTACAGCTGATGTCGAATTGTCCAGATTCTCCCGTTTCCTTGCGAGAAAAGCTCTCCACATATGTCAGTTGCTTAATTTAGAACCTGTACTTGAGGTCGATCTCGAACCCATTGTTGATGTGACGACTTATATTGAATTTTGTAACTAGCTCATCAAGATTGTAACTTGCTTAGCTAAATGAATTGTGGGGTTCAGTCCCTGAGCCCATTATGTGCCTCTGTAACCCTTTCCACTACCGCCCACAAGATGGGTATGGGGTGCATAATAAATGAACTAAACTAACTCCCGCTCCCTCCTCCGTCAATGAGCAAATTAATTAGCTTTTTTCCCACTACGTCGCTCCAGATACCATCTTTGATTGATTGATGAAGATTGAGTGATCACCTATCACTCATACACAAGACCTATTGTCTTGTGTATGACCCTCTGTCCTGTGTGACAGTGAATACCAGCATTATCCTCACTTTAATAAGACTTAATTGAAATCCACGGAAATAGAGGACTAGACAAAATTGTAATTAATTTTATCAATAAAGATGTTAATAATAAATAAGTTGTATTTCTCAAAAATTTAAAGTTTGTACTATTGGAATACACCAAATTGCTTGCCTAAAATGACAACTGTAACCATGAATTAAACTTACCCTAGGCCTAAATTATGTCATTTTTAATGCCCTAATTGGGTATATGAGTATGGTATATTGGACCTAGGAGAGTTTAGGTTTAGTTGTCGCTGTTATTTTCTGGTCCACTTATCCTAACCATAATTTTTCAACGACAAGCTGCGATGAACTTCAATTAAGTTATCCTTAATTGCGCAAACTGAACGATTTGCATACTCATTACATGTTATAGGCGGGTGGTGGAAAACTCCCCCCCCCCTTTCACAAGGTAGCCTAGGCATGTAGATAGCCTAGGTAGCCTACCAATTTTGAAATTATTATGAGACACTGTCTTGGACCTGCACTTCAGCAACCCGTCCTCAGACCAAGTCCATTCCATCCAGCGGTAGACCCCAACGACGCATTCAACAATTTTAACATGCTGTTCATTCAAATTTGAAATTTTCTAAAATATAAATTATTATTGTTATATATTAGCATACTGTGTATATTGAGGCATTGGTTAGGTTAGGTGTTTAGGTTCTGTTGTCGATTATTTGTATTTGTAGTACGTGGGTGAAGCATTTACAGCGTTGTGGTTCGAACACAAGTCGTCAGTGAAGCACTTGTTCCGGAAGTGTTCGAACGTCATCAGTTGTGAGTTGTGTGTAAACCGTTTTCATTCGTAAACAGCTGGGGTTTGGCGGGTGGATGGAATGGACTTAGGGTCTTTGTTTGGAGGACGCACTGTAAAATTTATGAATGCGTCCGTGGGGTCGACCGCTGGATGTAATGGACTTGAGTCAAGGACGGGTTGGCGAGTGGTGTATAAACAGAACATTTCTAATATTTCTCTAATATTTGAAGGGATGACACTAAAAAATCTTGGATCCATCATGGAAACACTTCTCGTAGTTATCAACGGCACTCTTACTTTGTAGTGCCATCGTCCAGTTCTAAAGAATAAACATGAATAAACTTATTGTTTGTATAAATGGCGAGTAGGCCTACCGCATGACTAACAACCTGTACAACCTCACTGATGAAACTCCTAATTGTTTACCCATATAACCGAGGAAATAACCTACAATTCAGTAAGCCTACGAATTAAAAGTCCCCTTTGGTACTGGGGGGCCCGTTTGGTACTGGAGCCCCGGACCAGCAACGCAGAAACCTACTCAGCCCTTACATGTGCGAAGTGAACTATGACTGCTTTTCTGCGTCATCTTTATGTGGCCATAAGTCGACCTCAACGTCTCATTGTTGTTCTGGGTGTATATTTTATGGCCAGAGTACTGAGAAAGGAAGAGCAAAACCACGCGAGGACTTCTTACAGGACTCTTAGCGTGCTGGACCACACCAGCAACCAGCAGGATGAACACCAAAACAGGCTCGTACTGTGTCCTCACTACATACTGTGTGCTCAGTAAGTACTGTGTGCTCAGTACGTACGGTGTGCTCAGTAGGTACTGTGTGCTCAGTATTTCACTCATGTCTTTGTCGTCAGTAGTGAGAGTTACACTTCACTTTAGCAAGGACACAGTACTAGGTGTGATATTTGTAATAAAGACTTTGCACGTTAGAAATTGTTTTGGATTTCTCACTCCTTCCCTGATGGCTGCTCTGGGATCAGCTCACGCCCTCACTTTAATACAAAGGGCATTACTAACAAACCTACGGGCTCGGTTACTAACAAACAGAGTCCACTACGGGCTCACCATAGCCCGTGCTACTTGGAACGTTTTGTTCCCAGTAGCTGGGTCTTAAACAACAACAACTACCACCACCACCAGCATAGTACTGCCCTCAGCACCAGCACGGCGTCACCAGAGCAGCTCCGACAACCAGGAGAGGCCAGGACGTGCACGAGTGCACGCGAGTGCACGCGGGGGCAGGAGTAACACCACCACCTTCGTGCACCAGTCATGCTCAACGCCGCCTCAAGACGTCACACTAATCATCTTAGTTCATTTTCCCCTCCCAAAACCCTCAAGCCTCTGGTTCACGTCACAAGTCATGACTACTTCCAGCCCAGTGAACATTGCAACTTGATTGCAGTGACGATTCCTATTGCAAAGAAATGAAAAGTTCCTCTTCCCACCGTCCGCAAACGTCATATCTGTCACTAGGGGGAGCGAACATGTGATAAATGTATACATTTTATACCTCAATAGTTTAGTTTATACCTCAATAAACTTATTTCTATTTCAACATGTAGGACTTGCTATAGTTAGGAGGCTACCATAGCCAGCCACCCGGTCAACCGGTCGACTGGTTGACCAGTCCAGCAACCAGGAGGCCTGGTCGACGACCGGGCCGCGGGGAAGCTAAGCCCCGAAAACACCTCAAGATGAGGTAAGGTAACCCCAAACTCATTACCTCAAAAGCCATCTCCCAACCCTAATTAAGTGTAATTTCCACCTGTTTAATCCTGTCGAAAAGGCACTAAAACATCACCCTATCACAAAAAAAGGCAAGTTACAGCCCCGCTCCTGTGCCAGGTAAGTCCATCACGGGCTCACCATAGCCCGTGCTACTTGGAACTTTTAGTTCCCAGTAGCTGAATCTATAACAACATAAAAAAAAGGTTGGACGATAGAAGCTGTGATATACAACTGTGAATAAAACACATTAGGCAGGTAGATTAAACGTGCCAACATCAATTCGAGAGATAATGAACTAATTCCATGATAGCAAAAAGTAGCAATGCTGAGCAAAGTGTAAATAGCCGCCACCACCTCGACCAGATCGTACGATCTGGTCGAGGTGGTCGCCCACACTCCACATGTGTGTACCTCCTCCAGTCTCCACCCACCTCCCCCAGCAACCCGCACCAATAGCACGACGTATTTTGACGTACATACTTTTACATTAGGCCAAAAAAAGTGTGCTAGAAAATGGTAGCGGCTCGCGAATTGACATAATGTCCCGTTTTCTGTTCGGTAGGTCCTCTGG
>WNGS01165751.1:12225472-12245353 GCA_020271785.1 Procambarus virginalis
TGTGTCATTATGGCTTGAGTACGTGTGTCATTATGAATCCCTGAAGGTTTCGTCACATTGCAATTTAAAATTCCACCGACTTTAACATTTGGAGAAAAACTAGTGTTTGAAGAAGCATTTGTGTGTGTGTGTGTGTGTGTGTGTGTGTGTTGTGTGTGGTGTGGTGTGTGTGTGTGTGTGTGGGTGTGTGTGTTTGTTGTGTATTCACCTAGTTGTATTTCGGGGATTTACGTTCCCGCGGCCCGTTCCCGAACCAGGTCTTTTTTTTTTGTTACACATCCCCAGGGAAGAAAGCCCGTAGCAGCTTCTCTAACTCCCGGTACCTATTTACGCTATGGACAGTGGGCTCCAAGGGGGTTAAAGAACCTGCCCATTTGTTTTCCACCGGCGGACGAATCCGGAACCTCAAGACTACCGAATTCCGAGCGCTGTCCAATCAGCTGTCAGGACCAATGTAGACTATTTTGTGGCATATCGGTTTTACAACTTACACCTCTTGGATATGACAGGTTTCTTATTTAATAAACTCAGCAAGTTGCATCCCGTCGTCCTGTTGTGTACAAAATTGGCACACAATTGCTAATTGCACAATTGCACACATTATAACAATTGTTCTTAACCATTATTCAAAATAGATACTGTAACTAGACTGTATGTATAGCAATTTGAAAGCCCAGTTGGCAAGATGCTTCGTGTTTGTACACTGATGTATAGATTGACTGTTTGTAATTATTGTTTGAGATTAGGTGTGCTAGAGTTTTGTCGGCTGTTGGTGAGGATATTTCCTTGCTTTATTGTAATGTACATATTTTTTTTTCTATTTAAAATAATAATGTATTAGACTCACTGTACTAGACTACTGTACTGTACTAGACACGGCGCTTTATATTCGCATACCTGGTTGATACCTGGTTGATACCTGGTTGATGGGGTGTCTGGGAGTTCTTCTACTCCCGCAAGCCCGGCCCGAGTCCAGGCTCGACTTGTGGAGTTTGATCCACCAGCATGTTGCTTGGAGCGGCCCGCAGAGCCACGTACGCCACCACAGCCCGCTGATCCGGGACTTCTCTTAGGAACAGTCCAGTTTGTTCCTCTTGAAGATGCCACGGTTGTTCCGGCAATATTTCTATAGTCGCTGGGAGAAGTTGAACAACCGCGGACCTCTTGATGTTTATACAGTGTTCTCTGTTGTGCCTATGGTACCTCTGCTCTTCACTGTTCAATCTTGCATTTTCTTCCTATTCACTCTAGTACGTTTGTTATTTTACTGTGATGGATTTGGACCTGGACCTCCTGTATTTTCCATGTGTTTATTGGTATCTCTCTCGTCTCCTTTCTAGGATACATTTGAGAGCTTTGAGACGATCCCAATAATTGAGGTGATTTGATTCTCGTTTCTATGCGTGCCGTATATGTTCTTATGTATTCCCTCATTTTCAGCAATGACTATCCTGCTCTGAGGGAAGTGATACTGAGCAGTATTCGAGACGGGACAACACAAGTGCTTTGAAGAGTACAACCTTGTGATGGGATCCATGGATTTGAAAGTTCTCGTAAGCAATCCGATCCATTTTTCTGGCTGATGCATTATTTTCTTGGTTATGTTCCCTAAACTTTAGATCGTCGGACATCATTATTCCAAAATCCCTGACCTGTTTTTTCTACTATGGGCAGATTCGGTTGTGTGTTGTACCCTGTATTGTGTTTCATCCTCATGTTTGCCGTACCGTGAGTACCTGAATGTTTACATCATGTTAATTACTATCATATTATTTTTTCTGCTTGCACCCAATCGAAAACTTTGTTGAACATTAGTATCTGTAGTTTGTTCAAATGTCCTTCAGCAGAGAGTAATTTTCATACTGATTTTTTTGTGTCATCTGCGAAAGGATGCTCTAGCCAACAAGCTGGGACGGTGTATTTTTGTCTACTATGCAGATTATGAGAATAAGGACAACATAGTCGTTGCAAAAGGGACTGTCATCCTTGAGTAGGCTGTACAGAGCTTTGAATAACATCGCTTAGACTCGATTTATCTATCTGACTGATTGACTGTTACTCTTTGTGTCTGTTCGAACAGAAAATTTAGTATCACCAGCGCCTACAATTTTCCCAGTTATAATTCCTAACTCCATGATGACTACCTCATTTATGTGTCGACTTCACATCTCCCCTAATGGTCAACATTTTGTTCGAAGCCTTTGCAAATCTGTGATAAAACACTGCAGTTTTGCTTTCTCTTCTAGGGCTTTCTGTGATTTTGTAATAGTGGTCTGAGTAACTGTGACAGACAGAGCCCTCTCCCGCTCTAAAAATCTCATGTTTCCTGGATTGTGGCAAGTTCATTGTTTTCCATAACAACTAGAAATTTGATTCCATATCACTTTCTTCAAAACTTTTTTTATTAATGTTGTGAGTTAAATGCTTTAGGTCTATAATTTTTTGTCGCAGAGCTTTACTACCCCCCCTCATCTGTTGACGGCAGCTTATCTGCATGACTTTAAGTGTCCTGCTGGTATCATACCCTTCCCCGTCTATAGCCCTTTAGGCTCTTTCTCCTATCGGTCATACACGCAATTGTACGTACGCTCTCGACTACTGGGGTACTATCTATACATTTCTTAATGAATAAAATATTGAATTCCATGAGTTCAGGCCAGGGGCTGAAGTGCATGTGGACCATAATAATTGTTAAATTCCTCTTTCAAAGTCTTTTTCATTTGAGGATATATCTTGGATTAATTATCATCTCGCTCGAACTTCTGTACTTGACAATGTCATCATACATAGAACTGTCTGGGTCATACAACTTTCACCATGTTTGTTCAATGTTGGTGTGGCTAAACAATGCCTCATACTGGACTTCTTAGAATTCTCAACTATAATCTCTTTGTTTGTCCTCTGTTGTACTCACTTCATTTTGTAATTAACCCTGTTACAATACTGTCGAGGTTTTGGATTTGTGATTTTAGCGTATGTGAAAAAATATTTCGGACTTTTTCCTTATCTCTTGTATCGCTCTTTGTTCCAATTCCATTTCCCACTGACCTCAATGGCTTCAACGTCTTGTTCGTCTCTTCATTTCTCATCTCCCGCTTAGGCTTTATTTTCCCTCCCTTGCCTTGTGATAGTATTGTGTCTGCCCGAGCTTTCCTAATTTTTTTCCTTCTCTCCTTAATCCCTTGTCTGCGTTCTCTCGCTTCTAGATGTCTCCCCCTTTCTGCTCCTTTTGCCTTTTCACTCTCTCTTTTTTCCTGCTCTTTCTCTCTCTTTTCTTTATCTTTTCATCTCTTCTTCTCTTCATTCCTGCCACTACTTCAAGTCAGATCACTAGCTATTTAGAACTTCAGCTGTCAGTTGACATAATCCCTATGTGGGAGTTTCTCGCGCTTAATGACCGTCTCCCATTGAGCTGAGTATATTCGAAAAGTCTACCAATCTTTATTTGTTTCCCATGTCAATCCTCTTACTCTTGTTGAAATTGAACTTGATTGAATATTCCTATCTCGCTTGTTGGGATCCCTCTTAAGATCATACTCATAACGTTATTTATGCTGTTTCGCACTTCAATGAGCTTATGGTCTTATATGAATGTATTTGAGATTGTTATATATCTCTGATTAAGTTTCATCATTGTTTGTGATAATCCAAGTCTCAGTAGTGTTTTCGTTATTTCCTAGTCTGGTTCTGTAATCTTCTTGATTAGATATGTCGAGAATTATATGGTCATCATGAATCTCAAAAGTTCTCTGACCTTGGCTGGTTATTTCCCGTGTCATTCCCTATGATATTTGTGTTTCCATTCTCCATCTTAACTCGCGGTAAATTGAATAATCTCACAATGAAGATAATATGCTGGAGCTGGGTTTGCTAGGTCATCAAGTATGCTTCTCTATTATTTCTGTGCATCCTGCTACTTGAGCATTATCACCCTCTTGTATCTGGGGTTTTAAGATAAAATTAATAATTAGGTTTAGTTCTCTACCTAATTCCAAGTACCTCACCACCTATTAGTTGATTGTTAGTAGTTCTTGGGCATACCGGTCCTCTTTAAGATACAGACTACTCCACCCATTTGACCTATTTTTTCTTCAATCTGTATAAAATAAACGACATTTGTTCAACACATGACAGATACAGTTTTACGAGAATTAATCATATATATAATTGTATTATATTTCCTTGTCAAATTGATGTAAATATGATCTTTACCTATGTATATTATTAAATAAAGAACAAACATACAGTTGAGAGGCACTTTTCTCCGTTTGCTCCTAAGTGTGACCTGCACCAAGTGAAACATCTCACATATATATAATATACTTTTTAATACACGATCATAGAAGCCAAATTAGCATGCATCAAGATGAAGTTGAGTAGATCTAGGTGCTCCACCAGACTCTTAGATTTTAAGGCAATGGCACATTCAGGTGCTTGGACCTGAACCTACATTCAGGTACAATCGAGTGTGAGACATAGTCGGTTGTCCAGGATCTGGTTCGACTTACTCTTTGCGTTCTGTCTACAGACCTGTCTGTAGACGTACTACTCTATGTTCCTCGTGACAGGTTCGTACTCCTTCTTGTCTGTGACAGTTCGCTACTCTGCTTGACAGGTTCGACCTCTTTCTTACAGGTTTCACTATCTTGCCTTGAGGCATCGTGGCTAAAGTGCTAATCTCCACTGTGGTAAAGTCTGTGAATAGGAATTGCCGTGTCTTCCACACTACGTTTCAATTCAAATCTTGTCCATGTCGAGACCTTCAGGACCTGCTTTTGATGTGGTACCCAAGTACTGTGCAATATTATTGTTCTTGATATCCAAAGTTTGTCATGCAGCTACGGGTCCACATTGGCCCTGTATGACTAACCATCGAGATGAGGGCCTTTAGCATCACATAGTTATCGACACACTGCCTAACTTTTCATATATGCTAGGGCCGTGCGATAAATGCAAATATATACCCAATTATGTTGATCGAAAAAGTTGAATGATGAATTGATAAATGTTGGCCTTGGTGGCGCTCGGAATCGTAGGAGATTATGCAGTGATCACGGCGCCACCATATGTTCATCTTAGGCCAGTCTTGATCATGAAAGCCTCGTTACCACACTGTGTGTGTGTTTACCTTCCTGTCATTGTGTTGCTTGTAAACGTAATATTCTTCCCTAGTGATATACCCAAGTTTGCTAGATCAACATCTTCACAGAGTTTGGTTATTTTGATACATTTTTTCAGTTATATATTTATGCAAACGGTATTATATTTGTTGACAGTGCGACGTGTGTGAGTTATATGATGTGAGGATTTGTGTTTAATGAGGACAGGTTTCCAGGCCACTACAGATAGTGTATCACAGCTGTATTCGTGAAGCAAATTTGGATACCTGGTTGAATACGGATTGATGGGGTTCTGGGGGAGTTCTTCTACTCCCAAGCCCGGCCCGAGGCCAGGCTTGACTTGAAGTTTGGTCCACCAGGCTGAAGCTTGGAGACCTGCCTCGTTCCCGGTACTGGTGAGGTAGAAGAACTCCCAGAACCCTATCAAGCATGCCGCAGGCCCACATGACCCACCATCGCCACGGCTGGTCCGGACTTTTATTAGAAAACAGCTTATATTCTTCGTTGAAGAGGTTCCACGTTGTTACGCAATATTTCTATTATATTTAAATTGTGATATGAAGTGTGGAATCGTCAAGCGGTAGTGTCCAGCTGTGGCTTGTGTGGCTGTGACGTGTCCTGAGGGTCACTCAATTGCTTCCAAACCTTAATAACTGCCTTCAGTATTATCACCTTACAACTAACCCCAAAATATTTATTGATGCTATCTGCTACGGGAGACCCTAGTGTTCATGTCAGATTGCTTCACGACACTTAAAAGAGTATTACAAACAACACATAAGTTCGGTTCAGCTTGAGCTCACACTTAAATTAGTCGAGAGGGAACTTGGCTGTAAAGTTTCTAGGTTGTTGATATTGTGTGTGTTGTGTGATGTGTTCGTAGCCAGGCGGCGCATGACAGTGCGTATATTGGGTTGGTAGTTCGTGCTATGGGTGTCACCTCGTCCTGGTCGTCAACGAGAGATGGTTCCTTGTCTACGTATCACCAAAGGTATTTCGCACTCGTTAGAAACAATTGTAAGATCAGAAAGCTATAGTTGTGAACTTGGGATTATTTCATTCAGTTCGTGTGATGAAATTGTGTGTAATGCAGTTTTTGCAGCTATTGCCATGTAGCTCGTGAATGTGCATCATGCGACAGCCGTGTGGAACGTGTGTTGTTACCTGAATAATACCTAGTAGAGTTTCGAGATTTCGACTCTATAAGCACCGCCTCCGGCCACGCTGGAAACGACTTGTGATAACTTGTCATTGAGGCTGTTTGCGTGAAGTTGCCCGCAGCTCTGCTGTTAATTGTATTCTTGTGGGTTATCTTGATAAATTCGGGCTTAGCGTCCCCGCGGCCCGGGTGCCTGACCAGGCCTCCTTTTTTGTTACACACCCCATGAAGCAGCCCGTACCAACTGTAACTCCCAGGTACTGTTTCATCTAGGCAACAGGGACTTCATGGTTACAGAAACAGGGTGAAAAAACAATTTTACCCATAGTCTCCGCCTCACCGGGGATCGACACGAACTCTCAGGACTACGAATACGAAACGCTGTCCACTCAGCTGTCAGGCGCCCTACTCAACAGTTAGTCTAACAACAAAGTACGTTGTTAAACTGACTTTTGACTAAATTTTCATTATATAACACTAGAAAATATTTGTTAAAGGCTATTTTACCATCTCACGTTTCGTCGATGCACAAGTTACAAGTTATATTTCAAATAGGTTGTGCAAAAAAGACTGTTGGATGAATAATTTTCTAAATTTCCACTACAATAATGCAGGTATAGGAGCTTATTACCTTGTTCTGGACTTGAAATGGTCCAGGACGACCGAAACGTTCGTCGTCCCTTCACTGTCTACTGTGGTGGTTCTGGTCAACATACTTTCAGCCAGTTTATTGTGCTCATCGCCTGCATATAGGAGCTGCCTCGTATGGGCCACTTGCCTCTGCAGTTACTTCATTTCTTATTTTCTTATATTAAAGTCCCACAGGTTTTAGAGTAATCTTCCCATGAATTCCGAGGATTAACGTTACTGAGGCCCGGTCTCTGACCAGGTTAGTGGTGTGTTTAACCAAGATATTACAACCCAATGTGTTCGTGAACCTATGCCCTCCAGGCGACAGAAGATCTTAAATATGGTGAGACAAACCAGAGCTGAGCTCGACCCGTCCAAATATGTCGATACCTGATCAACCAGCCTGTGATTCATATACGTCAGGCTCCGAGCAGCCGCGTGTAACAGCCGGGTTGATCAGTCCATCAACCGGATCCGAGACTGAGAACCGGGCCGCGGAGAGTATAAATATAAACCTAATCACAAAGGAACAAATCCCCAAGTGCGTGCGAGGGTTCGAACTTACGTCAGAGAGGATCCCAGACGTGCCTCAATCAGCTAATTTTGATGCATACGCATTGTGATTTGTTTAATACAACCGAAACCGTTTTAGATATGGCCATTGCTAGACTATTATGCGCAATCTTTGGTCTAAAGATTGAGGGAGCCCGGTCGCCCAGCGACCGCACGCTGGACTTGTGATCTGTTGTCCTTGTTTCGATTCCCAGCGCCTGCGAGAAACATTGGACAGAGTTTTTTCACCCTATTCCCCTGTTACTCTAGCAGTAAAATAGGTTAACCTGGGTGTTAGTCAGCTGTCACTGGCTGCTTCCTGGGGGGGTGGAGGCTTGGTACAAGACCGGGCCGCGGGGCACTAAAGCCCCGAAATAATCTCAAGATAACCTCAAGATAAGATGCCGTTGCTAGAACACGTGTCTGCTCTCAAGGATTACTTAGTCGATTAAGGCAGCGTCTGGGATTCCTCGACGAAGGTTCGAGTCCTCGTCACGGCTCTTCTGGATTTGTTCATATTCGATGACTTTGGTTATGAGAGTAAAGTGCTGTACACGACTCTTTTAATAACCAACCTCTTGCAATCTGGTACAGTCGCCGCGATTCCTCCTTTGTCATTTCTCTCCTTCACGCTCCATACCCACAACCTTGCAGTTACGGCGGGTGGTGAGTGGGGGAGCGGTGTGGGTGGGCTCGGAGTGGGTAGGTTGTGATGAAGAGAGAAAAGGGGGTGGGTGGATAGGTGAGGGGTGTAGTATAAAAAGTGTTAGGAGGGGGAGTGTGTTAGGATGGTTGGGAGGTTAAAGGATGGGAGATTAGAAGATTATAGTAGGGTGAGATAGAAGGGATATGTAGGGTAAAATTGTATAACGTAATGGTGATAATGTGAAAATTTATTCCATGAATTCGGTTGGATATCAACGATATGTTCCCCAAACTGTATGTAGTACAATTATTATCCTACTAATTAATAATCTTTAAGTAAACTTGCCTAGTTTTGCGTGGGGGGGTTGAGCTTCGGCAAGAGATACAGGGGATTTGAAAATTCTCAAAGGCGGGCGTCTCAATAAGTTGAAAAGAAATGGATACTGTAGAGTAGATGTATTATGATGCTTAGATATAGTTCCTAATGAGAAGATAATATGAATATAATTTTTTTCCAAGATTTGTAACAAACTGATTATTCGGGAAATTACCGGCAAGTTGCTATTTTGCCTTGCAACTCCGCTAATACGATGGGTTCTCTGCAACAAAAAAAATTAGGTGCAAGTTTTCCGAAATTATAAAAAATGCTATAGTTTTATAGAAAGTGATGGTGACATGACACATCTATCGCGTGTTTACTTCTGTGTATCTTGCCCATTGTAAATACTTGTGCTGATTGATTGATGAGATTAAGCCACCCAAAAGGTGTGAGCACGGGCACGAAAAACCGTAAGTGGTTCCTTTTAGAGCCATTATCTGTATCATTAGCTGATACTGAGATCTGTGGAGGGCGACTGCACCCTGCTGACGGGAGAGTCTCCCGGGGTATGTCTGGGTTATGCTGAATTATAACCACAAAAATTTTTTTCCATAGAAACAAAATTATTGTCGTTTATGCTGGCCAATTCCCTCCTTCCCTCCATCTCCTTCCCCAAGCTGAGAGTGGGATGGAGGGGGATTACAACCACCACCAATACTAGGAGTGGGATTACAACCACCACCAATACTAGGAGGGGGATTACACCCACCACCAATACTATAGGGGATTACAACCACCTACAATTACTAGGAGGGGGATTACAACCACCTACAATACTAGGATGGGGGATTACACGCGGCGAAAAAAAAAGGGGCGCCAACGGAGCCATCACAGAGAGGGGGAGGAAGGAGTAGGGAAGCTAGAGTTGATTACAACCACCCACAATACTAGATGAGGTAGGTAAGTGAGGGGTGATGAGATGAAGCAGCGCAGGGCGACAAGGCAGAACGGAGAGAGGTAGGGGACGAGAGAAAAAAAGTAGTTTTGAATGTTGTGGAGAAGGGTTACAAACTACCCAATACTAGGATGGGGATTACAACCACCCACAATACTAGGAGGGAGGGGGTTCGGCGGGGGATTAGAACGGGGAGACCGGGAGGCAGACAAAAAGGCGGAGGGGCGGAGATACAAACGGTAAATAAAGAAAAAAAAGAGGTGTAGGAAAAGGGGGGTAGGGTGGGGGCCCAGTAGCGCAGCGCGGCGGAGCCGGCTAGGGCGGTCACATAAGGGGGAGGAATAGGGGAGTAGATTTAAGGGGCGGGGGGGAAAAGAAAATACCCACAATACTAGTGTGATTATGAAAACGAAGCCGCAGGCCCAGACAAGGAGGAACGGAGAAAAGTGTTGGGAAGTATCGACAATAGACAAAAAACCCACGGAGGAAAAAAAATGAGCGAGTATTAATTTAAGATGTGAGTAAGTACAAGGCCAGCCCAACACATACTAGGAAGGGTTGTGTTATTCAACCACCCACATACTAGGGGATTACAACGCACCCACGATACTAGAGATGGGGATGGGGCAACCAGCGGGGCCGATAAGCAAAGTGAGCGAGGTGATTGAGTAAAGCAACGCAACAGACCAGCCGAATACGTAGTTAAAAAAGGTAGGTAAGGTAAAAGTAGTAGAGCCAAAAAACATGAGCGCCGACGAAAAAAACTAGCGAATAGTGTGAGAAAGATTAAAACCACCCACAATACTAGGAGGGAGGATTACAACCACCCACAATACTAGGAGGGAGGATTACAACCACCCACAATACTAAGAAATACAAAACACAAACTCAACACGGCGAAACAAACGCGGGGGAAAAGTAAGTAGGAAGAGAGATAGTGCGCGCACTCCTAGTATTGTGGGTGGTTGTAATCCCCCTCCTCGTATTGTGGGTGGTTGTAATCCTCCCTCCTAGTATTGTGGGTGGTTGTAATCCTCCCTCCTAGTATTGTGGGTGGTTGTAATCCTCCCTCCTAGTATTGTGGGTGGTTGTAATCCTCCCTCCTAGTATTGTGGGTGGTTGTAATCCTCCCTCCTAGTATTGTGGGTGGTTGTAATCCTCCCTCCTAGTATTGTGGGTGGTTGTAATCCTCCCTCCTAGTATTGTGGGTGGTTGTAATCCTCCCTCCTAGTATTGTGGGTGGTTGTAATCCTCCCTCCTAGTATTGTGGGTGGTTGTAATCCTCCCTCCTAGTATTGTGGGTGGGTGTAATCCCCCTCCTAGTATTGTGGGTGGTTGTAATCCTCCCTCCTAGTATTGTGGGTGGGTGTAATCCCCCTCCTAGTATTGTGGGTGGTTGTAATCCCCCCCCTAGTATTGTGGGTGGTTGTAATCCTCCCTCCTAGTATTGTGGGTGGTTTTAATCCCCCTCCTAGTATTGTGGGTGGTTGTAATCCCCCTCCTAGTATTGTGGGTGGTTGTAATCCTCCCTCCTAGTATTGTGGGTGGTTGTAACCCCCATCCTTAAAGTAGTTGTGTGGTTGTAACCCCCTACTAGTATTGGTGTGTTGTAAAATACCCCTCTAGTATTGTAGTGGTTTAATATCCCCTCTTATTGTCGGTGGATTGTAATCCCCTCCTCAGTATTGGTGGTGGTTGTAATCCCACTCCTAGTATTGGTGGTGGTTGTAATCCCACTCCTAGTATTGTTGGTGGTTGTAATCCCCCTCCATCCCACTCTCAGCTTGGGGAAGGAGATGGATGGAAGAGAATTGGTCACGCACTAACCGACAATATTTGTGTTTTCTATGGAAAAAACATTTGTGGTGGTTTATATTCAGCAGAACACAGCACAGTACCCACGGGATGACATGCTCCCGTCACGCAGGGTGCAAGTCGCACCTCCACAGATCTCCAGTAAGCCAGCTAATGATAATGGTAATGGCTTCTTAAAAAGGCGACCACTTACGGGCTATTCGTTGCCCGTGCCACCTTTGTTGGTGGCTTAAGCTGCTTCATCAATCAATCAGCACAGTACTTTACAATGGTGCAAGATACACAGAGTAACACGCGCTAAGATTCTGGTGTCATGTCACATCACTTTCTATAAACTATATCATTTTTTTATAATTTTCGGAAAACTTGCAACCTATTTGTTGCAGAGAACCCATCGTATTAGCGGAGTTGCAAGGCAAAATAGCTCAACTTGCAGGCTAATTCCCGAAATAATCAGTTTGTTACAAATCTTGGAAACAAAATTATTCATATTAGTAGTCTATTAGGAAATATATCTAATCATTCCATACAATACATACATATACACACTCCTAATCTGAGTCGGATACCAAAGAGCCGAAGCTCAACCTCCCAATCACAACTAGTCAATTGTAACTATAAAGAGTAGATAATTGTACGGTAGGAATAATAATGTAACTCAACATCAGCTTTGGGGAACAAGTTTGACACAAAAGGAAAAAATGAAAAACAAACACACACCACAACACACCACACACACACACCACACACACAACAGCACAACACCAACACAGAGTAGGGCCACTGGATGCCATTGTGGCCACCCACGAGGAGAGGCCGCCGGGAGCGGGGGATAACAATTGAACGGAAAGGGGTGTGGGGTGAGTGGAGGTGCTGTGTAGGTACGTGAAGGAAAGGAAAGAAACGACTGGGACAAGAGGATGGAAAATACAGGCAGATAGCAGACGTAGGGGAGGAAAGCCAGATTGCAAGAGTTGGTTATTACACGAGTCGTGTACAGCAACTTTACTCTCATAACCAAGTCAATCGAATGAACAAATCCAGAAGAGCCGTGACGAGGACTCGAACCTACGTCCGAGAGCATCCCAGACGCCTGCCTTAATCGACTAAGCTAATCCTTGAGAGCAGACACGTGTAGCTAGCAACCTGGCAATCTTATCTTGAGGTTATCTTGAGATGATTTCGAGGCTTTGTGTCCTCGCGGCCCGGTCTTCTACCAAGCCTCCACCCCCCAGGCAGCAGCCCTTGACAGCTGACACTAACACCAACCAGGTACCTATTTATAGCTGCTTAGGTAACCGGGGCATAGGGGTGAAAGAAACTCTGCCCAGTGCTTCTCTCCGCCGGCGGCCTTGGATCGAACCCATGACCACAGGAGCACAAGTGCCGCGTGCTGTCAGCGCTGGGGCCGGACCGCTTCGCCTCAATCTGTTAGACCACAGATTGCGCATAATAGGTCTAGCAATGCCTATCTAAAACGGATTCGGTTTATTACACAAATCACAAGTAGCGTAATGCATCAAATTAGCGTGATTGAGGCAGCGTCTGGGATTCCTCTCGGACGTAGGTTCGAACCCTCGGGTCAACGGTCCTTGGGGATTTGTGTCATTTGTTGATGGGGAGGTTTATATTTATACCTCCTCGCGCTGGCCCAGGTCCTCGTCTAGGCCTCCTGGTTGCGGGACTGCTCAACCAGGCTGCTTGACAAACGCGGTCTGCTTCGGAGCCTGACGTAGGAATCACAGGCTGGTTGAGCAGGTATCGAGACAGTATTCTGGAGGGTCGGCAGCTTAGGCTCTTGGTTATGTCTACCATATTTAAGATCTTTCGGTCGCCTGGAGGGCAGGTTCACGAACACATTGGGTTGTAATAGCTTGGTTAACCACACCACTACCAGTCAGAGACCGGGCCATCAGTAACGTTAATACTCGGCATCATGGGAAGATTACCCTCTAACACCTGGGGGAGTTAATAGTAAGAACAGAAGAATGAAGGGAACTGCAGAAGGCCCTAGTGGCGCCATACGAGGCAAGCTCCTATATGCAGGGCGGAGTGAGTCACAATAACGTTGCTGAAGTATGTTGACAGACCACACACTAGAACAGTGAAGGGACGACGACGTTTCGGTCCGTCCTGGGGACCATTATCAAGTCCAGGACAGGTCATCAGCTCCTATTTACATGCTATTATTGTAGTGGATCATTTAGAAACTTATTCATCCACCAGTCTCTGTGTATTTGCACAACCTATTTGAAATATAACTTTGTAACTTGTGCATCGACGAAACGTGAGATGGTAAAATAGCCTTTAATAAATATTTTCTAGTGTTATAATGAAATTTAGTCAAAAGTCAGTTTAACAACGTACTTTGTTGTTAGACTAACTGTTGAGTAGGGCGCCTGACAGCTGAGGTGGACAGCGTTCGTATTCGTAGTCCTGAGGTTCCGGGTTCGATCCCGGTGGAGGCGGAGACATATGTGGTAAAATGTTTCTTTCACATCAACCCTGTTTTTTCACCCTGAAGTCCCTGTTGCCTAGCTGTAAACAGGTACCTGGGAGTTAGATAGGCGCTACGGGCTGCTTCCTGGGGGGTGTGTAACAAAAAAAGGAGGCTTGGATGAGGACCGGGTCGCGGGGCACGGGCTAAGCCCCTAAATCATATCAAGATAACCCACAAGATACAAAATTAACAGCAGCAGCTTGCGGGCAACTTCAAGCAAAAACAGCCTAATGGACCAAGTTATCACAAGTCGTTTCCAGCGTGGCCGGAGGCTGGGCTTATAGAGTAGAACTCTCGCGAAACCTTCTCTAGGTATATTCCAGGTAACAACACACGTGTCAATCACGGCTGATAGCATGATGCACATTCACCGAGCTACATGGCAATAATGCGGCAAAACAACGGCATGGAAAAACAATTTCATCACACAGACTGGAATGAAATAAGGATAGGCCCAAGTTCACTATAAGGATGGTCTGATCTTACAATTAGTTTTCTGAAAGCTGTATGCGAAATACCTTGGGTGATCACGTGAAAAGGTAGACCGGCCGGATCTCTCGGTTGTCTAAGCATGAGTCAGCCAGGAGGCGAGTGTGACATCCATCAGCACGAACGACCACCCCACTACTACGCACTGTCAGTGGCGCCTCCTGGCTACGACACCTCACTAATCCACACAATATCAACAAACTAGCAACTTTACAGCCAAGTTCCCTCTCGACTAATTTAGAGTGTGAGCTCAAGCTGAACACCGAACTTAGGTATGTTGTTGGGTTGATACATGACTCGAAGTCTGTGGGTAAAAAATGTGTGGTCGGGAAGCAAAATCTGACATGACACTAGGGTCTCCGTAGCAGATAGCATCAGATAAATATTTTGGGGTGGGTGAGTATGTATTAGGACGGTGGATAAGTACTGAAGTCATGGTGTAGGGTGTATGGTAGTGTTGGGCAGCACTTGAGTGACCCTCAGGGACACTTCACACAGCCAACACACCGCCACGAGCATCCTGACACTACAGCTTGACGCTTCCACACTTCATATCCAATTTTCAAATATAATAGAAATATTGCCGTAACACCGTGGAACATCTTCGAGAGAATACAAGACTGTTTCTAAATAAAAGTGCCGGACCAGCCGGGCCGTGGTCGGTATGTGGGCCTGCGGCCTCTTGTAGGGGTTCTGGGAGTTCTTCTACTCACCAAGCCCGGCCGGAAGGGCCGGCTCCAAGCAACAGCCCTGGTGGAACCAAACTCTCACAAGTCAGAAGCCTGGCCTCGGGCCGGGCTTGGGGAGGTAGAAGAACTCCCAGAACCCCATCAATCAAGTATCAACCAGGTATCCACTTCATGCTTCACGTAATCAGCTGTGATACACATAGTCTGTAGTGGCCTGGAAACCTGTCCTCATTAAACACAAATCCTCACATCATATAACTCACACACGTCGCACTGTCAACAAATATAATACCGGGAGTTTTGCTAAATAATAGAACTGAAAAAAAAAGGTATCTAAATTTACCAAAAATTCTTTGAAGATGTTGATCTAGCAAACTTGGGTATATCACTAGGGAAGAATATTACGTTTACAAGCACACACAATTGACAGAGATAGTGAACACACACACGTGTGGAGATGATGGCTGTCATGATCAAGACGGAGCCTAAGATGAACAGATGTGGCGCGTGATCACTGATTAATCTCCTACCGATTCGTCGAGCGCCACGGCCACATTTATCAATTCATTCATTCACTTTTTCGATCAACATAAATTGGGTATATATTGTTGCATTATGCAGCGGGCCCTAGAATATATAGAAAAAGTTACGCAGTGTGGTCGGATAACTATGGTGATGCTAAAGGCCCGCATCCGATGGTTAGTCATACAGGGCCATGTGACCCGTAAGCCTGCACTGACAAACTTGGATATCAAGAACAATAATTGCACACGTCTGGGTACCACATAAAGGCAGGTCTGAATGGTCTCATGACTGGACATTTAATAACGTAGTGTGGTAAGATCACGGCCCAATTCCTATTCAACAGACTTTACACAGTGGAGATTAGTCACTTGTAGCCACCTGCCTCAGGCAAGAGTAGTCGAACCTGTCACAGACAAGAGTAGTCGAACCTGTCACAGACAAGAGTAGTCGAACCTGTCACAGACAAGAGTAGTCGAACCTGTCACAGACAAGAGTAGTCGAACCTGTCACAGACAAGAGTAGTCGAACCAGATCCTGGCAACCGCTATGTCTCACACTCGATTGACCTGAATGTTTGGATTCAGGTCCAAATCCTGAATTGCCATTCTTCTTAATCTAAGAGTATGGGGGACACCTAGATCTAGCTCAACTTCATCCTTGATGCATGCTAATTTGGCTGCTATGTTCGTGTCATTAAAAGTTATATATATATATGTGAGATGTTTCACTTGGTGCCAGGTCACACTTAGGAGCCCACGAGAGAAAGTGCCTCTCAACTGTATTGGTTTTTCTTTATTAAATAATATACAATATAAAGATCATATTTACATCAATTTACAAGGAAATATAATACAATTATATATATTGTATATAATTCTCAGTCAAACTGTATCTGTCATGTTGTTGAACCAAATGTCGTTTATTTATACAGATGTGATAGAAAAACTAGGTCAAATGGGGGAGTAGGTCTGTATATTAAAGAGGACCTGGTATGCACAGAACTACTAAACTCAACTAATGAGGTGGTAGAGGTACTTGGAATTAAGGGAGAAACTAAACCTAATTATTATTTTAATATATAAACCGCCAGATACAACGGTTGAGGAATTCACAGAGCAGATGCACAAAATAGAGAACATACTTGATGACCTAGCAAACCCAGCTCCAGATATTATCTTCCTTGGAGATTTCAATTTACCGAGTCTAAGATGGAGAATGGCAAACACAAATATCATAGCAGGGAATGACCCGGGAAATAACCAGCCACAGGTCAGAGAACTTTTGAGATTCTGTGACAAATTCTCGCTCAATCAACAGATTACAGAACCAACTAGGAACGAAAACACACTAGACTTGTTATTCACAAACAATGATGAACTAATCAGAGACATAACAATCTCAGATACTTCATACTCAGACCATAAGCTCATTGAAGTGCGAACTAGCATAAATAACGGTAGTAGATCTAAGAGACCCAACAAGCGAGAAGGAATATTCAATCAATTCAATTTCAACAATAAGAGGATTGACTGGGAAAAAATAAATGTAGACCTTTCAACCATTCAATGGGAGACGGTCTTAAGCGACAAAACTCCCACACAGGGAATAGCTCAACTGACAGCTGAAGCTTACAAGGTCTGCTTGAAGCACGTGCCGGTGAGGAGGGGCAGAAAGAGGAACACTCTAGAAAGAGAACGCAGACGACTGTACAGGAGAAGGAAAAAAATTACGGAAATGCTTCGGCAGACACAACTATCACAAGCAAGGAAAATAAGCCTAAGCAGGGAGATCGAAGAAATCGAACAAACGTTGAAGCGATCATATGAGTCTGAGGAAATGGAATTGGAACAGAGAGCTATACAAGAGATAAGGAAAAATCCGAAATATTTTTTCACATACGCTAAATCAAAATCCAAAACCTCGACCAGTATTGGACCGTTAATTACAAATGAAGGTACGTACACAGAGGACAACAAAGAGATTAGTGAAATTCTAAGAAGCCAGTATGAGGCTATGTTTAGCACACCAATTAACAACATGAAAGTTGATGACCCAGACAGCTTCTTTATGAATGACATTCAAGCTGCAGATAATATAACGGATATTACCACAAACTCGGAAGACTTTGAAAGAGAAATTGACAATATGCCCATGCACTCAGCCCCTGGGCCTGACTCATGGAATTCAATATTCATAAAGAAATGTAAAGTACCAGTAGCGAGAGCACTCAGCGTAATATGGAGAAAGAGCCTGGATACAGGGGAGATACCAGCAGCACTTAAATCTGCAGATATAGCTCCGTTGCACAAGGGGGGGAGTAAAGCCTTGGCAAAAAATTATAGGCCAGTTGCACTAACATCACACATAATAAAAGTGTTTGAAAGAGTGATTAGGAATCAAATTTCTAGTTTTATGGAAAACAATGAATTGCACAATCCAGGACAACATGGATTTAGAGCGGGAAGATCCTGTCTGTCACAGTTACTCAACCACTATGACAAAATCACAGAAGCCCTAGAAGAAAAGCAAAATGCAGATGTTGTATACACAGACTTTGCAAAGGCTTTCGACAAATGTGACCATGGGGTGATAGCTCACAAAATGAGGTCAATGGGAATAACTGGAAAAGTAGGACGCTGGATACTCAATTTCCTGTCGAACAGAACACAAAGAGTAACAGTCAATCAGATAAAATCGAGTCCAAGCGATGTTAAAAGCTCTGTACCTCAAGGTACAGTCCTTGCACCGCTACTGTTCCTTATTCTCATATCTGATATAGACAAAAATACACGTCACAGCTTCGTGTCATCCTTCGCAGATGACACAAAAATCAGCATGAAAATTACCTCTGCTGAAGACATTGAAAAACTACAAACAGATGTCAACAAAGTTTTCGATTGGGCAGCAGAAAATAATATGATGTTTAACAGTGATAAATTTCAGGTACTCAGGTACGGCAAAAATGAGGATCTGAAACATAATACAGGGTACAAAACACAATCAAATCTTCCCATAGTAGAAAAACAGCATGTCAAGGATTTGGGAATAATGATGTCCGACGATCTAACGTTTAGGGAGCATAACCAAGCAAATATCGCATCAGCCAGAAAAATGATCGGATGGATTACGAGAACTTTCAAATCCAGGGATCCCATCACAATGGTTGTACTCTTCAAGTCACTTGTGTTGTCCCGTCTCGAATACTGCTCAGTACTCACTTCCCCCTTCAGAGCAGGAGAGATTGCTGAAATAGAGGGAATACAGAGAACATATACGGCACGCATAGACGAGATAAAACACCTAAATTATTGGGATCGTCTCAAAGCTCTCCAAATGTACTCTCTAGAAAGGAGACGAGAGAGATACCAAATAATATACACGTGGAAAATACTGGAGGGCCAGGTCCCAAATCTACACAGTAAAATAACAACGTACTGGAGTGAACGATATGGAAGAAAATGCAAGATTGAACCAGTGAAGAGCAGAGGTGCCATAGGCACAATCAGAGAACACTGTATAAACATCAGAGGTCCGCGGTTGTTCAACGTCCTCCCAGCGACTATAAGAAATATTGCCGGAACAACCGTGGACATCTTCAAGAGAAAACTGGACTGTTTCCTAAGAGAAGTCCCGGATCAGCCGGGCTGTGGTGGGTATGTGGCTCTGCGGGCCGCTCCAAGCAACAGCCTGGTGGATCAAACTCTCACAAGTCGAGCCTGGCCTCGGGCCGGGCTTGGGGAGTAGAAGAACTCCCAGAACCCCATCAACCAGGTATCAACCAGGTATCAGGTGGTGGTGAAGGTGGTGGTGAAGATGGTGGTGAAGGTGGTGGTGAAGATGGTGGTGAAGATGGTGGTGAAGATGGTGGTGAAGATGGTGGTGAAGATGGTGGTGAAGGTGGTGGTGAAGGTGGTGGTGAAGGTGGTGGTGAAGGTGGTGGTGAAGATGGTGGTGAAGATGGTGGTGAAGGTGGTGGTGAAGGTGGTGGTGAAGATGGTGGTGAAGATGGTGGTGAAGATGGTGGTGAAGATGGTGGTGAAGGTGGTGGTGAAGGTGGTGGTGAAGGTGGTGGTGAAGGTGGTGGTGAAGGTGGTGGTGAAGGTGGTGGTGAAGGTGGTGGTGAAGATGGTGGTGAAGATGGTGGTGAAGATGGTGGTGAAGGGGTGGTGAAGGTGGTGGTGAAGGTGGTAGTGAAGGTGGTGATGAAGATGGTGGTGAAGGTGGTGGTGAAAATGGTGGTGAAGTGGTGATGAAGGTAGTGGTGAAGATGGTGGTGAAGTGGTGGTGAAGGTGGTGGTGAAGGTGGTGGTGAAGGTGGTGGTGAAGATGGTGGTGAAGGTGGTGATGAAGGTAGGGTGAAGATGGTGGTGAAGGTGGTGGTGAAGGTGGTGGTGAAGGTGGTGGTGAAAGTAGTGGTGAAGATGGTTGAAGATGGTGGTGAAGGTGTGGTGAAGGTGAAGGTGGGTGAAGGTGGTGGTGAAGG
>WNGS01165751.1:12274192-12300183 GCA_020271785.1 Procambarus virginalis
TCCTTCTTTGACGGGAAATTCGTGTCTGCATAAGCAGTTCCGTTATTCTTTTCCTGCGTTTATAGTGTCTTCTGCGTTCTCTTTCTACGTTGGACCTCTTTCTGGCTTTCTCAAAGGAACATGTTTCAGACAGACTTGATTCGCTTCCGAAGTCAGTTTTTCTATTCCTTCTGTAGGACTTTTACTACTTTAAAACAGTTTCCCATGGAATGTTTTTAAGTTCCCTGTTTATTATCTCCCAGTCTATCCTTTTATTATTAAATTGAATTTACTGAATAGCCCCTCTCGCTTTATCAACGTTTTAGGTCTATTCTGAGTATTGATGGTAGTTTGCACTTCAATGAGCTTGTGATCTGAATATGTGGTATCGGATATCGTAATGTCTCTGATAATGTCTTCATTGTTCGTAAAGACCAGATCTAGAATATTTTCATTTCTCGTTGGCTCCGATATCTGCTGACTGAGTGAAAATTGTCACAGAATCTAAGTAGTTCTCTAATCTGTGGTTGGTTAGGTCCTGATAGATTCCCTGGTATAATATTATTGTTTGCTATTCTCCACCTGAGGCTAGGCAAGTTGAAGTCACCTAAGAAGATAATATCAGGTATTGGGTTCTCCAAATTATCAAGGCTATTCTCTATTTTGTTTACCTGTTCTGTGAATTCCTCAGCCGTTGCATCTGGCGGTTTGTATATTAGAATAATCACTAAATTTATTTTCTCTATTTTTAATCCCAGTACCTCTATCACCTCATTTGTAACGTTTAGGAGCTCCGAGCACACAAGGTCTTCCCTAATATACAGACCCACTCCTCCATGTGACCTAATTTTCCTATCACACCTGTATAGGTTATATCCTGGAATCCAGATCTCACTGTCCAAGAATTCCCCTGCATGGGTTTCTGTGAAAGCTCCAAATACTGCATTTGACTCCGTGAGGAGGCCATTTATGAACTGTACTTTATTGTTTGTTCTTGTTTTCAGTCCTTGTATGTTGGCAAAGATGAATGAGGTTACTCTATTAGTGATAGTTTGACTGGGAGACTTTTTCGGCAAGCCCATTATGCGTGGACATATTGAGTTTGTTCTGACCAGTGCTGATTGTTGTAGGGCAGTTGCCTGTTGTGGTTGTGGTTCCCTTTCGGTGTGTAGTTGTATCTGTAATTCTGGTATGCAAGTGGGTCTGGCATCCAGTTCCATACATTCTCCATGCTCCTCCTTTTGAATTCTCTCTCGGTCTGGTATAAAAAATTTATCGAATTTCCTCCAAATTCATTATCCTGCTTGCCACTCTTACCCTCATTACACTTACCCTCATTACCCACCTCACGCTCAAGCGTTAAGGTTGACGAGGTTCCCGGGGGTCACACGGTCCCACACGGTCCCAGGCAGCTGTGGGGTCAAAGGTCACCTGGTTGACCTCCTGGCGTGGGAACTTATCAAGACAATACCAACCCACCTATCACCACTATCCACTTCCTCCCCGGTGCGCTATCCCCTTTCCTCTCCTATCCACCAGTAACCAAGCTCCTATGAACCCCTTCTCCACTACCCATAACTAGGCACCCAACACGTAACTAGCCTACCTTACCTTGAGGTTACCTTGAGGTGCTTCCGGGGCTTAGCGTCCCCGCGGCCAGGTCGTCGACCAGGCCTCCTGGTTGCTGGACTGATCAACCAGGCTGTTTGACGCGGCTGCTCGCAGCCTGACGTATGAGTCACAGCCTGGTTGATCAGGTATCCTTTGGAGGTGCTTATCCAGTTCTCTCTTTCCCAGCCCAGCTCTCTACCCCAGCCTTCCCAGACAACTATCCTACACCCACTATATTAAATACGCCTTGACATACCAAAAGCCCAATCACTTTAGAATCACATACATCCCACATATCGCTTGTCCTCAAATGAACAAACAGGTGCTTGTGGTGCCTACACGCAACAAATGAACTCACTACGCCAACACAGGGGCCAAGATGATGCAATCCTTGCAACGAGCGTAACAATACGAGCTGTTCGCAAAAGTCTCGAAGAATAAAGTCTCCATTTAGCCTTATGGGGTACAACGAGTGTGTGGGAGCCGGAATCTTTAATCCTGCTCAAGAAGATCATCTTGCATATTCTAAACAAGAATTCTTATAAAACCTTTGCTTGTCTGAACCAAACTCATTAACATAATTGTTAATTGAAATGGTGTCATTAAACCAAATGTCAGAACTCAAATGCAAATTTCAGAACTCTACCTCCACACTATCAAGGCCAGTGTGCCTTGCTCACACTTTCGTCTCTCTCCCGCTCCCTCCTCCGTCAATGAGCAAATTAATTAGCTTTTTTCCCACTACGTCGCTCCAGATACCATCTTTGATTGATTGATGAAGATTAAGGCATTCAGAGGCGGCACGGGCATGAGTAACCCGTAAAGACGCCACCAGTCATCCAAGTGGTTGCTTGATCTTCAATCAACCACCACCAGTCCTTGCCCCAAGTCTTATACCCCCTTGCTCCAGACACCTATCGTTAGTACAGTTCTCCAGCTCCCTCCATCCACACCATGAGAGGCTCAGCATCACACTACCTTATGCTAACTACTCCAGGCATGCCAATAGTTCCGCCCAAACACATTGTTACATCTCTCCCAAGGGGGGGGAGTAGAAATAGCCTAGGCTACTCTATCCCTTTGACACGGGAGACATCTGTCCACGAGGCTAACCATAGCCCGTGCTTCTTGCCCAGCTCCTGTGCCAGGTAAGTTACGGGCTCACCATAGCCCGTGCTACTTGGAACTTGTTCCGAGTAGCTGAATCTATAACAACATATCCCTTTGAGATGTATTTCTTTCTCGTCTCAATAAACATACTTGAACTTGTTACATCTCGCCTGCGTTTGCCTTTATCTACCTACCTTGTGGCGGTTCCGGGGATCACAGGCCCAGTGGCCCGGTCTCCGACCAAGCCTCCCAGTTGGTCGCTTGGTCAAACTGGCTGTTGGACGCGGCTGGTCGAACCCCGACGTCTGAATCACAAACTGGTTGATCAGGTATTCTTTGGAGTCATTTGCAGATTTCTCTCATGAACAGCGAGAGGCTAGCCAGTTGTGCCCCTTATGTGTAGCGGCATTATTTTTGTTTAGAATTTGTGATGAATATAGAGTACAATGAATTAGTGCAGAGTACACAATCATACTGCCTGCCTACTGCAAGCAGGCGTGGGGCTAGTTCTTAGCTGCCCGTTGAGGTATTAAAAAGGTGCTCCGTTACTAGAAGGAAATGGCAGTTCTTGAGGAAAAGGAGAGGGTGATCAGCGTGGGTTTATGAAGGACGGCCCCTGGGAAGAGAGGAGTGTGTGGGGGAAGAGCCGTGGGAAGGAAGAGGATTGGAGTTAGTGGAGCAGCAAGAGAATGGACGCCCACTCATAGAAACTGACTCACTTCCCTCCCACTTAACCCTCCCACCTACCTGCTTGATGGAAGCAGTCACCCTTCCTTGACTCCCAAGCCACATCAACTGTGGGAAAAGGATGACATCTGCGACAGAAGCCAAAGGAGCAGAGACTTTAGACTGACAGGATACCTGCTTGATGGGGTTCTGGGAGTTGTTCTACTCCCCAAGCCCGGCCCGAGGCCAGGCTTGACTTGTGAGAGTTTGGTCCACCAGGCTGTTACTAGTACCGGAGCCAATCCTGTTCCTTCCTTGTATGAACCACCTACCACAGAGGCTACATTCCTTCCTTTCAATGGTCGTTGATGTGAAAATAATGACTTAAAAGAACGGTCCAGCAAGTGGATACTAGAGTTCAACTCTAGCAAACGCAAAATATTAAAGCTGGGATGCTGCAAACCGAAACCAGGACAAGATGGCACATGGTAGAAAAAATCCTCTTTGAATCGGAGGAGACAATTCTCTGTAACACGAGCTGAATAGGCAAGGTAGGTAAACAATGAGAATTGACTTTTGAAATCTGAAGTATCCTTTTTCTTATAAACAATTTATGTCTGCCTAAGTCTGGAATAAGCGGCACCAGCGTGGAATCATTACGTTGTTAAAAATAAAACTGGAGAATGTTCAGAGGCAAGATGCCACCAGAATTTTCCCGGAGCTGAGAGGCATAATCTACAAAGTCTAAAGGAATTCCAACTTTCGTTATTGGGAGAAGAACAGGGAAGACATGATCAACACATACAGAACACTTAAGGAAATACACGGGGAGATAAGGACAGATTATTTAGCATTATTTAGAATGCGTCAGAATAGCTCAAACAGGTATAAATTATAACGCAACAAGAGGTAGTAGGCGGGGCATGCAGTGCTAGACCTCACTTCCCATTAGTCACTGATAGTTAAGTGCAAGAGCCAGCCGTGAGCCAACACCAACAAGTTCAAGGATCACATCCCTCCGGACGCCGATCCTCACTCAATTCCCAGGTAGTTGGCCACCGGAAGCTCTTAATACAAGTGTACCAAGTCCAGGAAATAACTTATTAGAATATTGTCTGGAGACACTATTGTTCACTCAATCGTACTAAATAATTTATAGCAAGAATAGCAGATGTTTGCGGCGAAATATATGCGTCAGTATTTGCAGCGTGGATAAGCTACTGCTCCTGTTTTAGATGCAGCAACTCTGAACAAAATAGTTCCAAGTAGCACGGGCTATGGTGAGCCCGTAGTGGACATACAGCCCCGCTCCTGTGCCAGATTTGTGGTATAGATGAGCACTACCTGGAGCTTATCGGAGAGTTTTTACTGTGTGCCGCCGCCGCCCCCCCCCCACACACACACACCTGTACCCCAGAGTAACTGTGCCCTGGGGTACAGAGCAGTGGGTCAAGGACTGTGCCCTGGGGTACAGAGCAGTGATGCAAGGACTGTGCCCTGGGGTACAGAGCAGTGGTGCAAGGACGGTGCCCTGGGGTACAGAGCAGTGATGCAAGGACTGTGCCCTGGGGTACAGAGCAGTGATGCAAGGACTGTGCCCTGGGGTACAGAGCAGTGATGCAAGGACGGTGCCCTGGGGTACAGAGCAGTGATGCAAGGACTGTGCCCTGGGGTACAGAGCAGTGGGTCAAGGACTGTGCCCTGGGGTACAGAGCAGTGATGCAAGGACTGTGCCCTGGGGTACAGAGCAGTGATGCAAGGACTGTGCCCTGGGGTACAGAGCAGTGATGCAAGGACTGTGCCCTGGGGTACAGAGCAGTGGTGCAAGGACTGTGCCCTGGGGTACAGAGCAGTGATGCAAGGACTGTGCCCTGGGGTACAGAGCAGTGCGGCAAGGACTGTGCCCTGGGGTACAGAGCAGTGATGCAAGGACGGTGCCCTGGGGTACAGAGCAGTGATGCAAGGACGGTGCCCTGGGGTACAGAGCAGTGATGCAAGGACGGTGCCCTGGGGTACAGAGCAGTGATGCAAGGACGGTGCCCTGGGGTACAGAGCAGTGATGCAAGGACGGTGCCCTGGGGTACAGAGCAGTGATGCAAGGACGGTGCCCTGGGGTACAGAGCAGTGATGCAAGGACTGTGCCCTGGGGTACAGAGGTAGTAGGGCTGGGCATTAAGAGCTACACCTCACGTCCCCGTAGTCATTGATAGGTGAGTACATGCATAGTTACCTACCAGTACACAGTACCGCTCCTGTGCCAGGTAAGTCCACTACGGGCTCACCATAGCCCGTGCTACTTGCCCCGCTCCTGTGCCAGGTAAGTCCACTACGGGCTCACCATAGCCCGTGCTACTTGCCCCGCTCCTGTGCCAGGTAAGTTACGGGCTCACCATAGCCCGTGCTACTTGCCCCGCTCCTGTGCCAGGTAAGTCCACTACGGGCTCACCATAGCCCGTGCTACTTGCCCCGCTCCTGTGCCAGGTAAGTTACGGGCTCACCATAGCCCGTGCTACTTGCCCCGCTCCTGTGCCAGGTAAGTTACGGGCTCACCATAGCCCGTGCTACTTGGAACGTGTTCCGAGTAGCTGAATCTATAACAACAACAACCAGTACCACCCCTACCTTCCCCCCCCCCCCCACCCCAGTCCACACCACACTCCATTCAGTCGTTCACACTCTACTTCCTCTCACACTAAGGACTATTATAACAGACATGGATAATGGAGTACAATCAGCCTAGCAACAATAGGCTAGCAACAGCCTGGTGGACTAAGCTCTAACAAGTCAAGCCTGGCCTCAGGCTGGGCTTGAGGAGTAGAACTACTCCCAGAACCCCATCAAGCAGGTAGCAGTCAGATGTGACAGGAAACACAAGCACAGACTCCAAGCCCGGCCGAGGCTTGACTTGTAAGTGTTTGGTCCACCAGGCTGTTGCTTGGAGCGGCCCGCAGGCCCACATACCCACCACAGCCCAGTTGGCGGTGAAATACGATTAGGAATTTTAGATTCGTTTTCTTAGCGGATACTTAAACATGCATGCGTAAGTATCCACATATATCTCTACTGGAGTAACACAGCCAGCGGAAGCCTTGGCCCCGGGTCAGACTGTAAAGCCGTCGGCTCCCACGCCCTGGGTGACCCAGGAGCCCCAGACACCAACCCTCAGAGTATTAGTGGTCTTCGTTATTCATTCCTCATGCCCCCTACCAGGGAAAACTTTATAAAATAATTTTAATAATAAGGATGAAATAGCCGATTAAATGGGAAGTGACGAATCGGATATTTCCGTCACAAGCAAAATTATGCTTAGGTCACACACCTGTTTTATCTACCCCACACCTGTTTTATCTACCACACCTGAAAATAAAGGACAGTGACGACGTTTTGGTACATTCTGGATCACTGCGTACTCTTTTTTTTGTCAACACTCACACCTCAATCTATATAAATAAAAATGGAAATGTTCGTTTGTTCAAAATCGCTAATCTCCGAAAGTTCTTTACCGATTGCTTTGAAATTTTGACACAATGTTGCATTCGAATGGGCGCGTCTTTTTATATATCTACTATATACATGCCTCACCTGTGACAGGAAATAATATGTTTTTTTTTTTAAAACAGCGCCACCTGTTGCACATAATAGCAACATTCATGATATACTAAATATGTCACGAATTTCATTTCAATGTTTCCGATTGCATTGATAAATTTTATTTTCATAGATTTAGATTTATTTATTTTTTTATTTAATTATTTTGTGTGACATTGTGTTGGAATTGAGCTGTGTTGTTTACCATACCGTTCATTTCGTGAGTATAGTTTATTTTTTTTCATATTTTCATTTCATTTTTAACTTTTTCTTATATTTCAGTGATGGGAACATCAGATTACTTGATGTTCCCAATTTTCTGATGGGAACATCAGACCATTTGGGAAGGCATCGGACGAGGGAGTGGGGAATGGTGGGGAGGACGAGGGGACAAGGGATACCTGGTTGATACCTGGTTGATGGGGTTCTGGGAGTTCTTCTACTCCCCAAGCCCGGCCCGAGGCCAGGCTTGACTTGTGAGAGTTTGGTCCACCAGGCTGTTGCTTGGAGCGGCCCGCAGGCCCACATACCCACCACAGCCCGGCTGGTCCGGAACTCCTTGGAGGAATAAATCTAGTTTCCTCTTGAAGATGTCCACGGTTGTTCCGGCAATATTTCTTATGCTTGCTGGGAGGACGTTGAACAACCGCGGACCGCAACCGCGTTGAACAACCGGGGGAGTTTGGGATGGTGGGGACGAGGGGATGGGGGGATGGAGAATGGTGGGGAGGACAAAGGGACAGGGAAGTGGGGCATGGTGGGAAGGAAGAGAGGATGGTGGAGTGGGGAATGGTTGGGAAACCGAGGAGACGGGTGAGGAGAGAATGGTGGGGAGGACTGGGGGACAGGGAAGGTTGCTGTGGCTCAGCAACGCGTGGCCGGGTACTGCTAGTATATAATAAAAGCTCAGGTACTTGGTTGTGCCTGGGGTCTCTTTTTTTCCCCCGTTCTCCTCTTCTTCCCCTCCCTATTATTTACCCTCTTCCATGCCTCTCTTACAGGCTCCACCTCCCCCCCTCCCCACCCTTCCACTACATCTCCTCCTGTCTCACTAACAAAACTTAATATTATGAAGCCATGAAAACTGCTTAAAACTCCTCGGAAAACACATCCTAGATTTCAAACTTCATGAAAATATCAGGGAGAAAGCGGGCGCCGCAAAATATGTGGATACGTCATAAAGGCAAGACTGGGATGACCTATGACATTCCCCTACTCCCCAGGCGTCATCTTGCATAAGGTTAGCGCCAAGCCTCAGGTCTCCTGCCTTGGATACACATTCCATTTCATAAATATCGGAAACAATCAATATTAGTTAAATAATATATTCGCTAAAATAACGTATTAGATTGAGATATAAAATAAATAGGTGGAATTAACCCAGTGACTGGTAGGGGAAGCTATATGTTAACGTGGCTCCTAGGATTAATGTTACTGTGGCCCGGTCTCTAGCCAGGCCTCCTGGGACCAGATTCATGAAGCAGTTACGCAAGCACTTACAAACGTGTACATCTTTTCTCAATCTTTGGCGGTTTTGTTTACAATTATTATACAGTTAATGAGTTCCGAAGGCCCCAGGTACGTAAGTGCTTCCGTAAATGCTTCGTTAATCTGGTCTCGGTTCGTAAGTGCTTGCGTAACTGCTTCGTGAATCTGGCCACTGGTTTACGGTCTTGTTAACCAGGCTGCCAAAACACCACTGCTCGTAGTTTGAGGTATGCACGAGCCGGGTTAATGAGGCTGATACACACTTCAACTACAACGAAGTTAACAGTTTCCTGTTGAACGCCGAACGACGGCTGGCTTCTACCTTACATGTAGAGGGAGTCTGCTTAAGACGGAACCCTTAATGTTGATCAAATTGTCTCGGAACCTGTTGCATCTCTCAAGTTTCAATGGAACTACTTTGCATATTCAGCCACGCCTCCCGGTCTCTTGACTAACCACTTGGGCTTGGCCGGTAGAGAGACGGTTTAGCTTCATGCAGGTTGGCGTTCAATCCCCGACCGTCCATGCAAGTGGTTGGGGCACCATTCCTTCCCCCCGTCCCATCCCAAATCCTTATCCTGACCCCTTTCCAAGTGCTATATAGTCGTAATGGCTTGGTGCTTTACCCTAATAACTGCCACTCCCGGTCTCTTGAGGACTGTGCAAATTTGGAACCAGACACCCAAGATTGAGATGTGTAATACATCTGTTATACAATGTATTGTACCTATACATTATGTAATACATCTATAATACAATGTATGTACCTATAACCTGAGGTTGTAAAAGCATCTTAATCACCTTAATCACCACACTAGTTTCTATAGAAGCTATTCTTGCAAAAACTTAATTGAGTGCCTCTTGAATACATCCACCTTTGTTCCGGCAACAGTCCAGCGCAGGGCACTGAGCTTGTATCCGTTGAACAAGCTTTCTGTGGGCCCAGTGAAAGACTCCAAGAGGCACTTGGGGAGTAGAAGAACTCCCAGAACCCCATCAAGCAGGTACCAAGGCCTCGGGCGGGCTTGGGGAGTAGAAGAACTCTCAGAACCCCATCAAGCAGGTACCAAGGGCTCGGGCGGGCTTGGGGAGTAGAAGAACTCCCAGAACCCCATCAACCAGGTACCAAGGGTTCGGGCGGGCTTGGGGGAGTAGAAGAACTCCCAAAACCCCATCAAGCAGGTACCAAGGGCTCGGGCGGGCTTGGGGAGTAGAACTCCCAGAACCCCATCAACCAGGTACCAAGGGCTCAGGCGGGCTTGGGGAGTAGAACTCCCAGAACCCCATCAACCAGGTACCTGGTTTATGCCAGTTTGGAGGCTATTGAGAGAATAGCCGTCTCCGTGGTGTAGTGGTAAGACACTCGCCTGGCGTTCCGCGAGCGCTATGTCATGGGTTCGTATCCTGGCCGGGGAGGATTTACTGGGCGCAATTCCTTAACTGTAGCCTCTGTTTAACGCAACAGTAAAATGTGTACTTGGATGAAAAAACGATTCTTCGCGGCAGGGATCGTATTCCAGGGACCTGCCCGAAACGCTACGCGTACTAGTGACTGTACAAGATTGTAACAACTCTTGTATATATCTCAAAAAAAAATATTGAAGAGAATAGAAACATGCCACAAATAAGATAATAGGTTAGATAAGAAGACTCTTGCACGTTTAATTTTCAATATTATTGTACATTAACAACATTTAAGAACGAGGCCTTGGTTTCCTGAATGGTGGGCGCCCCCCCCCCCCCGTCTCCCAGGTGGGCGGTTACTCCCACTGTCCAGCAGCCGCTCACGGGAGAAAGCTGTTTAGAAAGTGGCGCTCTTGAAATAATCGCGGGGGCGACGGAGTAACTCGTGTCGTCTTGACGGCGACAACTGTGACACTCACACAATACTTTGAAAACACAAGGATGGGTCACGCTTGACGTCACCTCCACTCCTCTCTACAGTAACTGGAAACACCCCTCTACACACACACACACACACACACACACACACACACACACACACACACACACACACACACACACACACACACACACACACACACACACACACACACCCACCCCACCCACACCCTCTACAGCCCACACTCCCTCAACCCTTCACACACACTCGCCCTCTATACAAGTATAACTGTTTAAACCCTCGTGGCGTGGAAGAGGGGAGAGGATAGATTAACTTTACATTACCTGTTTTCGCAAGACCTCTCTCACTGACGCCACGGGCGAGGTGAGGGCGCGGACATAACTAAGGATAGTCTAGCAGGGAGGGTCGGCGCTGGGAGAGAAGCGAGACCCAAGACAGAGAACAGACATATACGTGCGCGCACTCAGGAGCGCACAAATGCACAGCCGCACGCACTGGTCTACATTAATCCATCCCCAGAACACTGCCCTCTGGCGCAGGCGTATCCTGCCTTAGCGCAGAGACAATAAATGGAGAAGGCCTTAGCTCCGACTAGGCCTCCTGGTTGTTAGTGTCTAAAGCCACCAACAATCAGATTGTAGGCCTATGTCACATGCCTACCTACACACTGTCAAACGACTGTTGACAATTCTCATATTTCTCAATCATATTTTTTTTAAATCTCAGGGCCTCTCAGACTCCTCCGTTCTACCTTGAGGTCGAACAGGCTGTTGACGCCGCTGCCTGCAGTCCGACGCGTGAACCATAGCCTGGTTCACCACGAGGCTTATCCCCCTCTTTATCTCCTTCCTCTCTCGTCTAATCAGCTGTAAACTGAAGCTGTGTTCGTCAGTCTATGGCGTCCGCATGCGTCTAATTACGGATCGCGGGCGGAGGGCGCGACCGCGGGCGGAGGGCGCGACCGCGGGCGGAGGGCGCGACCGCGGGCGGAGGGCGCGACCGCGGGCGGAGGGCGCGACCGCGGGCGGAGGGCGCGACCGCGGGCGGAGGGTGGGACAGGCATCAACCCTGATCACGTGACCGCGGGGGTATCATTCCTGGTCACCTGATCAAGTATTACACATGACGTAACCTGGGGGCCACTCACCCACTTCTGCAGTATACTTACATGTATAAACATTAACAGCCCCACTATACGATCACAGGTCTCCATAATAAGGCGGGACCAAAGAGCCAGCGCTCAACCCCAGCAAGCACAACTAGGCGAGTACTAACCAACACGGCAGGATAGCAAGCCTGTGTAAGAGGACACGAGTGAACACGAGTATATTAAATGATCATATCATATGATACCAAGCTATCTATTGCAGTGTGTACACGGGCTATTGGTCGTACAGAATGGTGGGGAGTAACACGGGAGTGTGTGGGGGGATGGGGGGGGGGTTACACGGGAAGGGTTATCACACGGATGTAATGTTCTCAACAAAGGCATAATTTCCTTTTAAGCCACAACAATGAGTCAAGAGCCAGACTTGCGTCAGGGGACCTTACCTGGGGTCAGGCTGGTTTTGTGATCAACTTGATCCATAAGGCTGTTGTTATACGCGACTAGCAAGCCCATACATCCACTACCACACTCTTGAACACATCCACGTGGGTTCCGACACTGTCTCATATGATGGGTGAAGGATAGAGAGCCGAGGTTCTATGATGTTCGTGTAATGTTCACCATGTCTATGATCTCAATTTGATTCTGATGCTTATTTACCCAACACACAACCTTCACGAAATAAATAGGCTCTTGATGTCATGCGTGACAAAAATGTAAGTAGATTAAATAAACGGTCCGAGGACCTGGTTGATGGGGTTCTGGGAGTTGTTCTATTCCCGAAGCCCGGCCCGAGGCCAGGCTTAACTTTTGAGAGCTTGGTCCACCAAGCAACAGCCTGGTGGACCAAGCTTCGACGACTTAAAGTGTGACCTACAAGACGGTCACAAGGTATCAGAGCAGTTGCCCACAGGGAGACGAGTCTGTCCAAAGACTGGATCGCCGAGACCTCAAGGTAACTTCAAGGTAAAGTTGCACAAGGATCCAGGAAGCCTCAACACTTGTGTTACTATTCAGGATGAACAATACCTTGAACCAGCCTACTGAAGCGGTAACCAGACAAGAGGAGGTACCTGCTTGATGGGGTTCTGGGAGTTCTTCTACTCCCCAAGCCCGGCCCGAGGCCAGGCTCGACTTGTGAAAGGCGGTAGGTAGGTAGGCGGGACCAAAGAGCCACAGCTCAGCCCCCGCAAGCACAACTAGGTGAGTACATGAAGGATTAAGTCTCACGTGAAGCCCAATAAGTGGGACCCTAAAGTGTAAGTTTCACCTCTCGAGTGAGACCACACGCCAAGCCTATCACATAATATTTCAGCGTCTATCAATCTTTTGTAACCTGGATATAATTCCTGTTCGTATGAACAAATCCATCACGCTATTGTGATTTGTGTGTAATTCCTGTTCGTACTTTTTTCAACCCGCGGATTTTATTCCTAACTAAAAAGTGACTATTTCAGTCTTTGCTCTTGATACGGGTTGAATGAGAAAAATTCAACTACTATATCGAACTAAAGAGACCCATAGACTAAAACGTACATCTGAATATGATTAGTTATCCTATTTTAAAGTACATTTAACAAAGCCAGAAACCTGAAAGTCAGATTAATTAGTTGCTTTTCCGTCCCTAACATCTTTACCCCCTAGAGGGACCGTGTCCAAGATAACTCTATAAACATCAAAGACCCGAGACTTTTCTGACACTCCCTGTATACATAAGGGGCTTAACTGGCCGACCCCTCGCAGTATTCAAGTGAGAACTTGATAAACACCTTCAAAGGATACCTGATCAACCAGGTTGTGATTCGTACGTCAGGCTGCGAGCAGCCGCGTCCAACAGCCTGGTTGACTAGTCCAGCAAACAGGAGCCCTGGTCAAGGACCGGGCCGTGGGGAAATTGATCCACGAAATTATCACAAGGTAACCACAACCCCTCCCCACCTCCTAACTAAACACCTCTCTCAATAACCAGCTGTACTATATTTATATATATATACAAGATTATTTATATACAGTACATTCTTGTACAGCCACCAGCACGCATAGCGTTTCGGGCAGGTCCTTAATCCTATTTTTTTCCCGGAATACGACCCGTCAAGTCGTTTAACAACCAGGTACCCATTCACTGCTGGGTGAACAGAGGCTACAGTAAAGGATTGGCACCCAGTCAATCCTCCCCGTCAAGGATACGAACCTAGACCAAAGCGCTGGCAAAGCGCCGGGCAAGTGCTTTACCACTAAGCCACGGAGACTACTATGATGATGTAAGAGAACATACCTCATCCCTTATGTATGACAGGCGAATATGTACGCATTTTACGTATGGTGATTACCCTGGTAAACACACACTGGTCCTCGTATGTAGTCGAATGCTTATCAACTTCTTAGGTCCTGTAGCAGTTCTCCAACCCCGTCTGTGTAGAACACACGAAAAATGTATGAATTGTGGTCAGCATTGTAAAATGACTACACTCACTGTGGTTGAGTCTTCAATAACCCACCTTAAGGTTACCTTGAGGTGATTCCGGGGCTTAGCGTCCCCGCGGCCCGGTCGTCGACCAGGCCTCCTGGTTGCTGGACTGGTCAACCAGGCTGTTGGACAGCCTGGTTGATCAGCTACATCAGCCCACTACAATATATGATGTCGAGCAGATCCATAAAGGACAGAAGAAACCATATACGCTGCCAAACGCCCTCCCCAACACCACATCCTGAACCAGCGCGCGTCCGCCATACCACCACTGCCGCTCCCCACCATCCTCACCTCTCCTCTCCTCACCATCCTCGCCCACTAAGGCTAGTTCTCTCCCCGCCAAAGTGCGTTTCGCGCATACTAAAGACTCTTAGAACATACACCAGGGCTTCTACTTGCCTGCACTACCTCGGGCTCCCAGCACAGCACAGCACCCACGCCTGCAGTTCATGTTCTCGTCTTGACAAGAAATCCAGACCCTCCTTACCTTACCTTACCGTTATCTTGCGGTTATCTTGCCGGTACCCTCAACTGTGAGATATGGTTACACATCTGACTATATTGAAGTTATCATCCAGGATGTTTGGATAACAGGAACCTTTCAAACACGCGATGCCACCTGTTTGATACCTGCTTGATGAGGTTCTGTGAGTTCTACTTCCGAAGCCCGGCCCGAGGCCAGGCTTGACATGTGACAGCTTGGTCCACCAGGCTGTTGCTTGGAGCTGCCCGCCGGCCCACATATATCCACCACAGCCCGGTTGGTCCGGCACTTCATGAAGAAAACTATCTAGTTTTCTCTAGAAATTGTCCACGGTTGTTCCCGCTACGCCAAATGATGATAATTCTTTAATACACTATTGCTGTCTAGGGTGAACTATTGTTGCACAGTAACAGCCCCATTCAATGCAGGAGAAATTGCTGACCTGCAGAACACGCTAATGTCTTTTGCCGTTTTAATTCACTCCATAAAGCATCTAAATTATTAGGACCGCTATTTAAAATTTTAAATCCGTGTTCTGTGTAGTGAATGCTGGAATTATACAATAATTTACAAGTGGAAAATATTAGAGGGACTGGTTTCGAATCTGCACATGGAAATAACGCCACACAAGACTAGGAGGCATGGCAGGATGTGCAGAATACCACCATTGAAAAGCAAGAGACGCAATCGGCACGCTGAGAGAGAACTATCAACATCAAGGGCCTGAGACTTTTCAACACACTCCCTCTACACATAAGGGGCATAATTCGCCACCTTTCAAGTGTTTAAAAGAACGTTACAAAACACCTCCAAAGAATACCTAATCAACCAGGCTGTGATTCATACGTCAGGCTGGGAGTAGCTGCGTCCAACAGCCTGGTTGACCAGTGAAGCAACCAGGAGCCGTGGTCGAGGACCGGGCCGCGGGGACGTTGATCCCATGACCCAACAGGAAGCAGGAAGGATGGTAGACCTCCATGCATGGGGGACAGTGTGTGAACAAGCACGAACATCAACCCGGGTTTGCAGTACCCAGGGGAATTACCAGTCTTCTCAGACAATACGTCTTGCCTTAGCTCGCAACGCGTCGAATATTAACACCCACGGTGCCAGCGCTCTGCACAGTCTGCTGGGCACAGTCTGCTCGGCACAGTCCTCACCGCCGGAACAGCGTTCTATTACCGTCCGAGTGGTTGGACACCATTCCTCCAGCCTGCCCTATTCTAGATACTTGTCCCCATGCCTCGTCCATTTGCTAAAATTGACGACGAAGAATTTATATAAATATTGAGGACGCAGGATACAAAACAACATATGAATAAACAAAGGAATAAGTACAACATAACATGTTCAATGTTCACAAGGTGTATATTCATAGGTCCGTCTAAATACCCAAAACCTGCTAGCATTAAATGAGTAAAAAAGAAATATGATCTATTTACTCACTATAATGTTGGTGCTGAATGTAGAACATAAAAAAAAATTTTTTTACTCTGAAATAGTATAATTTTATAACTAAATTATACGCAACAATATATCTTGGATAAGTCGCTCCACAACATTGTCGCTCGGATCGTCGACTTCCTATGGCGTCACTTGCCACTCAGTTTCGTCTAATTTCATTTATATCCACCCAAACTCATTCATATAAAAGGTCTAACCTATGCTGGAAACAACTCATGGTTCCTACGTCTTTTATGTTACCCGGTAATTTGTTCCATAAATCAACAACTCTGCTTCCAAACCAGTATTTACCCAGGTCTTTCCCGAACCTGAACTTATGCAATGTATATATACTGTTTCGTGTTCTATTTTGTGATACAAGACTACGTGGAATTTATTGTCCACAAAACTTATAAAACTTACAAAGAAAAATTGAAAAAATACATCACTTTCTGCCTATATTGGACATAAACCTGCTTGATGGGGTTCTGGGAGTTCTTCTCCCCGAGGTCAGGCTTGGTCTAGCGGTTGAGAGGCGGGACCAAAGAGCCAGAGCTCAACCTCCGTAAGTACTACTAGGTGAGTATAGTTTGGTTTGATTGGGTCGTCACAACGTGTTGTAGGAGCAGTGACCTCAAGAACGACCCAAGACGTCCCTAAGACCTGACTCTCACCCTTACTCTCCCGGTTGATACCTGGTTGATGGGGTTCTGGGAGTTCTTCTACTCCCCAAGCCCGGCCCGAGGCCAGGCTTGACTTGTGAGAGCTTGGTCCACCAGGCTGTTGCTTGGAGCGGCCCGCAGGCCCACATAGCAACACCAAGAGTCAAAAGATTGGTCACTGAAGCTCTTACCTTAAATATTCAGTATTTGTATACATTTCACATTTATGTGCGAGAGAGCCACTAGAGTTCGCATGTTCGAGTCTCCTAGGGCTCACGTGAATGTAATGCCTTTGTTACTCTCGCACTCAGACATGCACTCCCTTCACGCACGTCTACACGAACGCGTGCACGCAAACGCGCACGACCACACATTCTAGCGCGCACGAGTTCACTATGAATACTTTGACACCTGACTAACATGAAATGAGGAGGTTATTGGGTGTGGCGGGAGCGGATGGGTATATGGCCAACGCAATGTCGAAAAAAGACCTCTTGGGTGGCTTAATCGTCATCAATCATCAATCGAAAGAAGACCAGGGGAAATATAGTGTTTAGAGATGTTTCAAAAGCTTTCGACAAAAGTTTGGCACACGGGTGGCCAACAGCCTGGTGGACCAAGCTCTCAAGTCAAGCCTGGCCTCGGGCCGGGCTTGGGGAGTAGAAGAACTCCCAGAACCCCATCAACCAGGTATCAACCAGGTATCAGGCCTAAAATATAAGGTATCCGAGCTAAGAATACCCCACATTTACTGTTACGCTCTGCAACTTCATAAACAGAACTGCTAGGCTCAATATCGGCAGCTACTTGGGTGACATAATACAAATGAAATGTGAAGTACCACAAGAAGCTGCCTCTCTCCCACTCTATTCAACACCTCACAATTTCTCTATATTTCTCACCTCACTATAACTCTCACTATTTCTCATTTGTAAACTTTCCCTTTACCTGTGCCTCTCCATCCTCTTTACTACCCCCCTCACCCCCCAAAAAAATACCTATCCTACACAGCCCTAAACTATCCTACTTAATTTTTCACGTTCTTTCTCGATAAACAAATCCAATCAGACCTCCACAAGACAAACAACTTGACACAAACAAGTAGATAAGCTCTAAAGTCCCTTCAAACGGAAACAGTTGAAGGGAGAGAGAGCATCAGGTCAGTCGAGGTCAGGTCACCATCAGGACCACACCACGACCTGACCCCCAGCCCACTCCCACCCTGAGGGGCTCGTCCAGTGTCGTCAACACATCTCGCCTCCACCAAGACGACAGGACCAGGCGCGGGAGGAACCATCAAGATGACGTGAAGATGCAAGTGGGACAGGCCAGATGACGGCACAGCCTGGTATTACACCTCAGGGTAGAGGTATAACTAGGTACAGACGACTTGAGTTTACTTTGAGTGGGTTCCGAGAGCTTAAGTCTGGGGGCCAAGCTTATGATAACGAACTAAATACAAGGATGTTGTCTGGAGGGGCCCGCATCCACTACAATCAGGATTACTGACGTCAGTGGATCAGAGCTGCTGTTGTTTGAGATTCAGCTACTTAGAACAAAAGTACCAAAGCAGCACGGGTTATGGTGAGGCCGTAGTGGACTTACCTGGCACAGGAGCGGGGCTGTAACTCGTGGATCAGAGAATGGTACCCTGATCCCGTTCTCTGATCCACTGACGTCATGAGGTCAAGGCCACCAGGATCAGACAGAGAATGGGATCAACATAAACAAATACAAATATTTGTCTTGGTAAACAAATACAAATATTAAAACCAAGCAGCTCCAAGCGCTGACTAAATATTTATCTGGATTTTGAATGTCATGAGCTTTGCAAACTACCGATTTTTGGCACCTAGTTTTTGCCAATGTGCTAAAACTATACAATGGGAGACCATTGTATACATAGCTCTGAATGTCAAAAAGAAGATGCCTTCTTTTATTTACCAAACAGACATTGGTAATAAACTATCGTCCAATAACGTTAATTCAATTGTTGGGAAAAATATATCTAAGAGAATCTCAAATGGCATACAACCACTTCCTGAGAAACAATGATTGACACCTGACGCTGATGAGGGAGCTCTGTCACAACAGCTTCTCTTAATTGAGAGAAAGTAGGGCAAGAGGACACGAATGGAAGCAAGTGCGTCTTAAGCGTCCCTCGCACCCCCTGTACGGCTGTTCAACATGTGGAATGCAGTTTATGAAGTTGTAAAAGATACAATAAGCCACCCCGTGAGTGGAGCTAGAGAGAGTAGTGGGTCTCACTTCCCCGTAGTCTGAGACCCAGACAAATTGACCAGTTATTTGGTCTGGGGCCTGACCAGATACCTGCTTGATTGACCATCAAGCACACTTCAAGATGTTACACAACCAAATATCCCATTCACTCCAGACATGTACCTCCTACGGGCTATTCATGCCCGTGCCACCTCTTGGGAGGATTAATCTTCAACAACATCCCCCATAGTGACTGATACACAAGGACCCAGCGGTACTCTCGGGAGATGATAAGAGAGGCTAGCCTTTACGGGCTATTCATGCCCGTGCCACCTCTTGGGTGGCTTAATCTTTATCAATCAGAGGCTAGCCGTGACCCCGTTATGCGGGTCACGACATTGTCATGCCTGCTGAATATACAACCCCCTTAGTAATTATAACGCTGATTACAGACAGTTATGGAGTTGAGATAAAGCTCCAGGACCAAAAGGTTAACAGTCTAGTTGACCTGACCACCAACCTGGGGCCATATTCACGAAGCAGTTACGCAAGTACTTTACGAACGTGTACATCTTTCCCCCAATCTTTGACAGACTTGGTTACCTTTATTAAACAGTTTACAAGCATGAAAACTTGCCAATCAACTGTTGTTATTGTTATAAACTTCGGAGCTCTGTTTACCATTATTAAACAGTTAATGAGCTCCGAAGCACCAGGAGGCTGTTTATAACAATAACAAGTTGATTGGTTTTCATGCTTGTAAACTGTTTAATAAATGTAACCAAAGCCGCCAAAGATTGAGGAAAGATGTACAGGTTCGTTCGTATTTGCGTAACTGCTTCGTGAATCTGGCCCCAGGTCTTGTGTGATGTTATTTCCGTGTGCAGATATGGACCCAGTCCTAGTATTACCCAGAACCTCTACTATTTACACCAAAGTGGAAATTATTGTATATCTCTCCCGCCTGCAATTTAGGGAATACAGAATTAAAATTTTAAGTGATCCCAATAATTTAGAAGATTTACCCAGTGGATTCGGCCTTAAGCACATACTGCTTAAGGCCGAATTTCTGCAGCAGTGAATTGTGCAACAATATTCCACCCTAGAGAGCACGAGCGTCTCGGAAACAATCAACATTGGTACGGCATCCCTTGGTTGCAAGGTTCTGTTACACAACCTGTCACTGCTCTTTCACTTGTGTCAGGTGTTTTACTGTGTTCTTTAGCAGTAAGGTCGTCACACACATTTACTTACACATCTCTTACACCACCACTTCGTTCTATAGCGTAATTTGAAGGCGTTTTATATGTGGTTTCAGTTTCCATAGCGCAGGAGATGGAACTTATCTTCATTAAACATCATATTTTATGTGGTCCAGTGAAAGACCTAATTTACATGAGTTTGTTGTGTCGTCTTGTATATATAAATAGCTTTGTTTCTCCTAGTCAGTCTGGTGTTGACAGCGGCTGTAAAACGGCCGAAACGTTCATCTTCCTTTCCAATTTCTTTGTGGATTTTCCGCATATATAAATAAATATATAAAAATATAATAAAGTTCTTACCTTCTTGCTTATACAGCCACCAGCGAGCATAGTGTTTCGGGCAGGTCCTTAATCCTAATTTCCCCTGGAATACGACCTGCCAAATTGTTTAACAACCAGGTATACCCATTTACTGCTGGGTGAACAGAGGCTACAGTTAAGGATTGGCGCCCGGTCAATCCTCCCCCCGGCCAGGATACGAACCCGGGCCAAAGCGCTCACGAAACGCCAGGCGAGTGTTACCACTTCGCCACGGGGACTTAACTATATTGTCACTCATTTACAAAGCATGACACTACTATAGACCGTGTCTTCCTATGCCCTATATGACCTAACTGGGCATTGCTCCTTAACCCTTTGAGGTTACCTTTGAGATGAATTCGGGGCTTTTAGTGTCCCCGCGGCCCGGTTCTCGACCAGGCCTCCACCCCCAGGAAGCAGCCCGTGACAGCCGACTAACTCTCAGGTACCTATTTACTGCTAGGTAACAGGGGCATCAGGGTAAAAAACTCTGCCCATCGTTTCTCTCCGGCGCCCGGGATCGAACCCGGGACCACAGGATCACGCGCCCAGTGTTCTCTCCGCTCAGCCACCGGCTCCGCTCCGCCACCCCTGACCACGTGTCCAATCCAGGCACCATATAGCCCAACTGGCTCGGCACTTTCCCTGATAATTAACTTACGTCCGCTCTAATGCAAGCAATTTAAAGATTTTAGGACTTGCTAGTTGTTTACTTTTGAATATGTATGTAAGCAGTAAATGACCCCCGGCCATTAGGCGTGTATCTTGTAGGCTTAAAATAGCCAAGTACCTACAAATACAAAAGGTTTAGAGACCGGGCCGCGGGTACATTGAACCAAGAGATAAAAGACAGGTATCCTGACAGCACTCAACACCGTAATAATTAAACATACCAGTCTTAAAGCTAATTTAAGAAGTGTTCACACACAGCTGTTACATCGCAATACAACTTAAACATGAGGAAACCTGACCAATCGGGCTGGGAGTCCTAACAGCCTAGTTAACCAGACTACCAACGAGTAGGCCAGGTCAGAGACCCGGAGGCGGGGACAATGATCCTGGAAACCACCTACAGGTAACCTCAAGGTAAAACTCTTCATGGCGCATTCAAACTCACGACAAACACAACAGATGACTCAACACAAAGAGTAAACATTCGTTGGTCTATGCTCACAAGGTTATACTCACCTCAAGGATATACTCACCTCAAGGATATACTCACCTCAAGGGGTTATACTCACCTCAGGGATATACTCACCTCAAGGTCTTCATTAACACCTGAGTCACCGGACCCACTTCACGTCAAGGTAAGGAAACATTCAATTTCTTTATTATGCACCCCATACCCATCCCGTGGGCGGTGGTGTAAAGGATTACAGAGGCACATAATCGGTTCAGGAACTGAACCCTCTAGTTCGTTTAGCTAAGCAAATAACAATTTTTAAGGAACAGAGACGCACATCTGACTGCGGCGAAGGTCATTCAACCTCTGATAACTCTATTTACAGCAAATTGAAAAACCATTTGCTGTAAATGTTCACCCAGGTCATGCAAGGGTGAACGAATGAGGCCAAGAACGTGCGGAACTGAAGGGTTCATTGCGGGTTCAAACTCCTCCCAGCTTGGCGGATTTGTTCACCCGCCGCAGTCAGCTGTGTGCAGCTCACCTGCAAGGAAGGGTAACCGCCCCCCCTCAGCCAGCTGCAGCCGCCAGGGAGGAACAGGATAACATGGAAGTGAAAGTTTATTAACGTGATACTGCCGCTAATTCCGGCTCGATTCATCTGCCATGAAGGGAAGGGAACTATCAGGGGGAAAGCACCAGATTGATGAAGATTAAGCCACCCAAAAGGTGGCACGGGCATGAATAGCCCGTACGTGGTGGCCCTTTTGAGCCATTACCAGTATCAACAGATGATACTGGAGATCTGTGGAGGTGCGACTGCACCCTGCGTGACGGGAGATGTCTCCCGGGAAAGCACCAAGTCATTACGACTATATAGCACTGGGAAGGGGTCAGGATAAGGATTTTGGTATGGGACGGGGGAGAGCAGGAGTGGTGCCCAACTTGGAAGGTCTGGAATTGAACGCCAACCTGCATGAAGCGAGACGTATTTTGGTACCAACGTGCATCCTAGTTGGTCTGGTCAACCAGGCTCTTAGACGCAGCTGGTCAACCAGGCTCTTGTATGATTAAGTATGGGATGATGATGATATAGATTCAGTTACTAGGAACAAAAAGTTCCAAGTAGCACGGGCTTTGGTGAGCCCGTAGTGGACTTACCTGGCACAGGAGCTGCGCCCGTCAAGTGTGGGTGTTGCACCACACACAGGAACGAGGCTGGAGTATGCTGCCTAGTTATCATCAACAACCAACAACGTTTTGGGTAGTTCAGACGTCACTGTACTCGACCAGAACACTGCCAGGCCTCCTGATTGACAGTTTAATCAACAAGACTGTCAGTGTCTGGCAGCTTACAGTCCGATGTAGTCACTACAGCCCCGTTGATCAGGTTACCGTTGAAGGTGTTTATGAAGGTTCTTCACACACAAACACACCTGGTTGATACCCGCTTGATGGGGTTCAAGGAGTTCTTCTACGCTCCAAGCCCGGCCCGAGGCCAGACTTGACTTGTGAGAGCTTGGTCCAACAGGTCCACACAGTTAGGGGATGTTTTAACTGAAGTTTGTTTCAAGGGTTGCTCTACTCCCCCCCCCCCCCCCACCACCACCAAACCCTACCAAGGTCTGGTTGATACCATGATCGCTGGTAGCAACCCAACCTGCGAATAGAGTTAAGGTGCAGAAAGGCCTCGAGCCCCTTAATCTTTTCAATGGGGGATGTTTTGCACATTCTGTTGCAAACTTGCAGAGTGACTTCAGTATATAGATATTCAGACCCAGCCCCCCTACACTAGATGACGATCACGGTGCGTTACGCCTGCGCTCTCAGGATCCCAGGCACCTTTAGACATTCCCAATGATTTTGATATTTAATAAGAGTTGATTCGAGCAGTAGAGTTAAGGTCTGGCAGTAGGCCTACTTCAGTTTAGTGTGGGCCTACTCGGGTAAAGTGTCATTACTGGCTTGCCACCTCATTTTTTAAACGTTTACCACATCTCTCCAAACTACACACACTACATAGTTACCCCTGAATAATGTAGGAGGGGGGGGGGGTGTCGAGTCTACAATCTTTCTGTCGAGGAGACAGAAAGATCCACTCTACATATCCCCACCGTCTCCTCTACATAACCCCCCCCCCCACCCTACCTCACATCCACTACCAGGCTAACCATAGCCCGTGCTTCTTGCCCCGCTCCTGTGCCAGGTAAGTTATGGGCTCACCATAGCCCGTGCTACTTGGAACTTGTTCCGAGTAGCTGAATCTATAACAACAACCTCCACTACAGCGTAACTTTTCCTTGTGAGGAGGTGAAGGTCACTTCCTGGAGGGAGGTAAAGAGGAGCATCCTGGACTGGTCGCAGGGAGGGAACACACATATCCTGCCTCCCACACCACAACTCTCCACCCCAACACAACACACAACCTTTCAGAGAGCGAGTGCAACCACCACTACAGATTCATGAAGATTAAGCTACCAAAGAGGTGGCTTAGCGACCCCGCGGCCCGGTCGTCGACCGGGCCTGGTTGCTAGACTGGTCAACCAGGCTGGTTGGACGCGGATGTGATCAGCCTGACGTATTAATCACAGCCTGGTTGATCAGGTATCCATTGGAGGCGTTTGTCAAGTTCTCTTGAACACTGCGAGGGGTCGGCCAGTTATGCCCCTTATGTGTAGTGGAAGCGTGTTGAACAGTCTCGGGCCTCTGATGTTGATAGTTCTCTCTCAGAGTACCTGTTGCACCTCTGCTTTTCAACGGGGGTATTCTGAACATCCTGCCATGCCTTCTGGTCTCATGTGATGTTATTTCTGTGTGCAGGTTTGGGACCAGCCCCTCTAATATTTTCCACGTGTAAATTATTATGTATCTCTCCCGCCTGCGCTCAAGGGAGTACAGATTTAGGCTCTTTAGTCGGTCCCAATAGTTTAGATGTTTTACCGAGTGGATTCTGGCAGTAAAGGATCTCTGCACGCTCTCCAGGTCAGCAATTTCTCCAGCTTTGAAAGGGGCTGTCATTGTGCAGCAGTAGGATTGTTGCTTAACTCCTCAACTGTTGTGGATTTGAGGAAAATCCGCAACTGTTGAGGATTTGCCTCCGGTGACTCTCGTACAAGGACAATAACTACATTTAGAATTTCTATTTTGGTTTTCAGCACTTCCACCATATCGTTTGTAGTGTTTAGAAGTTCAGTACAGATGAGTGTGTCTTTGACGTACAGGCTGACCCCACCCTGCAGCCTGTGTTTCCTGTCACATCTGAACCGCTCTTCTCCCATCACTGCTCCCCCCCCTCTCCAACCTCCCCCCCTCCCATATATTACCGTAATATCAAACAATTTTCCCCAACACCTGCCCTGAGAGCTGACAGCTGGCAGCCCAAGAGACAAACACAGCCGGGGATCGATACCCAGACCTTCCAGTCCTATACATACGCCGCCACCCTCCCCCTTCTCCCTCTCCATACATATGTCGCCACCCTCCCTCCATCTCCCTTCTCCCTCTCCATACGCCCCCCCCCTCACTCTTATACCATCCCATCCTCGTGTTCACGTAGTTCTTCTAGTAACGATGAGGACAATCCTAAATACATTGACGCAAAAGGTAGTTAGAAAGTACAAATTGGTACTATTAAACTATGACAAATCTGAAAAACTTTTTGTACTGATGTTGCAAACTTAACCTAACCATCTAGGCCTAATATATGTACCCTACTAGGCCTAGGAATATTTAAGTTTGGTTCTTAGCTTAATTTTTTCGAACTACAGTGTATATAGAGTCAACAGTACCAAAAATCTACTATATATTGTCTATATATGTACGATGGTAAGATATATCATTACCTTGCGACATATATACCATCTAGAGGTTATCTTGATTTGATTTCAGGGCTTAGCGTCCCTGCGGCCCGGTCCTCGATCAGGCTTCCTTTTTGTTACACATCAATGGTGTTCCACGCTCCCACTCACTACACACACCTCGTACATGCATACATACATGCATACTTCATAAATCCATACATACAATCATGGATAACCTGGAGGGGTTTCCGGTAATATTTCCTAATGCTTGCTGGGAGGGTATTGAACAGCTGTGGACCTCTGATGTTCAGACAGTGTGCTCTCTGTGTCTATGGCATCTCTACTCTTCACTGGTTCTATTCTGCATTTCCTTCCATACCTTTCGCTCCAGTATGTTGTTATTCTACTGTACAAATTTGGGACCTGGTTCTCCAGTATCTTCCGTGTATATATTATTTGATACATCTCTCGTCTCCTTTCCAAAGAGTACATTTTGAGAGCTTTGAGACGGTCCCAATAATTTAGATGTTTTATCGTGTCTATGCGTGCCGTATATGTTCTCTGTATTCCCTCTAATTCAGAGATCTCTCCCGCTCTGAAGGGGAAAGTGAGTACTGAGCAGTACTCGGGTATTATTCAATAACCTCTAGTTACCTTACTTGTGTAAAGGAGAAATGTATATGTTTATCTCTCAGAATGTTCGGTAATACGGTTATTGTTTGTGATGTGTGTATATGTATGTATTAACACGATGTACTGAACGGGGTGATAATAGCTTGAGCTACCTCATCCCTTTGTGTGTATTTTACCTCA
>WNGS01165751.1:12302822-12321512 GCA_020271785.1 Procambarus virginalis
TGGCTTTCGAACCTATTGACTCTCGAGGTTATCGTCTGAGATGATTTCGGGCATAGCGTCCCCGCGGCCCGGTCCTCGACCAATCTCTTCTGTTACAACTGATTTTACACTAATCCGTTTACATGGTAATTACTCTGTAAAGCCCGTTTTACGTGCGCCAGGAAAGTCTCGCCAGTTTTCATCACGATTGTAAACATCGGTGTGTCCGCCTAACAATAAATTCCGAACGTTCCATTTGGAGTGTTCGGCGAGCAGTAATTTCTTTACAGCTCATTTAAAATCTTCTACAACAAATGCCACATTTGATGCCAAGAGTTTTACCTCTAAGTGTCACCAGACGCCCTCAACATTCCGGCATGTTAAAGGACACTTAAGTATCCTGTAAGTGTAAATATCCTTTAAGTGCGTCCAGTCAGTCTAGCCGGCATTTATACTGTCCAAGATACTTCTTCAAGACGGACGAGGAGTCACAATAACCTGGCTGAAGTGTGTTGACCAGACCACACACTAGAAAGTGAAGGGACGACGATGTTTCGGTCCGTCCTGGACCATTCTCAAGTCGGTTGTCGGCCTTATCAAGTCGGTTGTCGGCCTTATCAAGTCTGTTGTCGGCCTTATCAAGTCGATTGTCGGCCTTATCAAGACGATTGTCGGCCTTATCAAGTCGGTTGTCGGCCTTATCAAGTCGGTTGTCGGCCTTATCAAGACGATTGTCGGCCTTATCAAGTCGGTTGTCGGCCTTATCAAGTCGGTTGTCGGCCTTATCAAGTCGGTTGTCGGCCTTATCAAGTCGGTTGTCGGCCTTATCAAGTCGGTTGTCGGCCTTATCAAGTCGGTTGTCGGCCTTATCAAGTCGGTTGTCGGCCTTATCAAGTCGGTTGTTGGCCTTATCAAGTCGGTTGTCGGCCTTATCAAGTCGGTTGTCGGCCTTATCAAGTCGGTTGTCGGCCTTATCAAGTCGGTTGTCGGCCTTATCAAGTCGGTTGTCGGCCTTATCAAGTCGGTTGTCGGCCTTATCAAGTCGGTTGTCGGCCTTATCAAGTCGGTTGTCGGCCTTATCAAGTCGATTGTCGGCCTTATCAAGTCACAATCGACTTGAGAATGGTCCAGGACGGACCGAAACGTTGTCGTCCCTTCACTTTCTAGTGTGTGGTGTGGTCAACATGCTTCTTCAATCTCCTTAGAGTGCAAGTGAGAGAGAGAATAATTTACACGGGAAATATTTAGATGGACTGGTTCCAAATCTATACTCTGAAATAACACCTCACGAGACCGGGGGCCAGATTCACGAAGCAGTTATAAAAGTACTTACGAACCTGTCCATCTTTCCTCAATATTTGACGGCTTTAGTTACATTTATTAAATAGTTTACAAGTATGAAAACTTGCCAATCAACTGTTGCTATTGTTACAAACAGCCTCCTGGTGCTTCGGAGCTCATTAACTGTTTAATAATTGTAAACAAGGCCGCCAAAGATCGAGAAAAGATGTACTGGTTCGCAAGTGCTTGCGTAACTAGGAATCTGGTAAATATATTGCTTCTAGAACGGTTACTAATTATCTGTTCACTAGTTACTATACCTGTATCTTACCTGTAATGGGGCTTCAGGGAAGTTGTTGTTCTCCCTGAGCCCTACCTGACTTGTGCCAGGCTCGTGAGAACCTGATCCAACAGGCTGTTGCTTGGAGCGGCCCGCATGCCCACTTAATCCTCCACAACCCATATAATCTTCTCATTTAGATTAAATCTCGCTAACAGTGTCAAGTTCCCCCAGAACCGCTACATCTTACAAGTAATTAGTCTCTTACAGATAGATCCATTCATCATTAGCACGTTAGAGTAAATTGGTCGTGACCATCAGAGTCTTGAGACAACGACGCCTTGGCCTTCCAAACTGCGTCATGCCAGTCTGACCTTTGCAAGGTAGGACTGCACCGTCTCAAGTTACACAGTGTAGCTGTGTACGGTGTACCTGTGTACGGTGTACCTGTGTACAGTGTACCTGTGTACGGTGTACCTGTGTACAGTGTACCTGTGTACGGTGTACCTGTGTACAGTGTACCTGTGTACGGTGTACCTGTGTACAGTGTACCTAAATATATATAACCAAATATATATATATATATATATATATATATATATATATATATATATATATATATATATAATATATATATATAAATATATATATAAAATAATATAAATATATAACCAAATATATATAAAAACAAATATAACCAAACCTAACCAACCACATGTATAGCCAATAAGCAGTAAAATCTGACAACCAAGAGTAAATAATTTAATAATCTAGTTGTTAATAAGACAAGTTTCACACAACTTACAACTGTGTACTGCCTTTGTGACAATTATGATGTAGGCTTTTCCAGTGATAAATGTACCACAAGTTATGAATAAATCTTGTAGAAACGACACAATGCTGAGAAACTTTATAGGTTATCCCACAGATTATAACACCAAGACTACTAACAGAGCCCACAGTAGGCAAGACCCCCGTCTCACAAGACCTCCGTCTCACTAGACCTCCGTCTCACTAGACCTCCGTCTCACAAGACCCCCGTCTCGCAAGACCTCCGTCTCACAAGACCCCCGTCTCACAACTCAACTAATCAGGAAAAAGCGCCAAGCCATTTCGACTATATAGCACTGGGAAGAGGTCAGGATAAGGATTTGGGATGGGACGGGGGAAAAGGAATGGTGCCCAACCACTTGTGGATGGTCGGGGATTGAACGCAGACCTGCATGAAGCCAGACTGCCGCTCTACCGTCCAGCCCAAGTGATTGGTGAAAAGACCTCGTCTTAAGCGGACTAGCCACCATAGCCGAGCCTCAACACATAACTGTAAAAATACCTGAACGCTCTGAACAAAATGTCTAACTTTACCGCCATGTTTCCTCCCAGCAGCCACTACACCACATGCCTGCAGTAGCAGGATGCACGCTGCAACACGAGATCACTTAAAGATTCACACAAGATGCTGCCTCAAACCTCTTCAGGCCGACGTGAAATGCCTCTTACTTTCTGGACTGATATCTTCACACTGTAAACAGAGATGTATCTTCACACTGTCATCCATTCTCATTTAGAGGAACCGAGTATTGCCCACGTCGTTAACCAAACCCACCCATGAAGAATGAATGAGAGTCGCCCCCGCCCCCTCCACACTCATTCTTATCACGACTTGATATAGGACGACGGACGGACGGACGGACGGACGGGGTTACTTGCTTCAGATACGTCAGTCACTTGATGCAACCACGCTTGTGTGGACTCATCTTTTCATACGTTTATATGTTGTAACAACGTCATAAAAGGTGAAAATACAATCTCTCGTGTTCCCTTTACCTGGAGTTTACCTGGGAGTTGTTCTACTCCCGAAGTTGTTACTAGTCAAGCTTACCCCCCAGTAAGCTTGACTAGTAACAACTTGGTCCAACTGGCTGTTGCTTGGAGCGGCCCTTGCCTCACGGCCACAGCTACGAAAGCCGTGTTATCACTACAGAAAGCCTTCCACAACAGCCAGACTGCCCAGGTTAAGGACCCGCACACCAGCTAAGACTACTACTATTGCAGCGAGACGTCGCCCGACGTCTGGGGGCGACGCACTATTTTACTCACTACAATAAAGTTTGCGTTCCATCGAAGGAAAATCCTAGCATACCAGCGGTTTTTAGTTTAGTTGTTACATAATGTATTTCATACCCGGATCAGCCGGGCTGTGGTGGGTATGTGGCTCTGCGGGCCGCTCCAAGCAACAGCCTGGTGGACCAAACTCTCACAAGTCGAGCCTGGCCTCGGGCCGGGCTTGGGGAGTAGAAGAACTCCCAGAACCCCATCAACCAGGTATCAACCAGGTACCCATCCTGTGAGTGGCAGTGGGCCCCATACCCATCCCGTGAGTGGCAGTAGGCCCCATACCCATCCCGTGAGTGGCAGTAGGCCCCATACCCATCCCGTGAGTGGCAGTAGGCCCCATACCCATCCCGTGAGTGGCAGTAGGCCCATACCCATCCTGTGAGTGACAGTAGGCCCCATACCCATCCCGTGAGTGGCAGGGGGGCCCCCATACCCATCCCATGAGTGGCAGTGGGCCCCATACCCATCCTGTGAGGAATAGGGAAGAAGTCTCTTATTAACCGTTTAGTTGTCAAGTGATTGCCATGGGAAGCAAGGCTCCGCAATCTGATATATAGCTTAAATAGATCCACATACCTTGAGAAACTAAATTAATAGAAACTAAATTAACATTAAAAAATATAATTTTAACCTGATGGTAGAATGTGAACTTTTCTCCTTGTTCTAGAACATCGGTAGAACACCTGTACGAATCTCTGATCAAAGAGGGGGATTAGCGGTGGTGTTCGGGTTGGAGTGTGTTCGGGTAGGGTGAATTTGGTGGTTGGGTCGTGGCGGTGTGGTTGGTGGATGAAGGACATAAGAGTATAACAAAACTATACAGATGACACACAGCTATTTAACAATTTACAGCCGTTGAGACATGACTCTTAATGCAGGTCCTTCGCCTAGTGTTAGTGTACGATATTGTTGTTCATGTTCTTCATGTTCAATATGTTCTTCAACAGTGACTCATCAGCACTGGGTCAACAAGCCTGGCTCCCGAGGGAAGAGCGCCACATACACACACAAGATTCTCAAGGGAATCGACAGGGTAGATAAAGACAGGCTATTTAACACAAGGGGCACACGCACTAGGGGACACAGGTGGAAACTGAGTGCCCAAATGAGCCACAGAGATATTAGAAAGAACTTTTTAAGTGTCAGATTGGTTGACAAATGGAATGCATTAGGAAGTAATGTGGTGGAGGCTGACTCCATACACAGTTTCAAGTGTAGATATGATAGAGCCCAGTAGGCTCAGGAACCTGTACACCAGTTGATTGACAGTTGAGAGGCGGGACCAAAGAGTCAGAGCTCAACCCCCGCAAGCACAATTAGTGTACACACACACACACACACACACACACACACACACACACACACACCCACACACACACACACACACACACACACACACACACACACACACACACACACACACACACACACACACACACACACACACACACACACACACACACACACACACACACACACACACACACACACACACACACAGAAGGCTACCGCTCGTAAGACCTTGGGTAGTTCAGCCATTACGACCTCGAGTGCACCGTGCACTGAACCTACACACCACTGACTCACGCCACACACCTCCCACCTCCGTCCTCAGGCACCACATCACTGCAACGTCTTGCCCCTTTCCCCTGTGGCAGACTGAGGACGGGGGCAGGCCAGACACCCCGGCCAGTCTGTAAAGTGTCGAAGAGTCCTCTTTTTTTTTTCCCCAGCCTGGCAGCCATCTTATCTTTCAGTTACCTTCGTGGTATCGAGGATCAACGTCCCCGCGGTCCGGTCTCTGACCAGGCCTCCTGGTTGGTGGTCTGGTCACGATACAACCTCAGATCAGTCTCTAACAGTCTGGTCAACCAGACTGTTGGACGCGGCTGGTCGCAGCCTGACGTATGAATTGGTTGATCAGGTATCTATAGGTTTTTATCGAGTTCTCTCTGAAACACTGAGGGGACGCCCAGTTACGTCCCTTATGTTTACAAGAGGAAAGCGTTGAGAACAGTCTCGGGCCTCTGATATTGACAGACTTCTCTCTCAAAGTACCTATTGCACCTTTGTCTTTCAAAATGGCTATTTTGCACATCCTGCCATGCCTCCTGGTTTCACGGGTTATTTTTCCGGCCAAATATGAAACCAATTCCCCTAATATTTTCTAAATTAAATTATCATGCATCTCTCTATCTTGCGCACTAGAAAATAGATATTTTAAAAGTGTTAAGGGTTCTAATAACTTACATGTTTTATTGAGTGGATTTGGGCAATAAAGGACCTTTGCACGTTCTCCTAGTCATGAATTTCTCCAGCTTTGAATGGGGCTGTTAGTGTGCAACAATTTTCCACACTAGAGAACACTAGTGTCTTGAAAAGTTTTGGTCTAGAATATCTTCTTTGAAAGGTTCTGGTTATCCAACCAGTCCTTGTTCTTGCGATTGTGACAGCTACTTCGGTGTTCTTTAAAAGGCAAGATCTTCGTACATGATTCCGAATCCAGCGTTCAGCCTAGCATACCATTGTCTATTGCTGCTAATACCCGTTATGCTCTGTAAAGTCCCCTGTTGTTCCACCACTATTGTCTCACACTTCCGCTAATATACACCTTTCCCTCCGCTTGGTAGGAACAAATGTTATATCAAACTAGTTGTTCCACCAGTACAATACCCCCCCTCACACACCCTCCCCTTACCCTTCCCCCCTTCTTCATCTGGCACTGGTACACTCTAGGGTGGAATACTGGATCCAGATTCACGAAACAGTTACGCAAGTACTTACGAACGTGTCCATCTTTCCTCAATCTTTGACGCCTTTGGTTACATTTATTAAACAGTTTACAAGCATGAAAACTTGCCAATCAACTGTTGTTATTGTTATAAACAGCCTGCTGGTGCTTCGGAGCTCATTAACTGTTTAATAATTGTAAACAAAGCCGCCAAAGATTGAGGAAAGATGTACAGGTTCGTAAGTGCTTGCGTAACTGCTTCGTGAATCTGGGTCCTGATGCGCACAGCTGGTACATGTATAGTTAAAGAAGATCTAATTAAGGCAATGTCCACTTGCTAGTGGGACCAGGAGGCTTGATTTAGAGACCGAGCCGCGAGCATATCGATCCCCGGAACCAGCTCGAGAAGTACCATTTCTAGACGTTGAAATAATTGCTCAGAGAGAGAGCCAGATGCACAACGGGCGGCCAAGGAGCTCCTCCGTCTTGATGACGGCGGCTCCTTCAATAGCCAACACAGGCAGTAAATTGTGGCTTGTTACTGTCCCGCCTTGTTAGCCTGCAGGCTGTTAGTTACTTCTGTCACGGACCCCCAGCTTGTCCCTTCACTCCTGGTTGATGGGGTTCTGGGAGTTCTTCTACTCCCCAAGCCCGGCCCGAGGCCAGGCTTGACTTGTGAGAGTTTGGTCCACTAGGCTTGGAGCGGCCCGCAGGCCCACATACCCACCACAGCCCGGCTGGTCCGGCACTCCTTGGAGGAATAAATCTAGTTTCCTCTTGAAGATGTCCACGGTTGTTCCGGCACTCCCTCGCGCTCTGTCTCTGTCTGTCCATCCGTCTCCTGGGCTGCAGGTGGCTCCACGTCGACCAGGCTCCCGAGGTCTGGTCGACGACCGGGCCGCGGGGACGCTAAGCCCCGGAAACTCCTCCAGGTAACCTCAAGGTTAGGACCGGAGAGTAATCTGTGAAGACAACTCACCTGCAACGTGAGAATGCAAGGTTTACTTGAAAGAAGAAATCATTTGCATCCATAAGGCGATCCGTTCAATAGCGCAGTGGCCTACGTTCTCTACGCTCAATCAGAGATCAGGATCCGATCTCCTGGCCCCTGCGTTGCATCCTGGGAAAAGTCAGTCAGTAGTTCGACGTAGGGAACAAACAGATAGGAGGCCTGGTCGACGACCGGGCCGCGGGGACGCTAAGCCCCGGAAGCACCTCAAGGTAGGGGAAATCTTCGTTTTAGTCTAGGCAAGTACCTACTGCGTTTTGAAATTGACGTACGGGTGTATACTGGTCATGTCTACAAACATTACGTCTACACAACGTACAGGCAACCGGTTCTCTCAGGTCGTTATTACTACCCACAGAAATGATGTTTTAAGTAGCACGGGCTATGGTGATCCCGCAGTGGACTTACCTGGCATAGGATCGAAAATTAAATTAGTCACAAGCAACAATGACAGATAATTACGATACAAGATCACATGTTTTTCGGACGGTTCGAATACACCCGCCACACTTATAGTATAATGCGGCTATAACAAGGCTGCTGGTGACGACACACACGCACGCAACCCCACCCCCCCCCCCACACACACACACACACAGACACGCACACACCAGACACGCACACACACAACACGCACACACACAGACACGCACACACACAGACACGCACACACACAGATCACACACAGACACTCACACACACACCACACGTTAGAGAAGATTCAGCGGTATGCCACCAGGCTCGTCCCGGACTGAGAGGATTGAGCTACGAGGAAAGGCTAAGGATCTGACCTCACATCCCTGAAAACAGAAGAGTAAGGGAGACATGATAACCACCTACAAAATTCTCAGGGGAATTGACAGGGCGGACAAAGAGAAACTCTTCACCACGGGTGGGACACGAACAAGGGACACAGGTGGAAACTTAGTACCCAGATGAGCCACAGAGACGTTAGAAAGAATTTTTTCAGTGTCAGAGTAGTTAATAAATGGAATGCACTAGGAAGTGATTGGTGGAGGCTGACTCCATACACAGTTTCAAGTGTAGATATGATAGAGCGTAGGCTCAGGAATCTGTACACCTTTGATTGCAGTTGAGAGGCGGGACCAAGAGCCAAAGCTCAACCCCGCAAGCACAATTAGGTGAGTACATAGGTGAGTACCCACACACACACACACACACACCACACAACACACACACACACACACACACACACACACCACACACACAACCCTCGCCAGCCTACCCACTGGAGCAACAGAGCAGCGCGGGGCTCCCACAATGAGGGGTACTCACTGTGGGTTATTACCCAGTTATCCCTCACACTTACCCTCATTACCCACCTCACGCTCAAGCGTTAAGGTTGACGAGGTTCCCGGGGGTCACACGGTCCCACACGGTCCCAGGCAGCTGTGGGGTCAAAGGTCACCTGGTTGACCTCCTGGCGTGGGAACTTATCAAGACAATACCAACCCACCTATCACCACTATCCACTTCCTCCCGGTGCGCTATCCCCTTTCCTCTCCTATCCACCAGTAACCAAGCTCCTATGAACCCCTTCTCCACTACCCATAACTAGGCACCCAACACGTAACTAGCCTACCTTACCTTGAGGTGCTTCCGGGGCTTAGCGTCCCCGCGGCCAGGTCGTCGACCAGGCCTCCTGGTTGCTGGACTGATCAACCAGGCTGTTTGACGCGGCTGCTCGCAGCCTGACGTATGAGTCACAGCCTGGTTGATCAGGTATCCTTTGGAGGTGCTTATCCAGTTCTCTCTTTCCCAGCCATCTCTCTATCCCAGCCTTCCCAGACAACTATCCTACACCCACTATACGCCTTGACATACCAAAAGCCCAATCACTTTAGAATCATACATCCCACATATCGCTTGTCCTCAAATGAACAAACAGGTGCTTGTGGTGCCTACACGCAACAAATGAACTCACTACGCCAACACAGGGGCCAAGATGATGCAATCCTTGCAACGAGCGTAACAATACGAGCTGTTCGCCAAAGTCTCGAAGAATAAAGTCTCCATTATCCTTATGGGGTACAACGAGTGTGTGGGAGCCGGAATCTTTAATCCTGCTCAAGAAGATCATCTTGCATATGCTAAACAAGAATTCTTATAAAACCTTTGCTTGTCTGAACCAAACTCATTAACATAATTGTTAATTGAAATGGTGTCATTAAACCAAATGTCAGAACTCAAATGCAAATTTCAGAACTCTACCTCCACACTATCAAGGCCAGTGTGCATTGCTCACACTTTCGTCTCTCTCCCGCTCCCTCCTCCGTCAATGAGCAAATTAATTAGCTTTTTTCCCACTACGTCGCTCCAGATACCATCTTTGATTGATTGATGAAGATTAAGGCATTCAAGAGGCGGCACGGGCATGAGTAACCCGTAAAGACGCCACCAGTCATCCAAGTGGTTGCTTGATCTTCAATCAACCACCACCAGTCCTTGCCCCAAGTCTTATACCCCCTTGCTCCAGACACCTATCGTTAGTGCAGTTCTCCAGCTCCCTCCATCCACACCATGAGAGGCTCAGCATCACACTACCTTATGCTAACTACTCCAGGCATGCCAATAGTTCCGCCCAAACACATTGTTACATCTCTCCCAAGGGGGGGGGAGTAGAAATAGCCTAGGCTACTCTATCCCTTTGACACGGGAGACATCTGTCCACGAGGCTAACCATAGCCCGTGCTTCTTGCCCAGCTCCTGTGCCAGGTAAGTTACGGGCTCACCATAGCCCGTGCTACTTGGAACTTGTTCCGAGTAGCTGAATCTATAACAACATATCCCTTTGAGATGTATTTCTTTCTCGTCTCAATAAACATACTTGAACTTGTTACATCTCGCCTGCGTTTGCCTTTATCTACCTACCTTGTGGCGGTTCCGGGGATCACAGGCCCAGTGGCCCGGTCTCCGACCAAGCCTCCCAGTTGGTCGCTTGGTCAAACTGGCTGTTGGACGCGGCTGGTCGAACCCCGACGTCTGAATCACAAACTGGTTGATCAGGTATTCTTTGGAGTCATTTGCAGATTTCTCTCATGAACAGCGAGAGGCTAGCCAGTTGTGCCCCTTATGTGTAGCGGCATTATTTTTGTTTAGAATTTGTGATGAATATAGAGTACAATGAATTAGTGCAGAGTACACAATCATACTGCCTGCCTACTGCAAGCAGGCGTGGGGCTAGTTCTTAGCTGCCCGTTGAGGTATTAAAAAGGTGCTCCGTTACTAGAAGGAAATGGCAGTTCTTGAGGAAAAGGAGAGGGTGATCAGCGTGGGTTTATGAAGGACGGCCCCTGGGAAGAGAGGAGTGTGTGGGGGAAGAGCCGTGGGAAGGAAGAGGATTGGAGTTAGTGGAGCAGCAAGAGAATGGACGCCCACTCATAGAAACATGACTCACTTCCCTCCCACTTAACCCTCCCACCTACCTGCTTGATGGAAGCAGGTCACCCTTCCTTGACTCCCAAGCCACATCAACTGTGGGAAAAGGATGACATCTGCGACAGAAGCCAAAGGAGCAGAGACTTTAGACTGACAGGATACCTGCTTGATGGGGTTCTGGGAGTTGTTCTACTCCCCAAGCCCGGCCCGAGGCCAGGCTTGACTTGTGAGAGTTTGGTCCACTAGGCTGTTACTAGTACCGGAGCCAATCCTGTTCCTTCCTTGTATGAACCACCTACCACAGAGGCTACATTCCTTCCTTTCAATGGTCGTTGATGTGAAAATAATGACTTAAAAGAACGGTCCAGCAAGTGGATACTAGAGTTCAACTCTAGCAAACGCAAAATATTAAAGCTGGGATGCTGCAAACCGAAACCAGGACAAGATGGCACATGATAGAAAAAATCCTCTTTGAATCGGAGGAGACAATTCTCTGTAACACGAGCTAAATAGGCAAGGTAGGTAAACAATGAGAATTGACTTTAGAAATCTGAAGTGTCCTTTTTCTTATAAACAATTTATGTCTTATAACAATTTATTTATGAGGTAGTAGGCGGGGCATACAGTGCTAGACCTCACTTCCCATTAGTCACTGATAGTTAAGTGCAAGAGCCAGCCGTGAGCCAACACCAACAAGTTCAAGGATCACATCCCTCCGGACGCCGATCCTCACTCAATTCCCAGGTAGTTGGCCACCGGAAGCTCTTAATACAAGTGTACCAAGTCCAGGAAATAACTTATTAGAATATTGTCTGGAGACACTATTGTTCACTCAATCGTACTAAATAATTTATAGCAAGAATAGCAGATGTTTGCGGCGAAATATATGCGTCAGTATTTGCAGCGTGGATAAGCTACTGCTCCTGTTTTAGATGCAGCAACTCTGAACAAAATAGTTCCAAGTAGCACGGGCTATGGTGAGCCCGTAGTGGACATACAGCCCCGCTCCTGTGCCAGATTTGTGGTATAGATGAGCACTACCTGGAGCTTATCGGAGAGTTTTTACTGTGTGCCGCCGCCGCCCCCCCCCCCCCCCACACACACACACCTGTACCCCAGAGTAACTGTGCCCTGGGGTACAGAGCAGTGGGTCAAGGACTGTGCCCTGGGGTACAGAGCAGTGATGCAAGGACTGTGCCCTGGGGTACAGAGCAGTGGTGCAAGGACGGTGCCCTGGGGTACAGAGCAGTGATGCAAGGACTGTGCCCTGGGGTACAGAGCAGTGATGCAAGGACTGTGCCCTGGGGTACAGAGCAGTGATGCAAGGACGGTGCCCTGGGGTACAGAGCAGTGATGCAAGGACTGTGCCCTGGGGTACAGAGCAGTGGGTCAAGGACTGTGCCCTGGGGTACAGAGCAGTGATGCAAGGACTGTGCCCTGGGGTACAGAGCAGTGATGCAAGGACTGTGCCCTGGGGTACAGAGCAGTGATGCAAGGACTGTGCCCTGGGGTACAGAGCAGTGGTGCAAGGACTGTGCCCTGGGGTACAGAGCAGTGATGCAAGGACTGTGCCCTGGGGTACAGAGCAGTGCGGCAAGGACTGTGCCCTGGGGTACAGAGCAGTGATGCAAGGACGGTGCCCTGGGGTACAGAGCAGTGATGCAAGGACGGTGCCCTGGGGTACAGAGCAGTGATGCAAGGACGGTGCCCTGGGGTACAGAGCAGTGATGCAAGGACGGTGCCCTGGGGTACAGAGCTAGTAGGGCTGGGCATTAAGAGCTACACCTCACGTCCCCGTAGTCATTGATAGGTGAGTACATGCATAGTTAGCTACCAGTACACAGTACCGCTCCTGTGCCAGGTAAGTCCACTACGGGCTCACCATAGCCCGTGCTACTTGCCCCGCTCCTGTGCCAGGTAAGTTACGGGCTCACCATAGCCCGTGCTACTTGCCCCGCTCCTGTGCCAGGTAAGTTACGGGCTCACCATAGCCCGTGCTACTTGCCCCGCTCCTGTGCCAGGTAAGTTACGGGCTCACCATAGCCCGTGCTACTTGCCCCGCTCCTGTGCCAGGTAAGTTACGGGCTCACCATAGCCCGTGCTACTTGCCCCGCTCCTGTGCCAGGTAAGTTACGGGCTCACCATAGCCCGTGCTACTTGCCTCGCTCCTGTGCCAGGTAAGTTACGGGCTCACCATAGCCCATGCTACTTGGAACGTGTTCCGAGTAGCTGAATCTATAACAACAACAACCAGTACCACCCCTACCTCCCCCCCCCCACCACAGTCCACACCACACTCTCCATTCAGTCGTTCACACTCTACTTCCTCTCACACTAAGGACTATTATAACAGACATGGATAATGGAGTACAATCAGCCTAGCAACAATAGGCTAGCAACAGCCTGGTGGACCAAGCTCTAACAAGCCAAGCCTGGCCTCAGGCTGGGCTTGAGGAGTAGAACTACTCCCAGAACCCCATCAAGCAGGTAGCAGTCAGATGTGACAGGAAACACAAGCACAGACTCCAAGCCCGACCTGAGGCTTGACTTGTAAGTGTTTGGTCCACCCGGCTGTTGCTTGGAGCGGCCCGCAGGCCCACATACCCACCACAGCCCGGTTGGCGGTGAAATGCGATTACGAATTTTAGATTCATTTTCTCAGCGGATACTTAAACATGCATGCGTAAGTATCCACATATATCTCTACTGGAGTAACACAGCCAGCGGAAGCCTTGGCCCCGGGTCAGACTGTAAAGCCGTCGGCTCCCACGCCCTGGGTGACCCAGGAGCCCCAGACACCAACCCTCAGAGTATTAGTGGTCTTCGTTACTCATTCCTCATGCGCTCTACCAGGGAAAATTTTATAAAATAATTTAATAATACCAAGGATGAAATAGCTGATTAAATGGGAAGTGACGAATCGGATATTTCCGTCACAAGGAAAATTGTGCTTAGGTCACACACCTGTTTTATCTACCACACCTGAAAATAAAGGACAGTGACGACGTTTTGGTACATTCTGGATCACTGCGTACTCTTTTTTTTTTGTCAACACTCACACCTCAATCTATATAATAAAAATGGAAATGTTCGTTTGTTCAAAATCGCTAATCTCCGAAAGTTCTTTACCGATTGCTTTGAAATTTTGACACAATGTTGCATTCGAATGGCGCGTCTTTTTATATATCTACTATATACATGCCTCACCTGTGACGGAATAATATTTTTTTTTTTTGAAACACAGCGCCACCTGTTGCACATAATAGCAACATTCATGATATACTAAATATGTCACGAATTTCATTTCAATGTTTCCGATTGCATTGATAAATTTATTTTCATAGATTTAGATTTTATTTATTTTTTATTTAATTATTTTGTGTGACATTGTGTTGGAATTGAGCTGTGTTGTTTACCATACCGTTCATTTCGTGAGTATAGTTTATTTTTTTTCATATTTTCATTTCATTTTTACTGTTTTTCTTATATTTCAGTGATGGGACCATCATCACTGATGTTCCCAATTTTCTGATGNTAAAGTTACCAAGACTAAAGGTTACCTTACCTTACCTTGAGGTGCTTCCGGGGCTTAGCATCCCCGCGGCCCGGTAGTCGACCAGGCCTCCTGGTTGCTGGACTGATCAACCAGGCTGTTTGACGCGGCTGCTCGCAGCCTGACGTAGAGGTAACTAAACTAAAGTTCATTAACTAAACTGCCACACAAAACCAAGATTCAGAAATCCAATTTTCTTTGCATGTTGTTGACAATTTCTGAAAAACAAACAAACAGGTGTTTACATAAAGTGTAACTAGCGTGGGTGGCTTTGACCTACGTGGGAAGAGAGGTGGTCGAGAAAGCCCCTCACTAGGGTAGTACAAGGTAACCTGGCCACAACCTACCTGGACGGGACCAACTTTCACAGCCTGGCCCCACTGCCCTCCCACTCCCTCTCACCTGCAACAAAAAAGGGTAAATTAATGTAAATAAAGAACAGTTTACATAGAGCATATTACATTCTGTAAGAGTTACCAACAACAGAAGGTAGGTTAGTGCACCCCCCCCCCCCATGAATTTGTACACAGAAGATCTATATGAAACTATTTCTTGCAAGATCTGTTCGACACATCTTTAGATGAAAAAATCGGAGAGTTCAATTCCTGGGCGTAAATGTTTCTTTTCATCTCATGCCTCAAACACACCACACACACACACACACACACGTCATAACGCAATGCTTACATACGACGTTGAGAGACCAGAAGGCATGGCAGGATGTGCAGAATACCCCTGTTCAAGAGCAGAGGTGCAACAGGTACTCTAAGAGAGAACTGTCAACATCAGAGGCCCGAGACTGTTCAACACGCTTTAACTACACATAAGGGACATAACTTGCCGACCCCTCACAGTGTTCAGGAGAGAACTTGATGAACACTTCCAAAGAATACCTGATCAACCTGGCGTCATTCATACGTCAAACTGCGAGCAGCCGCGTCCAACAGCCTGGTTGACAAGTCCAGTAACCAGGAGGCCTGGTCGGGGACCGGGCCGTGGGTCGTTGAGCCCAGAAATCATACCAAGGTAACCGCACGGTAAGGCAAGGTTAAGGTGATAACACCGGATTGCAAGATGCGCATACGAACAGCCTGGTTGATACCTGGTTGATGGGGTTCTAGGAGTTCTTCTACTCCCCCAAGCCCGGCCCGAGGCCAGGCTCGACTTGTGAGAGTTTGGTCCACCAGGCTGTTGCTTGGAGCTCTAACCTCCCTTCCCCACACACACACCACCACGACGGTAATACCACTCGCCTAAATTGCAGACAATAAAAGAGATAATAACAATTACGGTAAAATGGGTCATTAGGAAATTCATTAGCCTAGAGCATGTTCCCCAAAGCCGTAGGTAACACAGCCTTGCTGGGAGCCCCGTACGAACGCAGGTGGTTATCTTCTTGTGGTTATCTTGAGATGATTTCGAGGCTTTAGTGTCCCCGCGGCCCGGTCCTCGACCAAACCTCCACCCCCAGGAAGCAGCCCGTGACAGCTAACACCCAGGTACCTATTTTACTGCTAGGTAACAGGGGCATAGGGTGAAAGAAACTCAGCCCATTGTTTCTCGCCGGCGCCCAGGATCGAACCCGGGACCACAGGATCACAAGTCCAGCGTGCTGTCCGCTCGGCCGACCGGCTCCCTGTACTACAAGTCGTGGCTAAGACATCACTGGTGCTCTTAGTGGCACTGAGACACTGCTATAGACAACTGAAGGATTGAAACTCATCACAGGAGCGGAACAATAAACAGGAAGGTGTACGGGGGGGAGGTGAAAACCTGCTTCAGTGAAGGGGGTGGGGGGCGCGTAGGAGGGAGAGAGGAGTGGGCGGTGTGGGGAAGGGGGGGGGGAGCACAGTGGGTGGGGGAGCAGATGATAGGGAAGACCTCAATAACAACACTGTTCCCCACGAGAAAAATCGGGCCATTGGAGACCAAGGGCCAGATTCACGAAGCAGTTACACAAGTACTTGCGAACCTGTACGTCTTTCCTCAATGTTTGACGGCTTTGGTTACATTTATTAAACAGTCTACAAGCATGAAAACTTGCCAATCAACTGTTGTTATTGTTATAAACAGCCTCCTGGCGCTTCGGAGCTCATTAACTGTTTAATAATTGGAAACAAAGCCGCCAAACATTAAGAAAACATGTACAGATTCGTAAGTGCTTAGCGTAACTGCTTCATGAATCTGGCCCCAAGGATCTTCTTCCAGTCGTTCCAGGAGCCCCCACCCCACGGTTACAGCCGACATTCGAGTCATTCCTTCAAAACAGCTTGTCCCCCCCCCCTCAGAATACCAGCCTTCCAACAGCAGGGACAATATGTGGGTCACTGACTAAACTTTCCATAGCTGCCCACTTGAAGGGGAAATTCGGACTAAATGAATTTTGGGATTCTGTTCCTGAGTCTACCGTGTGCCTCTAACCTTATCCACCACTGTCCCACAGGATGGGTAAGAGCTCCCACGGGATGGGTAAGGACTCCCACGGGATGGGTAAAAGCTCCCACGGGATGGGTAAGGGCTCCCACGGGATGGGTAAGGGCTCCCACAGGATGGGTAAGGACTCTCACAGGATGGGTAAGGACTCCCACAGGATGGGTAAGGACTCCCACAGGATGGGTAAGGACTCCCACAGGATGGGTAAGGGCTCCCACAGGATGGGTAAGGACTCCCACGGGATGGGTAAGGACTCCCACGGGATGGGTAAGGGCTCCCACGGGATGGGTAAGGACTCCCACGGGATGGGTAAGGACTCCCACAGGATGGGTAAGGACTCCCATGGGATGGGTAAGGACTCCCACCGGATGGGTAAGGACTCCCACAGGATGGGTAAGGACTCCCACAGGATGGGTAAGGACTCCCACAGGATGGGTAAGGACTCCACATAAGGGGCATAACTGGCCGACCCCCTCACAGTGTTCAAGAGAGAACTCGATACAAACCTCCAAAGGATACCTGATCAACCTGTCTGTGATTCATACGTCAGGCTGCGAGCAGCCACGCCCAACAGCCTGGTTGACCTGACCACCAGCCAGGAGGCTTGGTCAGAGACCGGGCCGCGGGGACGCTGATCCCCCAAATCAACGCAAGGTGGAGATTCCTTTGAATCTCCATTGAGATTCATTGAATGAATGAAAAAAATGAACTTCATTTGAAGAAATTTCATTTCATTCAGAGTATTTTCTTCGCCTTCATTGTGGCTTTCGAACCTATTGACTCTCGAGGTTATCGTCTTGAGATGATTTCGGGGCATAGCGTCCCCGCGGCCCGGTCCTCGACCAATCTCTTCTGTTACAACTGATTTTACACTAATCCGTTTACATGGTAATTACTCTGTAAAAGCCCGTTTACGTGCGCCAGGAAAGTCTCGCCAGTTTCATCACGATTGTAAACATCGGTGGTGTCGCCTAACAATAAATTCCGAACGTTCCATTTGGAGTGTTCGGCGAGCAGTAATTTCTTTACAGCTCATTTAAAATCTTCTACAACAAATGCCACATTTGATGCCAAGAGTTTTACCTCTGTCACCAGACGCCCTCAACATTCCGGCATGTTAAAGGACACTTAAGTATCCTGTAAGTGTAAATATCCTTTAAGTGCGTCCAGTCAGTCTAGCCGGCATTTATACTGTCCAAGATACTTCTTCAAGACGGACGAGGAGTCACAATAACCTGGCTGAAGTGTGTTGACCAGACCACACACTAGAAAGTGAAGGGACGACGATGTTTCGGTCCGTCCTGGACCATTCTCAAGTCGGTTGTCGGCCTTATCAAGTCGGTTGTCGGCCTTATCAAGTCGGTTGTCGGCCTTATCAAGTCGGTTGTCGGCCTTATCAGTCGGTTGTCGGCCTTATCAAGTCGGTTGTCGGCCTTATCAAGTCGGTTGTCGGCCTTATCAAGTCGGTTGTCGGCCTTATCAAGTCGATTGTCGGCCTTATCAAGTCGATTGTCGGCCTTATCAAGTCGGTTGTCGGCCTTATCAAGTCGGTTGTCGGCCTTATCAAGTCGGTTGTCGGCCTTATCAAGTCGGTTGTCGGCCTTATCAAGTCGGTTGTCGGCCTTATCAAGTCGGTTGTCGGCCTTATCAAGTCGGTTGTCGGCCTTATCAAGTCGGTTGTCGGCCTTATCAAGTCACAATCGACTTTAGAATGGTCCAGGACGGACCGAAACGTTGTCGTCCGTCCACTTTCTAGTGTGTGGTGTGGTCAACATGCTTCTTCAATCTCCTTAGAGCGCAAGTGAGAGAGAATAATTTACACGGGAAATATTTAGATGGACTGGTTCCAAATCTATACTCTGAAATAACACCTCACGAGACCGGGGGCCAGATTCACGAAGCAGTTA
>WNGS01165751.1:12327316-12347244 GCA_020271785.1 Procambarus virginalis
AACACCCAGCACACAGGCCCGACCCTCATCAAACACCCCAGTGGACGGGTTCATGGATATAATACACAGACATCCTCTGTGTATTATAATTATAATAATTAATATGTTTAAATGTTTTAAAAACTTAAATTTGTGGGATGTAACCTCCGCCCCCGCTCAGGGTACTGTATATATATACAGTATACAGCTCAAGGTGCTGTATATACGGTATACAGCACCTTGAGAAACGATGTAGGTTACATAAATTTGTTTTTTAATACACTTGAAACATAAATTGGGTCCTCCTTCCCCTTCATTATTATTATTATTATTATTATTATTATTATTATTATTATTATTATTATAATGTTATATAATACTCAAGTGTATGTATGATGGAGCTCGAGAAGCTCAGGAATCTGGACACCAGTAGAGTGACGGTTGAGAGGCAGGGACCAAAGAGCCAGAGCTCAACCCCCGCAAGAACAACTAGGTGAATACACGGTGTCCCAAGAGTTTGGCCGCACAGGACACATGTATTTAACACAAATTTCCTTTTTTTCTTTCTTTGATTTATGAATTGGGTGTCATGCCTCAGACTGTTACATTATGACGTCTAACTTCACCAGAGCAGAGAGAACAGAGCTGGTGCTTGTGTACACCAAGGAAGGCGCCGCTGCACCTTGGCTTACAGATACATTCAACGCTAAACACCCAACAACACCACCAGTCAACTACAGAACCGTCAATATGCATTTTGCTCCTTTCAGGGAAAAAAGAAGAATCTGTAGAAATAAAAACAGTGAAACTTTTGTTTTGTACTTTGCCTATGAGGCAAATTTGTACTTTGGGACAACCTGTATATGTATATATGGAAAAATTAGTAAAGGCCTAGAAGAGGAAAGCCTTTCAAACCCCGCTCACTTGGTACTGCCAAGCTAGCGGCCTTAACCACTGCACCACGACGTGGTAAAAGCAATACAACCTGGGCGGATTCGCCTGAAACCACTAGGAGTCCCAAGGCTCCCAGCCGGAGCCCAAACCCGGGGTTTCTGAGTCTCATTAATACATCACGTTAATGTGGTTTCAGTGAGAGAGTGAGTGAGGGTGAGAGCGTGAGAGAGTGAGTGAGGGTGAGAGCGTGAGAGAGTGAGTGAGGGTGAGAGTGAGAGAGTGAGAGTGAGAGTGAGAGAGTGAGTGAGAGTGAGAGAGTGAGTGAGAGTGAGAGAGTGAGTGAGAGTGAGAGAGTGAGTGAGAGTGAGAGTGAGAGAGTGAGTGAGAGTGAGAGTGAGAGAGTGAGTGAGAGTGAGAGTGAGAGAGTGAGTGAGAGTGAGAGAGTGAGTGAGAGTGAGAGAGTGAGAGTGAGAGTGAGAGAGTGAGAGTGAGAGTGAGTGAGAGTGAGAGCGTGAGAGAGAGTGAGTGAGAGTGAGAGAGTGAGTGAGAGAGTGAGTGAGAGTGAGAGTGAGAGAGTGAGTGAGAGTGAGAGTGAGAGAGTGAGTGAGAGTGAGAGTGAGAGAGTGAGTGAGAGAGTGAGAGTGAGAGTGAGAGAGTGAGAGTGAGAGTGAGAGAGTGAGTGAGAGTGCGAGCGTGAGAGAGAGTGAGTGANACAGGCACGTGATTTAATACCCTGTATCTGCACCCCCACACACACCCCACACAACAGTACGAAATACAGCGTGTATTGTCAAGAGTCCTCTTGACAATACACGCTGTATTTCGTTGTATACCGTAGGCCCTACAACACTTATACTACAATAGATAACTAATTCCCACTGCCTTCAACAACAGCTCTCTAGCCCCGATATTTGCCATAACTTAGTTCACAGTATGACAACCAACAAGAGGCGATAAAGTCGATATCTAGATCTCCCAACCTGGCTCAACCGGCTGTGTGCGCCTGAAGGTTAAAGGGAGATGGGGGGAGGGGGAAGAGGCACAAATCTACCTTTGTGCGTGTTGTCTACAAATCTACATGTCAAATCTACATTTGAAACTGTGTATGGCGTCTGCCTCCACCACATCACTGCTTAAGGCATTTCATTTGTTAACTACGCGTGTGCGTGGGTGCGTGTGCACACTCACCTAGTTGTGCTTGCAGGGGTTGAGCTTTGGGACCAAAGACCCAAAACTCAATCCCCGCAAGCACAACTAGACGAGTACATACACACTATTGGATATTAGAAAGAACTTTTTCAGTGTCAGAGTACTCACTAGAAAGAAGACGAGAGAGATATCAAATAATATACACCTGGAAGATACTGGAGGGCCAGGTCCCAAATCTACACAGTAAAATAACAACGTACTGGAGTGAACGATATGGAAGAAAATGCAGAATAGAACCAGTGAAGAGCAGGGGTGCCATAGGCACAATCAGAGAACACTGTATAAACATCAGAGGTCCACGGTTGTTCAACGTCCTCCCAGCAAGCATAAGAAATATTGCCGGAACAACCGTGGACATCTTCAAGAGGAAACTAGATTTATTCCTACAAGGAGTTCCGGACCAGCCGGGCTGTGGTGGGTATGTGGGCCTGCGGGCCGCTCCAAGCAACAGCCTAGTGGACCAAACTCTCACAAGTCAAGCCTGGCCTCGGGCCGGGCTTGGGGAGTAGAAGAACTCCCAGAACCCCATCAACCAGGTATCAACAGAGTAGTTAACGGTGGAATGCATTCGGCAGTGATGTGGTGGAGGCTGACTCCATACACAGTTTCAAATGTAGATATGATAGAGCCCAGTAGGCTCGGGAATCCGTACACCGGTTGATTGACAGTTGAGAGGCGGGACCAAAGAGCCAGAGCTCAACCCCCGCAAGTACAACTAGGTGAGTACACACACACACACACACACACACACACACACACGTACGTTGTGGGGGCCCCCCTTCAAGGTCGCTCACTTAAAGGCTGCCAGTCGCTGGAGCAGGTAAGGTGTGTCTCAGAGCACACTGTATCAAGGACCTTATCTGGATCTTACCCGCAGAGGGTCTCGCGAGTTCTACTACTCCCCGAGCCCGGCCTGAGGCCAGGCTAGAGTTGTGATAACTTGGTCCAACACGCTGTTACTTGCAGCGGCCCGTAATTGCACACATCCACTACAGTCTGGTTGGTTGCTTCTAGTATGTCCGTGTTCACTATTTTACGAATAATTGCCCCATTTCTTTGTCCTATTTAATATTGAACTCGAGCTTTACAGCTGGTCAATAACGGAATAATAACCTTACTGGCTATTCATGCCCGTGCCACCGCTTGGGTGGCTTAATCTTTATCAATCATCAATCGGATAAACACCTGACCCGACCTTTCTCTCCATCACACATCTGACTTGCGCCCTCCTCCGCCCGTCAAGAAAAGTTCACACAACTGTTTAGCACCAAGAGGTCGCTTCACGCACTCAGCACACACCTGCTCTCAGCACACACCTGCCGGAACAAACGTGGACATCTTCAAGAGAAAAAAAAAAGACTTTTCTCAAAAACGTGCCTGACCAACCGGGCTGTGATGCGTATGTGGACCTGCGGGCCGCTCCAAGCAACAGCCTGGTGGACCAAACTCTCAAGTCACGCCTGGCCTCGGGCCGGGCTTGGGAAGTAGAAGAACTCCCAGAACCCCATCAACCAGGTATCAAGCACTCAGCACACTCCTGCACGCGTTGGCTTCAAGGCCCGTTGTTAACTACCAGGCTCGCTAGTTGGACTTAGAAACTATCTGTAACAACTTGTACAAATTGCTACAAAAATGGCAGGATTTAAACTGGTGTACAGCGAATGTAATTCAAACTCCAGTTACTCTTTACAGCCTAATAGTTGTCGATTACACTGAAATCAAGTCGGCTACACATTTCTGTGTAATGACACTTGTGGCTGGACGGTGGACCGTCGCTCAGTAGACCGTTGCTCTACCGTCCAGCCACAAATGTTGAAAAGTTCAGAGACTGATGTTGATAGTTGCTCTCTCTCTCTCTCTCAGCGTTCCTATTAGTGCCTGAACCCAGTTTGGGGTCTAAATGAGATTCAGCTCTGCCTGCAATATCTATTTATCTCTCTCTCTCTGGTGTATCTATTGCTACCCATTTTTCAATGACTTGTTGATGTTTTAAATGTACACATTGATTTATATATATCCATCCAAACTCGCTCCTGTGTGTGCCTAACCTACCTTACCTTGAGGTTACCTTGAGGAGCTTCCGGGGCTTAGCGTCCCCGCGGCCCGGTCGTCGACCAGGCCTCCTGGTTGCTGAACTGGTCAACCAGGCTGTTTGACGCGGCTGTTCGCAGCCTGATGTGTGAATCACAATCTGGTTGATCAGGTATCCTTTGGAGGTGCTTATCGAGTTCTTTCTTGAACACTGTGAGGGGTCTGCCAGACCCCTGTGAGGGGTCTACACATGTCCCTTATGTGTAGTGGAAGCGTGTTGAACAGTCTCGGGCCTCTGATGTTGATAGTTCTCTCTCAGAGTACCTGTTGCACCTCTGCTTTTTAACGGGGGTATTCTGCACATCATGCCATGCCTCCTGGTCTCATGTGGTGTTACGCTTGAGACAATCCTTCGATCCCTAGGTAATTCTACTATGTATCTTGGTCTCTTTAAGGATTTATTTGGTAGCCGAGTTAATTTCCTCCTCGAGTTGACCTTGATAAACACCTCTTAAGGATACCTGATCAACCAGGCTGTGATTCATACATGAGGTTGCAAGACTGACGTATGGGACAAGCAGGGACGTTGCGCCCCGAGATCATTGCAAGGTAACCGCAAAGCAATCTTTAGCATGTGTGCAATTTTAATATAATCCGAGGGATTTAACGGTTTCTTATTAATAAAAAGTGTTTTGCTGCATGAATTTGGGCAGTTAGTGTCCTCTGCATATGTTCCTGGTCAGTAACTACAGCCTTAAAAATGAGCAGTTACTTGTTCACTCAAGGCAATTGTGGCCGAATCACCTGCGGCGATGGTGGGAACCTCGGGCTCTAAACCACTGTTGGCCAGGACTGAGCACAGCCGTTGGCTCCACGTGTCCTGGAGCAGTAAGACTGATCTAGCATCAATATCTCGGTGGTAGAGCTTGTGGACTCTCACCCACGCGGGGGTCCGCGGTTAGTCTCCCACAGGCCAGGTGAGGGGCACTGAAGTAGCGTGTTGGTGATGTGGGTCAATAGGTTTATTTGTGCTTACTATCCTGCCATCTTCCCGGAGCTCAGTTGTTTTAGAGCATCACGGGCGCTCAAGGAATAAAGAGAGCCCATTGAAAAGTTGTTAAAACTCTCTATATCTTATGAACTTAAGACTCCGGTGACGTCACTTAACACTACAATGCACAAAGGCCAGATTCACAAAGCAGTTAAGCAAGCACTTACGAACCTGCACATCTTTGCTCAATATTTTGGCGGCTTCGTTTACAATTATTAAACAGTTAATGAGCTCCGAAGCACCAGGAGGCTGTTTATAACAATAACAACAGTTGATTGGCAAGTTTTCATGCTTGTAAACCGTTTAATAAATGTAACCAAAGCCGTCAAAGATCGAGGAAAGATGTACACGTTCGTAAGTACTTGCGTAACTGCTTCGTGGATCGGATCCTAGATGCTAAACTCTATTCAACTCTCAACGCACTGAACATGGTGCCGAAATACACACCATATTTTTTTTTACGAGAAACTTCATATAAATACTCGTATTAAAATTGTTTATAAAAAGTTTAATAGCTAAAACTCTAATGTGATTTTTTTATTTAAGTAATGTTGATCATGGATTTCAAAAGATTAAGTCTTAAATTAATGTCCATATCTCTCATTATTGCAAATATTTCTTTTTACCTGGCCTTAAACTCCCGCAACACTGGTTGAAAATACTGCAATAACACAAGTACAGCAATACATTTCAATAAGAAATATTGCCGGAACAACCGTGGACATCTTCAAAAGGAAACTATCTAGTTTTAGGAATGCTGGACCAACCGGGCTGTGGTGGATATTTTATTATTATTATTATTATTTTCTACCACAGACGTGGCCACACTTTCACAATGCTAACCAGCATATATACATTTTCTTCTGTCCTCCATGGACAGGGTTAGAGATGTGTTAAACATATAGTTCAGGGGTTTATTGAACAATCAACCACAGAAGGTGATTCGGTGCTTTTAAATTGCTAAGCTAACCTACATACGTAAATACGCCCTCCCAGCGACTATAAGAAATATTGCCGGAACAACCGTGGACATCTTCAAGAGAAAACTGAACTGTTTTCTAAGAGAAGTACCGGACCAACCGAGTTGTGATGGATATGTGGGCCTGCGGGCCGCTTGAAGCAACAGCCTGGTGGACCAAGCTCTCACAAGTCAAGCCTGGCCTCGGGCCGGACTTGGGGAGTAGAAGAACTCCCAGAACCCCATCAAGCAGGTATCAAGCAAGCAGGCAAGGCATAAAGAGCATTAACATGTCGTGGAGTAGTGGTCTAGGGCGTGTGCTTAGGAGTACCTTGCGCGCAGGTTCGAATCCTCATAACGGCTCCTAATGAATTTCTCATTAATACATCAAGTTAATGTCATCTCATTATGCACGAGCTTGACCCCACTAACCTGTAGTCACTAATACGTACGAAAAACAACTGAAATAGCTTTTGTAATTACCTAGTTGTGCTTCGGCTCTTTGGTCCCGCCTCTCGAGTGTCAATCAACTGGTGTACAGATTGCTGAACAATGAAGAGATTTGTAGTGAGGGTTGTAGGGAGGCTGGAGAGAGGGTACAGGTCGGTACCGTGACTGGTACGGTGACCACAGTACCACGGTGAGCAAGGTGGCGAGGCAGGCTACACGATACCCTTCCCTACACCCCCCGTCACCAGCAGGCAACACTCACGCCGTCTACACAAGCTGTGCCTCGCCTTATGTTACCTGGTTGATTGCCTGGTTGATGGGGTTCTGGGAGTTCTACTCCCCAAGCCCGGCCCGAGGCCAGGCTTGACTTATGAGAGTTTGGTCCACCAGGCTGTTGCTTGGAGCGGCCCGCAGGCCCACATACCCACCACAGCCCGGTTGGTCCGGCACTCCGACACTCCTTGAAGGAAACAATCTAGTTTCCTCTTGAAGATGTCCACGGTTGTTCCTGTAATATTTCTGATGCTCGGTCCCAATAGTTTAGACGTTTTACTGAGCAGATTCCATTGTATTCTCTCAACCTGCCACTCTGTAAACAAATGCAAGTTCTACCCAACTAGAAGGGTACAAACCACTCTTGGTAAAAAAAAATCATTAGATTTTTAGGCGGGTTAGGTTTTGATCTCTTGCATTATACTTGCATTTTTATTTGTTAATCAAAATAACTATATTAAAGCAAATAGGGTTTTAATTCCAGATTTTTTTTACCTAAAAAATAACACTGGCGGGATAGGTAATGTGGGTAGTTGTAAATCCCGTCCTCTTGAATAGTACATCGTATTTTGACGTATAAAACCCCATCGTCCAAAAATATGATGTGTTTATATGATGTGTAAATGTGTTATATGATGTGTAAATGTGTTATATGATGTGTAAATGTGTTATATGATGTGTAAATGTGTTATATGATGTGTAAATGTGTTATATGATGTGTAAATGCGTTATATGATGTGTAAATGCGTTATATGATGTGTAAATGCGTTATATGATGTGTAAATGCGTTATATGATGTGTAAATGTGTTATATGATGTGTAAATGTGTTATATGATGTGTAAATGCGTTATATGTGTAAAAATATGATGTGTGAAAAATATGAGGCGAGCCACGGAGGCTCGGAAAAATTGAGAGGCTGTAACGCTTTCTATGTGTGGTTCCTCGGTTCGATGCTGGTAAATTTAACTCATCATTTTGGTGACGTCGTGACAACTGGAGAAGACGGCCACTACTAAGGCTGTGATTCATACGTCAGGCCGCGTCGAACAGCCTGGTTGACCAGCCCAGCAACCAGGAGGCCTGGTCGACCAGCCCAGCAACCAGGAGGCCTGGTCGACGACCGGGCCGCGGGGACTAAGCCCCGGAAGCATCGCAGATAAGGAAGCTCATTTTCATGTGCCTATTCATTTAGGCTACTTCCGGTATTCTCTCTGATAAGAGTGATATCAGCTAGATTTATTACATAGATATATAATATTAGCTAGAGTCTTCCATTTCAGGCGCCGTAGAGGTTGAAGGGAGCCGGTCGGCCGAGCGGACAACACGCTGGACTGTGATCCTGTGGTCCTGAGTTCGATCCCAGGCGCCGGCGAGAAACAATGGGCAGAGTTTCTTTCACCCTATGCCCCTGTTACCTAGCAGTAAAATAGGTACCTGGGTCAGCTGTCACGGGCTGCTTCCTGGGGGTGGTGTCCTGGGGGTAGTGTCTACCCCCAGGACACTACCCCCCTTCCTGGGGGTAGTGTCCCCACGGCCCGGAGGACCAGGCCGCGGGGACACTAAAAAGCCCCGAAATCATCTCAAGATAACCTCAAGATAAGATAAGAGGTTAAATCCAGCCTCAAGCAGGATGATGTTTGGGGCTGGATTAGTGAGGGTTTCTAGTGAGTTTCTAGTTTCTAGTGAGCTGGAGGCTCCGTACTTTCGTCGGTTGGGCTGCGGTGCGACTTGTGAACACGCATGGCGAGTTTACCAATGTGAAACCTTGTGCGTGTCATATGAACCCGTTTTCGTGTCCCAGACATGCGCTGTGAACCCGCTTTCGTGTCCCAGACATGCGCTGTGAACCCGCTCATTCGCTGCACTTCCGCCCACACGCACATCAATACACACGAACGAACCAACCATCTATATCACTATACTGTATATGGAAGACTACCAACTACCACTAAGAGACCCAGCAACAAGCAGTGTGTGAACCAGTCCCCAACCTGCAGACCCGCCCCCCCCTTCCCCACCCATTAGTCACCTGGGCAATAAACCCATTAGGGGAACAAAGGGTTGTCCATGGCGTTTAGGGCGTGGCTCAGAGGACTATGATGGTCCCACACCTCCAGCCTCCTTTCACCATCACCCTTCAATACCCACAACCAGTTACAACAAGGTGGAGGGGCCATGAAGCACTATACATCACCATGGTACGAGTTAGGTGTAGCTACGTCTAACAGCTTGGTTGATCAGACCAGTCTGGTCGGAGATTGGGTCGCGGGGACGGATTACCGGAAGCAAGAATAGGTAGACCCCATGGTCCATCCCGTCAGTGGACCCCATGGTCCATCCCGTCAGTGGACCCCATGGTCCATCCCGTCAGTGGACCCCAGGGTCCATCCCGTCAGTGGACCCCATGGCCCATCCCGTCAGTGGACCCCATGGCCCATCCCGTCAGTGGACCCCATGGTCCATCCCGTCACTGGACCCCATGGTCCATCCCGTCAGTGGACCCCATGGACCATCCCGTCAGTGGACCCCATGGCCCATCCCGTCAGTGGACCCCATGGCCCATCCCGTCAGTGGACCCCATGGCCCATCCCGTCAGTGGACCCCATGGTCCATCCCGTCAGTGGACCCCATGGTCCATCCCGTCAGTGGACCCCATGGCCCATCCCGTCAGTGGACCCCATGGACCATCCCGTCAGTGGACCCCATGGCCCATCCCGTCAGTGGACCCCATGGCCCATCCCGTCAGTGGACCCCATGGCCCATCCCGTCAGTGGACCCCATGGACCATCCCGTCAGTGGACCCCATGGTCCATCCCGTCAGTGGACCCCATGGTCCATCCCGTCAGTGGACCCCATGGCCCATCCCGTCAGTGGACCCCATGGACCATCCCGTCAGTGGACCCCATGGCCCATCCCGTCAGTGGACCCCATGGTCCATCCCGTCAGTGGACCCCATGGTCCATCCCGTCAGTGGACCCCATGGCCCATCCCGTCAGTGGACCCCATGGCCCATCCCGTCAGTGGACCCCATGGTCCATCCCGTCAGTGGACCCCATGGCCCATCCCGTCAGTGGACCCCATGGCCCATCCCGTCAGTGGACCCCATGGACCATCCCGTCATTGGACCCCATGGACCATCCCGTCAGTGGACCCCATGGACCATCCCGTCAGTGGACCCCATGGACCATCCCGTCAGTGGACCCCATGGACCATCCCGTCAGTGGACCCCATGGACCATCCCGTCAGTGGACCCCATGGACCATCCCGTCAGTGGACCCCATGGACCATCCCGTCAGTGGACCCCATGGACCATCCCGTCAGTGGATCCCATGGACCATCCCGTCAGTGGATCCCATGGCCCATCCCGTCAGTGGACCCCATGGACCATCCCGTCAGTGGACCCCATGGACCATCCCGTCAGTGGACCCCATGGCCCATCCCGTCAGTGGACCCCATGGCCCATCCCGTCAGTGGACCCCAGGACCATCCCGTCAGTGGACCCCATGGCCCATCCCGTCAGTGGACCCCAAGGACCATCCCGTCAGTGGGTGAAGGTTACATATCTAATACAATTCTGTATACATACTGGAAACTCAGGTTTTATACATGATACGAACATGTATAATATTCGAATAGATCTGGCATACGAACATTTCTACCAAAATAAAAAAATTTGAACTTCAGTTCAGGTTATTGCCATTCTTGTACCCATGTTTACCTGCAATAGGTTCCGAGAGTTCCCCGAGCCTGGGGAACCAGACTCATTTAGTCCCACTGCGCAGGCTAGCGGTCAAGCGAAGACGCGCTGGAGAAACCTGAAACTACCTCAAGACGCCAAAGAATTTCTCTGTAATTGGCGTCTGTTGGTCTCTACCCCCGCGGCACAGCCTCCGGCACAGACTCCAGGTGTCCACGTATCCTGCTCCAGTGTTCAAGTATCGCCGTTTCATACCAGAAAGCTTAACAAGCATATTCTCGCTACCTGGAGTCGGAATGCTACAATGTTCCCCACTTTATACGTGACTAAAGAATAGCGTCTTCCAGCTTTCAAGCTGATACCTGCTTGATACCTGCTTGATGGGGTTCTGGGAGTTCTTCTACTCCCCAAGCCCGGCCCGAGGCCAGGCTCGACTTGTGAGAGTTTGGTCCACCAGGCTGTTGCTTGAAGCAGCCCAAGCAACAGCCTGGTGGAGCTGAGAAGAGCATTGTCTGGGGGGAAAGAGTAATGACACAGTTTAGATGGAAATAGTAATTTAACCAGATTCTTAAGGTGGTTAACTTACCTTGCGGTTAAAGCAGCTGGAAAAGCACATTGTAACATCCTGTGACAGCCTACAAGCACGCCTGGTTGGTTGATACCTGGTTGATGGGGTTCTGGGAGTTCTTCTTCTCCCCAAGCCCGGCCCGTGGCCAGGCTCGACTTGTGAGAGTTTGATCCACCAGGCTGTTGCTTGGAGCGGGTGTACATACGCCTGCGGGTATGTACACCCTGAAGAGTACCCGATCCTCAGTGTACACTTTATAAGTTTACTGTAGTCATAAACAATGTTCAGGACTAATGAATACTTGCCATTCGGTATACTGCTGATATATCTGTACCAGTATACGTCTCCCTGCTCTTATGGTAAACTACACATGGTTTCACTGGGGCCAGGGACGTTAGTGGGCTAGACCTGCTAACAGCAAAAAGCTTGGCTGAGCAACCCAGCGGGTTTTCTTCCTATTGGGGAGTGTTGTACATGCTGCTATGGCGGTGTGTCCACTCATTGGATGAGTGACGCTGCCCAATACTGTCACTATGGCGGTGTGTCCACTCACAGGATGAGTGGCGCTGCCCAATACTGTCACTATGGCGGTGTGTCCACTCACAGGATGAGTGACGCTGCCCAATACTGTCACTATGGCGGTGTGTCCACTCATTGGATGAGTGACGCTGCCCAATACTGTCACTATGGCGGTGTGTCCACTCACTGGATGAGTGGCGCTGCCCAATACTGTCACTATGGCGGTGTGTCCACTCACAGGATGAGTGGCGCTGCCCAATACTGTCACTACGGCGGTGTGTCCACTCACAGGATGAGTGACGCTGCCCAATACCGTCACTATGGCGGTGTGTCCACTCACAGGATGAGTGGCGCTGCCCAATACTGTCACTATGGCGGTGTGTCCACTCACAGGATGAGTGACGCTGCCCAATACCGTCACTATGGCGGTGTGTCCACTCACAGGATGAGTGACGCTGCCATATACCGTCACTATGGCGGTGTGTCCACTCACAGGATGAGTGGCGCTGCCCAATACTGTCACTATGGCGGTGTGTCCACTCACAGGATGAGTGGCGCTCATCCTGCTTGATGTGATTGACACGACGTGTATGTCAGGACTTATGGAGGCAAAACGCTCACAGTTGGTGAGTATGGATAGAGGCATGGATAGGGGGCATGGATAGGGGGCAGGGTAGGGCGGAGCATGGATATAGGGTTTCAACAGCGAACAATTTTGCGTGTTCAGCGGGGAAAAGCAGGTTTGTAAGAGCCAGATTCCAGCAGGTAATGAGGGAGGCCGCGACACAGTGACAGCCACCATGTGACAGTGACAGCCATCACGTGACAGTACCTGGTCTGTGTTAACTCTCCCGTCACGACCGTGTCGAGGGCAGTGCCACGCTGCTTCTCACTTACCCCTCACTTGTAGGGAGGGAGCATGGCACTCCTACCTTGTGTTGCTTCCTAGGCACCTGCCACCACCCACCAGGGGTGTGGTGGCCACCACCACCACCCACCAGGGGTGTGGTGGCCACCACCACCACCCACCAGGGGTGTGGTGGCCACCACCACCACCCACCAGGGGTGTGGTGGCCACCACCACCACCCACCAGGGGTGTGGTTGCCACTATCACCACCCACCAGGGGTGTGGTCGCCACTACCACCACCCACCAGGGGTGTGGTGGCCACTACCACCACCCACCAGGGGTGTGGTGGCCACTACCACCACCCACCAGGGGTGTGGTGGCCACCACCACCACCCACCAGGGGTGTGGTCGCCACCACCACCACCCACCAGGGGTGTGGTCGCCACCACCACCACCCACCAGGGGTGTGGTCGCCACCACCACCACCCACCAGGGGTGTGGTCGCCACTACCACCACCCACCAGGGTGTGGTCGCCACTACCACCACCCACCAGGGGTGTGGTCGCCACTACCACCACCCACCAGGGGTGTGGTCGCCACTACCACCACCCACCAGGGGTGTGGTCGCCACTACCACCACCCACCAGGGGTGTGGTCGCCACTACCACCACCCACCAGGGGTGTGGTCGCCACTACCACCACCCACCAGGGGTGTGGTCGCCACTACCACCACCCACCAGGGGTGTGGTCGCCACTACCACCACCCACCAGGGGTGTGGTCGCCACTACCACCACCCACCAGGGGTGTGGTCGCCACTACCACCACCCACCAGGGGTGTGGTCGCCACTACCACCACCCACCAGGGGTGTGGTCGCCACTACCACCACCCACCAGGGGTGTGGTCGCCACTACCACCACCCACCAGGGGTGTGGTCGCCACTACCACCACCCACCAGGGGTGTGGTCGCCACTACCACCACCCACCAGGGGTGTGGTCGCCACTACCACCACCCACCAGGGGTGTGGTCGCCACTACCACCACCCACCAGGGGTGTGGTCGCCACTACCACCACCCACCAGGGGTGTGGTCGCCACTACCACCACCCACCAGGGGTGTGGTCGCCACTACCACCACCCACCAGGGGTGTGGTCGCCACTACCACCACCCACCAGGGTGTGGTCGCCACCACCATCCTTCTAAAATGTTAGTACGTATAGCAGCTATTTGTTCAAACGTACAAAAATGGACTGTTACAAGTGCCCAAGCTGTTAAGTTTGTAAAGACCACAATAAAATAAGCCAACAACCGAACTTAAAACATTCCTAGGCCTAATATAGCACATACATGTACTATATTAGGCCTAAGACAGCGTATATTAGGCCTAGGATTATTTGGACAAGTTACGTTCTTTAGTTTCCACATGTTTAGCACGTCATCTGGGCTAATTTAAGAACATTAACTCACTGTTTGGAGGTCTAATAAACAGTATTTTTATACGATTGGCCAGCTAATTGCTGTATTATAATTTCAGGAACATGTGGGGGGGCGCGGTGGAAGCCGAGTTCGCAGCAGCTGGGAGCTGAAGTACACACAGTACTTCAGTGATTCTACACAGTAAAATAACAACGTACTGGAGTGAACGATATGGAAGAAAATGCAAGATTGATCCAGTGAAGGGCAGAGGTGCCATAGGCACAATCAGAGAACACTGTATAAACATCAGAGGTCCACGGCTGTTCAACGTCCTCCCAGCAAGCATAAGAAATATTGCCGGAACAACCGTGGACATCTTCAAGAGAAAGCTGGACTGTTTTCTAAGAGAAGTTCCGGATCAGCCGGGCTGTGGTGGGTATGTGGGCCTGCGGGCCGCTCCAAGCAACAGCCTGGTGGACCAAACTCTCAAGTCGAGCCTGGCCTCGGGCCGGGCTTGGGGAGTAGAAGAACTCCCAGAACCCCATCAAGCAGGTACTTTTATACCTGTTGATTATTACTCAACAATCAGGACCCAAGAGCTGAGGCTCATTCCCCGAGAATACAACCATTATAACACTTCCTCTGGAAGCTCACAACACTTCAAGCCACAACCACAATAAAGTATCACTATTCCCATAGTTAATATTTATTAACATCATCCAAGTCAACCCAACAGAAACCCGGAGATAAGACCAGACCTTATAAATGGGTTGATGGGAAGCACTATCGACCGTGTTGACCTGGTTGATACCCGGTTGATGGGGTTCTGGGAGTTCTTCTACTCCCCAAGCCCGTCCGAGCCCTTGGTACCTGCTTGATGGGGTTCTGGGAGTAGTTCTACTCCCCCAAGCCCGGCCTGAGACAAGGCTTGACTTGTGAGAGGTTTGTGAGAGACCCAAATAGACATGAAAATAATTTAGTTAGGTTTTCTCTCAAAGTATGAGGCCGGCGGAAGCGTTTATGGGCCGAATATAGAGGCAGGTCTCGTAAGACAAAGGAAACATATGGGCTACCAGATAAGCCCTCTAAGAACTTCCACAGATTATCAGAAGCTGGCCGAACTTCAAATGACCCGGCGCGACCGGAAACTGCATCCGGAAACGGGTCTTAGAAGCTAACGCACAATGAGGAGTTGTCGAAGTGGGCCAGATGGGATGTCACAGATGTGTGTGTGGCGGGAAGACTGCGTGTGGAGGTCGTAGAGGCATATTGCCTCAAGAACAGTGGGAGAATAAGTTCTAAGACTTATTCGTTCTAAGTAGGTTCTAAGATGTAGATATAGGTTCCAAGACCGACATTGAGCCGTCGCGAGCCAAGCTATAGGCAGCTGTATCAAGAATAACTACGGACTCACCATACCCCGTGTTACTTGGAACTTTTTGTTCCAAGTAGCGAATCTTAAACAACAACAAACAACGAAGAATGACAAACCCTTGTAGTCACTGTAGTTTACCACTGTATCCGGCTATCCTATGTACTCACCCTAGTATGTGTACGCTATGAGGTGGAACTGGTACGCTGATATCGTGGCTAGCGTGTGTGCGCTGTTATGAAGTGACCAACACTTCATAACCGTGTAAGGTAATCACAAGGTAGGCCAGTAATGAGAGAGCGCGAGGTTGATCTCTGGAGACTTACAGTTTTGTGGAGGCTAGGTATGTATGGGCACTATGTATGGGGGGATACATATGGGAGGGGGTTATGTATGTATGGGGGCCTGCCGGGAGGCCAGTCTAGAAGGAAGGGATTAGCACACTAGAGTGATGGTTGCGGAAATGTAAATACTGTAAACGTATAGCGTAACGTATTGTAAAACGTAGACTAGTGAATAATAAGTGTTTCACTCGTCCTCATCTTCTACATGTTGTTGACGGGCTCACCATAGCCCGTGCTGCTTGGAACTTATTGTTCCAGGTAGCAAATCTTAAAGAATAACAATTCTACATGTAGCCAATACGGTAGCCTCGAGGAAGCCTTCGTAACTTGATAAGATATGACATGTAAAAATACACATATACTGGAATTATACATAGGTATATAGGTATATACATAGGCTATGTGTGTCTGGTATATACTGCAGCTATATAGATACCCTCTTGCTACCTGGAGGAGAGCAAGGTTACATTTATTAAAACAGTTTACAAGCATGAAAACTTGTCAATCAACTGTTGTTATTGTTATAAACAGCCTCCTGGTGCTTCGGAGCTCATTAGCCGTTTAATAATTATAAACAAAGCCGTCAAAGATTGAGAAAATATGTACACGTTCACAAGTACTTGCGTAACTACTTCGTGAATCTGGCCCCAGGTGAATGGAATAATAATTAAGTATAACCTCGTAAACATCATTAGTTATAAAATTCCATTTTCTTAGTTTCAGATTATTTAGAGTTCAAAGCAAGAACTAGAAATGACTCAGCCACGTGCAACAACAATGTCCTGCAACACTGATTATGTTGCTTTTATGATGCACATTTTTGCAATGAATCTATTGTGTATTTCATTCGACATCAAAAGTACGAGAACATACAATGTGTAAATATACATAGGCTATGTGTCCACTTCCATTATCTGAATACTATGTGACGGGAACCTTTTGTAAAAAAAATTTTTGGCAAAAAATGCAAAGTTCTGAGAATGAAAATTACCTTCTGGTATATCTTGAGGTTATGTTGGGATGATTTCGGGGCTTAGCGTCCCCGCGGCCCGGTCCTCGACCAGGCCTCCTTTTTGTTACACATCCCCAGGAAGCAGCCTGTAGCAGCTGTCTAACTCCCAGGTACCTATCTACTGCTAGATGAACAGGGGCATCAGGGTGAAAAAAACTCTGCCCATTTGTTTTCGCCTCCACCAGGGATCTAACCCGGAACCTCAGGACTACGAATCCCGAGCGATGTCCACTCAGCTGTCAGACCCCTTCCCGTAACCACACAGGCTACCTTCAAGACCCAGGCAAGTATCTGCTCCATAACTTGGGGGCGTAAACTCCTGACTGTTATACCTGAGGCATACCGTTATACCTGACCTGTTATACCTGAGGAAGGTATACCGCTCCCCAGTCCAGCCACAATACCGCTCCCCAGTCCAGCCACAACCTGCTCCCAGGTATACCTGGAGAGGGTTTCGAGAGTTCTTCTATTCCCGGAGCCCAGCCCGAGGGCCAGGGGGCCAGATTCACGAAGCAGTTACGCAGGCACTTACGAACGTGTCCATCTTTCCTCAATCTTTGACGGCTTTGGTTACATTCATTAAACAGTTTACAAGCATGAAAACTTGCCAATCAAGTGTTGTTATTGTTATAAACAGCCTCCTGGTGCTTCGGAGCACATTAGCTGTTTAATAATTGTAAACAAAGCCGCCAAAGATTAAGAAAAGATGTACAGGTTCGTAAGTGCTTGCGTAACTGCTTCGTGAATGTGGCCCCCGGGCTCGACCAGAGGGCCTGCTAGTACCAGAGACACAGTGACCTGGAAGGAGCGTAAATGAACTAAGGAACATGGTGCTCAGCGTAAGTCTTCACCAGCCCCAGGCACCGCTCAAGGGCATCTTGAGGTTACCTTGTGGTTCCCAGGATCCCTGTTTCTTGCTGTCCGGTCTCTGGACCACACGGTCTGACCGACCAGACTGTCTCACCCCGCGGCACGCAGCCTGCTTGATCAGGTCCCCTTCGTCACTTAAGAAATCTGTCAACACTGCCTCTTATATTTAAGAGACCTGAAAAGCTTGACACCGATGTTTTTAATCTCAGCGACTAAGAAATATTCCCGGAACAACCGTGGACATCAAGAGAAAACTGAACTTTTCTTAAAAAAGTGCTGGACCAACCGGGCTGTGGTGGGTATGTGGGCCTGCGGACCGCTCCAAGCAACAGCCTGGTGGACCAAACTCACAAGCCAAGCCTGGCTCGGGCCGAGCTTGAGGAGTAGAAGAACCCCCAGAACCCCATCAAGCAGGCTGACTTCATACACAGTTTCAAGTGTAGATATGATAGAGCCCAGTAGGCTCAGGAATCTGTACACCAGTTGACTGACGGTTGAGAGGCGGGACCAACGAGCCAGAGCTCAACCCCCGCAAGCACAACTAGGTGAATATATACAAGCAGTCAAGCAATCTGAGCGGGTTGACCTACAGGAGCTGAAGGTGGGCAGGTGTGTGAAGGTCTGACCCACATCTGACCACAACCACTCACACCTACACCATCATTATTATTCCAACAGTAGCCTTGTTAAGGATTCGAACCCAGGTACAGTTGACCAGCGCGCCGGAACACCCAGCACACAGGCCCGACCCTCATCAACACCCTCAGTGGACGGGTTCATGGATATAATACACAGACATTCCTCTGTGTATTATAATTATAATAATTAATAGGTTTAAATGTTTTTAAAACTTAAATTTGTGGATGTAACCTCCGCCCCCGCTCAGGGTACTGTATATTATACAGTATACAGCTCAAGGTGCTGTATATACGGTATACAGCACCTTGAGAAACGATGTAGGTTACATAAATTTGTTTTTTAATACACTTGAACCTAAATTGATCCTTCCTTCCCCTTCATTATTATTATTATTATTATTATAATGTTATATAATACTCAAGTGTATGTATGATGGAGCTCGAGAAGCTCAGGAATCTGGACACCATAAGTGACGGTTGAGAGGCGGGGACCAAAGAGCCAGAGCTCACCCCCGCAAGAACAACTAGGTGATACACGGTGTCCCAAGAGTTTTGCCCCACAGGACACATTTATTTAACACAAATTTCCTTTTTTCTTTCTTTGATTTATGAATTGGGTGTCATGCCTCAGACTGTTACATTATGACGTCTAACTTCACCAGAGCAGAGAGAACAGAGCTGGTGCTTGTGTACACCAAGGAACGCCGCTGCACCTTGGCTTACAGATACATTCAACGCTAAACACCCAACATCACACCAGTCAACTACAGAACCGTCAATATGCATTTTGCTCCTTTCAGGGAAGGAGGAGAATCTGTAGAAATAAAACATGAAACTTTTGTTTTGTACTTTGCCTATGAGGCAAATTTTGCACTTTTGGACAACCTGTATATGTATATATGGAAAAATTAGTAAGGGCCTAGAAGAGGAAAGCCTTTCAAACCCGCTCACTTGGTACTGCCAAGCTAGCGGCCTTAACCACTGCACCACACGTGTAAAGCAATACTACCTGGCGGATTCGCCTGAAACCACTAGGAGTCCCAAGGCTCCCAGCCGGAGCCCAAACCCGGGGTTCTGAGTCTCATTAACGCACCACGCATGTATACTGAAGGAGAGAGACAGAGAGAGAGAGAGAGACAGAGAGAGGGACGGGGGACAGGGAGAGGGACGGGGGACAGGGAGAGAAGGGACAGGGGGTGGCGGAGTGAGTACGCGGGTAGGGTAAGCTGCCTCCCTCCCATCTCTCTCTCCCTTCATTAACCCTGACCTTAAACAGAGGCAAAAGAGGCGGTTCCTCTTCTGCCCGAGGCAGAAGAGGAACAGGAAATTAGCCCTTCAGCTGTGTTGTCAAGACGGGGAATGGGTTGTGTGGTGACGTGTCTTATTCATGCTATGTGCGACAAGTTCACTAAGTTGTGGGGGTTGACCTGGCTGCTGCAACAACAGCCTGGCTGCTCTGGTTGCCTCTGGTCATTAGCGTGCGGATGGGGGGGGGGGTAGATAACACACACACACACACACACACACACACACACACCACACACACACACACACACACACACACACACACACAAACACACACACACACACACAACACCACACACACACACACACACACACACACACACACACACACACACCACACACACACTCACTCTCTCACACATTCACACACTTCACACACTCTCACACACCTCTCACACACTCACTCACCACTCACTCACTCACCTCACTCACTCACTCACTCACTCACTCACTCCTCACTCACTCACACTGAAACCACATTAACGTGATGTAG
>WNGS01165751.1:12375986-12391186 GCA_020271785.1 Procambarus virginalis
CAGATACGATGTGATATGTTGGGAGGACATTATGTTCACTTTGTGAGGCCGTCGAGAGACAGTGTGTGACAGAGGTGTTACGTGACAGGTGCGGACAGAGGTGTTACGTGACAGGTGCGTGATAGAGTGTTACGTGACAGGTAGAAGGTGACCAAGTTCACCTTATTGGTTCCCCCCCTCGTGATCAGTGGTAGTAGTATCAACCACTATCAGTGGCATCAACACTATCAGTTGTATCAACCAGGTAGGCCTGTGTGTCCCGAGGTATTATTAGGCGAGTCAGATTCAATGTGGCTATCCATCCCCCCCACCCCCTTCCCCTGTCTTATTTACCTGTCCCCTAACACTTCTCTGTATGCAAATTTGGTTGGAAGAACTCTTACAGAAACGGCTGTTGCCTCTCCCACACCAAGACTAGTTAAGAGTAGTTACCCCCCCCCCTTTCCTGCACTATTCCCAGTCCCCATTACCACCACCCCCAACCACCATTAACACCACCCCCAACTACCAGTACCACCACCCCCACCACCATTACCACCACCCCAACCACCATTACCACCACCCCCAACCACCATTACCACCCCCCCAACCACCATTACCACCACCCCCAACCACCATTACCACCACCCCCAACCACCACATTACCCCACCCCCAACCACCCTTACCCCCACCCCAACCACCATACCCCCACCCCCAACCACCATTACCACCACCCCAACCACCATTACCCCCACCCCCAACCACCATTACCCCCCACCCCAACCACCATTACCACCACCCCCAACCACCATTACCCACACCCCAACCACCATTACCCCACCCCACACCACCATTACCCCACCCCAACCACCATTACCACCACCCCAACCACCATTACCCCCACCTGTATTATCAACCCTGCCACTACACCCAATACAACACCACCATTATACAAGTCATGACTACCACCAATAACACAACATCCACTGGTAACAATGGCAGAGGCGGCCGATAGGAACTAGGAGCAAGACCCACATTTCCCCAGCTGATGACTCGTGTTGACACAGCAAACCTGGGTGAGGTAGCAGTAGGGAGGGGGGGGGAGGAAGCAGTAGGGAGGGAGGGAAGGTAGCAGTAGGGAGGGGGGAAGGTAGCAGTGGGGAAGGGGCTTGGTAAGGGGTTACCTTCCTGAGATCTATGACAAGCATAGATCTCAGGAAGGTAAGAAGTAATAAGGCAAGCGCGCGTACCTGAGAGATGGAAGATTGACTCAATTCGTGAATGTAGTGATGATAGTGTGTCGGATGCAAGGTTGGGGGGGGGGATAGTGAGAGAGAGGGAGGGAGGAGGGGACATTGGCAGGTGGAATCCGGCCTATCCCCCGGGGACACATCCCAAGAATAACGGACACAACGCCCAGCTGTCCCAAGCTTATCCCCCCCCCCCTTTCCTGTCCTCAGCTGTCCCTACCCTTGTCCTAGCCGTGCCCCGTGTACTCGCCTAGTTGTTCTCACCTAGTTGTGACAACAGAGCAGGGGGCCGTAAGTAATTGTGCACATAAACACAATAATTAGCAAACCAGTGATTAAAGTACCACCCAGACACACACCCAAGGTCACGTGACGAGGCAAGACTTTGACGTCGTCATGAGACTTAGGTAATCATGTCGACGACCGGGCCGCGGGGACGCTAAGCCCCGGACGCACCTCAAGGTAACCTCAAGGTAGGTGACTTAAGATGCCAAGAAAACCACTTGTAAAAACGTTTACAAGTCACAGGTGAGCAACCAGTAGGGTTTCTTTGTTATTTTAGATTCAGATACTGGGAACAAAAAGTTCAAAGTAGCACGGGCTATGGTGAGCCCGTAGTGGACTTGCCTGGCACAGGAGCGGGGCTGTGACTTGTGGGGGTCCCTGTCAAAACCAATATGTATGGACGTGGACAGGAAGATAGCTTAGTTACGGGCTATTCATGCACGTGCCACCTCTTGGGTGCCTTAATCTTTTTGTTCCCAGTATCTGAATCTAAAATAACAAAACAAAGATTAAGATGAAGAGTTGTACTCCCCGGGGTCAGGGGTAGAACAACTCTCGAGACCCTCTTCAGTACGCTCCAGGTAAACCAAGATTGAAATTTGCGTGCCGGAATTCTACATGTTCCCCGCTGTAAGTACCAGGTCAGCAGTTGTGATGGCCCAGTGAGCCTGGGGGTTGCGGCAAGCAACAGCCTGACCAATCAAACTATCACTAAAGTACAAATCCACAAGGGCCGTGACGAGGATTCGAACCTATGACCAAGAGCATATCAGACGCTTGTGAATTTGCTCATTTGATTCATCACATATGTGATTTCTGTGTGTATCACTAAAGATTAGCCACACACGATCTGGGAAAAGAGAGAGGCAGTTAACTGGCGAGGGTCTGGTCAACCAGACTGTTGTGCGCGACAGCTGGTTAAATAGGTATCCTTTGAGGCGTTTATAAAGTTCTTTGAACACTGTGACAGGTCGGCCAGCTACGCACGAGATAATAGTTCTGTTGATCAACTCTCATACCAGGATACAGTGTGTCTATCTGCTCAATAAAATTACAAGAAGTGATGAATTCGAGGGGCAGAAGTATTGACACAAGTTCGATCCCATTATAGGAATATTGTTTGACTTTCATACAATCATATGTAAATTTAGTCAAATTATGTATATTTTTTGTATAAAAAGACTTTTTAAGACAATAAAGTGCTTTTTGGAGGCACAATCTATGTCTCGTTAGCGGGTATTGATTGTCCTTTGAACAATGGTGAGTCTTTCAAGGGGTTCAGCTCCTTCACAACTAGAACGACCTTCAAGCCTTCCCCGACCAGGCCTCCTGGTTGGTGGTCCGTCGACCAGGCCTCCTGGTTGGTGGTCCGGTCGACCAGGCCTCCTGGTGGTGGTCCAGTAACCAGGCTGTAATTCTCGTAAAGAAATATTCGGTGTTGTTAGTTACATGGGTATTGTCCAGGCAGTTCAGCTGGACTGTCAGAATGCGAGATGAGGTGTCTGCCAGCCAAGTTGACCAGACCACGAGGCCTGATCAGAGACTGGGCCGCGGGGACATTGATCCTCGGAGCACCTCAAGGTAACCAAAGAATGAGGTGCATAGAGCCACGAAATACTGATACATACTATTGATTTGCTTCTCCTTAAGAAACTCGTCCTTTTTAGCCTAACCAGAAACGAGCGAACCCAAGCAACCTACCTAACCCTATCTAGTCCGATACATAGAAAACGCGAATATTTGAGCCGGTACTATACTAAATGGGTTACGTTTGTAATGGTGACACTTCCGTAACAAACACGACCTATGAGTGAAGACANGGGGAGGCCCCTGTGGTCCAAAGGGAGGTAGGATCCCCCCCTGTGGTCCAAAAGGGAGGTAGGGGCCCCCTGTGGTCCAAAAGGGAGGGGGGGGCCCCCTGCGGTCTAAAATGAGGCCCCCTTAAACCCAAATCAATGCGTTAATGACAATTCGCATACGAGCGTTTTTTTTTTGGCCAGTCACTACAGCCTGATGAATCAAGAATACACCACAAGGACTGTGAGGTTCTCCCTTGAACACAAGGGATGTATACATAATCTTTAGAACTGAAGGGACGGTATTCCAAAGTCCCGGATCCGATACGTTCAGTGATCTTGCTGTGGACTTGTTGTCCTACTTCTCTTATGTTGTCTGTTCTACCGTGTCTGTTGGTCTTGACATTTTGTTTACAGGCTTGGAACCTGTTCCTTCAAAGAGGCATAACACCTATGTGCTTACTTGGCGTCTCATTTGGGTTGCCAATGGTCTTCTATTTTCTGAACCATCTGGCAACTTAGTGCTAACTCGTCCTCTCTTTCCCCTGTTCCAGTGCCGTTTTATCCGGCCTGGTCATCCGGGTTCGACACTTTATTAGCAAATGTGTTGAAGTTCCTAGAGCTCTGAGGTACATTCAGCTGTTGGGGTGAAGGCCTGTCGTACTTCGAGGTGGTTCAGAGGATCGTTCTCCTACAAGAATGTCCAAAGGCATTTTGTATGGAATAGTACCATGTTCATACCATGTTCAGCATAGATAGCATCATTGTAACACCTGTCGGAAGCTTTCACGAAGTCTGTGTATATTACATAGGAGTTTTGATCGTCTTGATGGCACCTAAGGCCATGTCGTAGTGGTCCAGCACCTGAGATACAGGAGCATCTGAAGCCACGTTGTTCAGGTTATGTAGACGCCGTTATTCCATGTGATTTGTAATCTTACTTCTCATCACTCTTTAAAAGATTGTTGTGCGATTTTATCGGTCTATTATTGTTTGCGTTTGGTTAATTACCTTCGTTACGGAGTAGCTTGATCTTGGCCGTCTTCAGTATGTCAGGCATAACTCCTGTATCCAGGCTTCGTCTTCAGATGATGATTATGGCCTGTGATAGTGGTGTTATGGGAATTCTTGACGAGTGTCTACGGCATGTGCCTTTGACATTTCAAAATTCCATTAGTTTTACGGTACCATTTTGGTATATAATTCGTTGCTGGGATCAATCATGAAGAATTTATTTTGATTATCGATTTTTTTTATGTAAAATTCCTTATTTGTTAAGTGCAGGTCATATCTGCCTCTGTATTTATTTACAATGTGTGTGTGTTTATTTTACTGTGATTTTCTATATCATGTTACTAGTTTTGGGCGACATTTATAAGTCTGGTCCCAGTGCCGTTCACCGCCAGAAAAGCAAACATGGTTTACCTGTGAATTTTGCATTTTGAGCACCAATTGTTTTGTTATATTTATATTTGCTTTAGTGCGTGTTGTAGTTTTTTATGTTGTGCTTTGAGGGCGTGGTACGTATTGTTGTTGGTGTATCGTTATGGTGTATTACTTCGATATTACCTTCGTCTGTTGGGTCACCTACAGTGAAGGTCTAGACAGTGGAAATTTATTGAACCATTTTCTCGTTGGGGATACGGTTACTGGTGATAGTTTGATACCTGGTTGATGGGGTTCTGGTTCTACTCCCCAAGCCCGGCCCGAGGCCCGGCTGACTTTGAGAGCTTGGTCCACCAGGCTGTTGCTTGGAACGGCCCGCAGGCCCACATACCCACAACAGCCCGGCTGGTCCGGAACTTCTCTTAGAAAACAGTCCAGTTTTCTCTTGAAGATGTCCACGGTTGTTCCGGCAATATTTCTTATAGTCGCTGGGGCAAGGGGCACAGTACCGTTAGTGTGCTCCTGCTGTGCCAGTCTGTGTGTGTGGAGATAGAACCAGGGACGATAGTTCGATCCCTTTGTATTACCCAGTTATTTGCACATTGATGATACCTGCTGGATGGTGTTTCTGGGAGTGTTCCTCTTGAGAGCTTGGTCCATCAGGCTGTTGCTTGGAGCGGCCCGCAGGCCCACATACCCACCACAGCCCGGTTGGTCCGGCACTTTTTACAGAAAACAATCTAGTTTTCTCTTGAAGATGTTCTTCAGAAGTTGTAGTTTGAAGATGCATCCAGTTTGTCCTGTACAGCGTCATGGAGAAATCACAGTTTGTTACATCACCCGTTACGGGTCAGATATCCTGATATCTGATGGATAGCCAGATATATATCGGATGAGCGCCTGACAGCTGGGTGGACAGCGCTTCGGATTCGTAGTCCTGAGGTTCCGGGTTCGCTCACCGGTGGAGGCGGAATCAAATGGGTGACATGTTTCTTTTCACCCTGATGCCTCTGTTACCTAGCAGTAAATAGGTACCTGGGAGTTAGGCAGCTGCTACGGGCTGCTTCCCGGGGGGGGGGGTGTAACAAAAAGGAGCCTTGGTCGAGGACCGGGCCGCGGGGATGCAAAGCCCCGAAATCATGTCTAGATAACCTCAAGATAGCCTTAATATGTCGCTATACTCCTTCACCGCTTGTGACTGTTCGTACCCATGTTGGTCTTCTTGAGGTTATCTTGAGATGATTTCGGGGCTTTTAGTGTCCCCGCGGCCCGGTCCTCGACCAGGCCTCCACCCCCAGGAAGCAGCCCGTGACAGCTGACTAACACCCAGGTACCTATTTTTACTGCTAGGTAATAGGGGCATAGGGTGAAAGAAACTCTGCCCATTGTTTCTCTCCGGCGCCTGGGATCGAACCCGGGACCACATGATTACAAGTCCAGTGTGCTGTCCGCTCGGCCGACCGGCTCCCTACCGGTCTGTTTGTCAATCAGGACAACGTGTGTTCAGCTGACTAAGGGGGCTAGTTGACGCTCAGGTCATCATGCCACGCCCACGCCTCCATCCAGATAGGCCTTGTGCAGGTGAATCAGGGGTGAGGGGCGCGGTCAGGGCCAGATGAAGTGATTGGAGGCTGCAAGAGGCAGTCACCATGCTTGGGGTTTGTTGGGAAGATGGTGACGGTGATCTCCAGGACCCCAGGACTCCCAGACTCCCCCACAGTGGTAGTGATTTTGCTGTGCAAGGCCCTGTACCCGTACCTCGCCCCCTGTACCCCGTACCTCGCCCCTGTACCTCGCCTCTGTACCGCACGTGTCTGTGCGTCAAGTTACTCACTAAACCCACCATTGGCAGAATGAAAGGCCGCATTGAAGATTTTTTAAAATTGTTGCTGCTTCACTTTAGTTTTTCGGAGCAACGTGGTGATGTAATTATCTCTGAGGGCGTTAAGGGGGGGGAGGAGCTTGGTGGTGGAGGGGTTTGGGGGGGGGGGAAGGGCGTAGGGGAGCGGCAAGCCATAACCCATCCCCCCCCCCTTCACAACACCCACTCTCTCCGTTCTGTCCCTTTTCACCCCGCCCACACCCCGCCCACACTTGAGTGAACCATTCAACACTGTCCCCAATGCTGCCTTTTCTTGTGCCACTAAGCCAAGTGGTCTTACAAGCCAAGCCTGGCCCCGGCCGGGCTTGGAGAGTAGAACTACTCTGAGAACCCATCTAGGTACAGTCCAGGTACAATAACCATTGGCACTCTCGACTACCTGTCATCCACCTGATAACGCCTCGCCATATTTGTGCTTCGTGTCCCTTGTTAGGGGAACAAGAACTACATCACCAGGATCGAGAAGCAGGCCGCCTGGTTCAGGGTTGTAGAGGCCAAGCCTGGGAACAGTTCCTGGAGTTTTGTTGTTCTTGCCGAACCACTTGTGACAGACTTTGTCCTAGGCCCACATAGCCACTACAGCCTGGTTGGTCCGGCACTGCTTGCAGGAAGGTATCTAATTGCCCAGGGGTCAGATTCACGAAGCAGTTACGCAAGCACTTACGAACCTGTTCATCTTTTCTCAATATTTGGGGGCTTTGTTTACATTATTAAACAGATAATGAGCTCCGAAGCACCAGGAGGCTGTTTATAACAATAACAGTAGTTAATTGGGAAGTTTCATGCTTGTAAACTGTTTAATAAATGTAACCAGCCGTCAAAGATTGAGGAAAGCAACCCGTCCTCGACTCAAGTCCATTACATTCAGCGGTCAACCCCACAGACGCAATCATAAATTTTAACATGCTGTTCATTCAAACGGGAATTTTCTCAAGTATAAATTAATATATAATATATTAGCATATGTGTATAAATAGGCATAGGTAGGTTAGGTGTTTAGGTTCTGCTGGCGTCACTTGTATTTGTAGTACGTGGGTGAAGCATTTATAGCGTTGTGGTTCGAACAAAATTCGTCAGTGAAGCACTTGTTCCGGATATGTTCGAACGTCAGCAGTTGTGAGTCGTGTGTAAACCGCTTTTCATTCATAAACAGCTGGGTTTGGCGGGTGCATGGAATCACTTTTGGATCTTTGTTTGGAGGACGGGCTGAGGAAAGATGTACACGTTCGTAAGAGTTTGCGAAACTGCTTCGTGAATCCCGGTCCAAATGTCTTAGGGTACATCTGTGCGCCTCGCAGGTTCCAGTGGTGCCATGCTCTACCACACTTCACATACCTGTAAGAGGCAGTGTAATTTATGGAGCCGGTAGCAGCAGAGGCAGCAGCAACAGCAGAGGCAGCAGCAGAAGGGTTGGTGTCGTGATGCAGTTAACAATGTAGTTAGACTCCTCTCTGCCAGTTACCACGCGAGGGCTGCACGCTAACCCCTTTCCTCTCTACCTGCCATTGTCAACCTCTACTCTAGCGCTCTGGCTGTCATGACTCTCCTTGTATTCTCTATTCTATCTCACTTAATGCCACTTCCTGTATTTTTTCTCTCTTGATCTGGCGATCTCTTGATTTCTCTTCCTCATTCTTTTCGATCTGTCTCGTTATCTTGTTTAATAAGACTTCTTCTTATAGAACAATCGACTTGAGAATGGTCCAGGACGGACCGAAACGTCGTCGTCCCTTCACTTTCTAGTGTGTGGTTTGGTCAAGACAAGACTTGTTCTTAATTTCTGCACCTCGTTTTCTTAATTCCCTCTTCTGTCTCTGTTTATGGAACTCGATCCCCTCATGGTTATCATATGCCTTATCTTGCCTTGTGTTTGCTTCCTCGTCTGTCACACACACACACAAGCTCTTCCTCTTCTCACCCTCGCTTTCTCCACACAAATTGAATATTTCAATATAAATATCAAAGACTATTCTCATTACAAAGTAAAGAGCGTTTATCTTTATTTGGCTCATTTAAAACTTATCCACTGTAACTTGATTTTATGTTTTTGGAATATACCTGATCAGGTATCCTTTGGAGGTGCTTATCGAGTTCTCTCTTGAACACTGTAAGGGATCTGCCAGTTATGTCCCTTATGTGTAGTGGAAGCGTGTTGAACAGTCTCGGGCCTCTGATGTTGATAGTTCTCTCTCAGAGTACCTGTTGCACCTCTGCTTTTCAACGGGGGTATTCTGCACATCCTGCCATGTCTTCTGGGTAGCTTCAGAATCCTCCCCCTCCTCCCTCCTCACCTGCCAGCCTCCCTCAGTAACCTGGTCCAAGCCAGATGGTGTTCTGGTGGTCACGATTTCGGGTCATTAGGCCTGGGACAGGTGTTAGTGTGCGGGGGAGAGGGAGGAGAGATGAGAAAATAGGGTAGATCAGTAGAAGGCTAAATTGATGAGAAAGGGGGAGATAGAGGGGTGGGGGGAAGGTAGAATGAGAGGAGGAGGCAGGGATGAGGGTAAAATTATGAGGCCAGTGTAGAAGGGGAAGCCAACACCCTCTACATCCTCCCTCTACATCCTCCCTCTACACAAGGAGCCACGCACGTTTATTAAGTTTCAATTCCATAAGAGTGAGGAAATTGAGACATTAACAGTCAAGAGCGGCTCTCCTGGTCTTGTGTGTGTGTGTACTCGCCTTGTGCTTGGTGGGGGGTTAAGCTCTAGCTCTTTGGTCCCGCCCCTCAGCTGCCAATTAACTGGTGTACAGGTTCCTGACCTGTAGAGTTCCTGACCCCTATTGCCAATACAAATATAATTTTTTAGTTTTTCAGAGACTGGGTAACGGAGGGTACTCCCCAAGCCCTGGCCCCGGGCCGGGCTTGGGGAGTAGAACAACTCTCAGAACCCCATCCAGGTACAATCCTGGTGCCCAACCAGTCCAGTCAGTTAGCTATCACCTTATACAGTAGGCCTCCATCAGTCTCAGGAGACTATGGAGTTGTGTTCTGGTTGTCGGTCTGGAGTGGCCTCTCCAGGGCGCAAAGCCTGGGTAGACTGATATGGAGAAGCTGTTACCCATGCAGCAGGTCCCCCCTCTCCACGGTGCCATCTCAACCTATACATGTAGAGTACATTGGGAATGTTCGCCCCTGTGGGGAGATGGGGGCCCCTCTGCCACATTGGTAATTAGTGGCTGGGTCGCTGGTAATGGAGCCGCCATCAGTAACAGTCACCCACTCATCAGTCTTCCAGTCGACTTGCCCTGTACGGCCCCAGTCCCTGGCTCCTGGGGTCCCTATTGTGAGGGTCCGTAGTCTACAGGGGGGCCCCCTAGCGCGATCCCCTGGACGCTGACCGGTAGTGCTATGGGCCCTGCTGCGTTTGCAGCACCAAGTTCGAGACTGTGTATATCCTAGTGAATGAAATTATATGTAGCCCCTCCCCTTCACTCGAGCGACGGTCTCGCTTCATGCAGGTCGGCGTTCAATCCCCGACCGTCCACAAGTGGTTGGGCACCATTCCTTCCCACCGTCCCATCCCAAATCCTTATCCTGACCCCTTCCCAGTGCTATATAGTCGTAATGTCTTGGCGCTTTCCCCGTACTATAAAGATCTGTCTACATCAAAGGTCAAAAACTTTTCAACACCCTCCCTTGTGCACATTCCAGGAATCAATGTCCCCGAGGCCCGGTTTGTGATCAGACTTCCCGGTTGCTGGACTGGTCAACCAGGCTGTTTGATGCGGCTGCTCGCAGCCTGACGTATGAATCGCAGCCTGGTTGATCAGGTATCCTTTGGAGGTGCTTATCCAGTTTTCACTTGAACACACAAACGGGATAGTTATGCCCCTTATGTGTAGCGAGAGACATCTGGGGCCAGATTCACGAAGTAGTTACGCAAGCACTTACGAACGTGTACATCTTTCCTCAATCTTTGACGGCTTTGGTTACATTTATTAAACAGATTACAAGCATGAAAACATGCCAATCAACTGTTGTTATTGTTATAAACAGCCTCCTGGTGCTTCGGAGCTCATTAACTGTTGAATAATTGTAAACAAAGCCGCCAAAGATTGAGAAAAGATGGACAGGTTCGTAAGTGCTTGCGTAACTGCTTCGTGAATCTGGCTCATGGCTTGAGGGCGTTGACCTTCGTTAACCAACACAAGATAACCCCGCAAAACTATTCTTCGCATAACTAACGAAAAACAAAAGATCAGGCAACCATTCTAAGACACAATGAGGAAAAAGCCTGCAGAACGAGTCGCCGTATACTTCTCGCCTTGTGCTTGGAGGCGGCAAGTAACCCCTTATCTCCTGGGCTTAACTCCTCCAGCTAAAAGTGCCTTGGAGATGTTATCAGGGCGCTGCACGGGCCTCTGGAATGGGAGTATTTCAACTGTTGTTTGTGTAGTGTTCACGTTCATGGGGGGTTCGGTGAGTAGTTTTTCTGGTGGAGGTTCTTGGGGTTGAGTGAGGGTTTTAGGTCTGGTGGAGGTTCTTGTGGTGAGTGAGGGGTTTAGGAGGTCTGGTGGAGGTTCTTGTGGTTGAGTGAGGGTTTTAGGTCTGGTGGAGGTTCTTGTGGTTGAGTGAGTGTTTTGGGTGTTCTGGTGGAGGTTCTTGTGGTTGAGTGAGGGGTTTAGGTGGTCTGGTGGAGGTTCTTGTGGTTGAGTGAGGGGTTTAGGAGGTCTGGTGGAGGTTCTTGGGGTTGAGTGAGGGGTTAGGAGGTCTGGTGGAGGTTCTGGGGTTGGGTGAGGGGTTTAGGAGGTCTGGTGGAGGTTCTTGTGGGTGAGTGAGGGTTTAGGAGTCTGGCGGAGGTTCTTGGGGTTGAGTGAGGGTTTGAGGTGGATGGATAGGGCGCTATCCATCCGTTTTGGGCGAATCCATCCGTAACGGATAGATAGGACGATATCCCAAAGCACTGCAGCCGTGGAGTACAAGGCTAGCCGAGATATCACTATTCTCTCACACTAATATACTCAAAATCACAGTGGCTCCAAAATTGGCGTGATGGCCCGTTTTCTATTGGTGGGTCCTTGGCTAGGTTGGGTTCGGGCAGTTTAGTATGTCGGTTTAATGACGGTGTGGACGCTGGAGAGGACGGGCTGGATGAACAACTCCAAAGGATACTTGATTAACCAGGCTGTGATTTATGCGTCTCTCCCCTCGTGGTTTTAGCATACTATAGTGGTTGTGGGTTGGCACTGAGAGGTGCACTCCTCAACACACACACTAACTACCCTGCTCACACACACTAACTACCACTCAGGGGAACGAGGCTATCGTGGCCTGCGACCTACGACGAGCCTTTGCCACTATCGGCCGTCATCGGAGCGTGCTAGGGATGGGGGGGGGGGGGAGGGCGTGATGGATAGGGGCTCCGTGCTGGGTGTCGACCGCTGGGAATGGAGTCGTCAAGGGATGAGTGATGTCGACGGTTGTGGGCGGCTGCTGGGATTTGTTTTAGTGGCGAGATTGGTGGTAGGCAGGGCTAGGGGCGGCCCCCGGCAGGCAGGGCTAGGGGCGGCCCCCAGCAGGCAGGGCTAGGGGCGGCCCCCAGCAGGCAGGGCTAGGGGCGGCCCCCGGCAGGCAGGGCTAGGGGCGGCCCCCAGCAGGCAGGGCTAGGGGCGGCCCCCAGCAGGCAGGGCTAGGGGCGGCCCCCGGCAGGCAGGGCTAGGGGCGGCCCCCAGCAGGCAGGGCTAGGGGCGGCCCCCAGCAGGCAGGGCTAGGGGCGGCCCCCAGCAGGCAGGGCTAGGGGCGGCCCCCGGCAGGCAGGGCTAGGGCGGCCCCCAGCAGGCAGGGCTAGGGGCGGCCCCCAGCAGGCAGGGCTAGGGGCGGCCCCAGCAGGCAGGGCGGCCCCCAGCAGGCAGGGCTAGGGGCGGCCCCCAGCAGGCAGGGCTAGGGGCGGCCCCCAACAGGCAGGGCGGCCCCAGCAGGCAGGGCGGCCCCCAGCAGGCAGGGCTAGGGGCGGCCCCCAGCAGGCAGGGCTAGGGGCGGCCCCCAGCAGGCAGGGCTAGGGGCGGCCCCCAGCAGGCAGGGCTAGGGGCGGCCCCCAGCAGGCAGGGCTAGGGGCGGCCCCCAGCAGGCAGGGCTAGGGGCGGCCCCCGGCAGGCAGGGCTAGGGGCGGCCCCGGCAGGCAGGGCTAGGGGCGGCCCCCGGCAGGCAGGGCTAGGGGGCGGCCCCCAGCAGGCAGGGCTAGGGGCGGCCCCCAGCAGGCAGGGCTAGGGGCGGCCCCCGGCAGGCAGGGCTAGGGGCGGCCCCCGGCAGGCAGGGCTAGGGGCGGCCCCCGGCAGGCAGGGCTAGGGGGCGGCCCCCAGCAGGCAGGGCTAGGGGCGGCCCCCGGCATGGGCAGGCAGGGCTAGGGGCGGCCCCCGGCATGGGCAGGCAGGGCTAGGGGCGGCCCCCGGCAGGCAGGGCTAGGGGGCGGCCCCAGAAGAACGCTTCGGATTCGTAGTCCAAATGTTGGGGGTTCGATCCCCGGTGGAGGCGGAAACAATTGGGCAGTTTCTTTCACCCTGATGCCCCTGTTACTTAGCATTAAATAGGTACCTGGGAGTTAGTCAGCTGCTGCGGGCTGCTTCCTGGGGGTGTGTAACAAAAAGGAGGCCTGGTCGAGGACCGGGCCGCGGGGACGCTAAGCCCCGAAATCCTCTCAAGGAGGAGGATATACCCTCAAGTTTACCTTTATCAAACAGGAATACCATGTTTTCCTTTGTCTTTTTTCCGTTCATTGAATTCATCATAAATTTTCTCATTCACTTATGATCTTGAATGTGTTTATATGAGTTTGTTTATGTTTTCTTTGTTTACAGGTGAGTACACGCGGCCCGGCGTTGGTGGGGGGGGGGTGAGCACTACTGTGTGTGTGTGTGTGTGTGTACTCACCTATTTGTACTCACCTATTTGTGCTTGCGGGGGTTGAGCTTTGGCTCTTTGGTCCCGCCTCTCAACTGTCAATCAACTGGTGTACAGATTCCTGAGCCTACTGGGCTCTGTGTGTGTGTGTGTGTGTGTGTGTGTGTGTGTGTGTGTGTGTGTGTGTGTGTGTGTGTGTGTGTGTGTGTGTGTGTACTCACCTATTTGTACTCACCTATTTGTACTTGCGGGGGTTGAGCTTTGGCTCTTTGGTCCCGCCTCTCAACCGTCAATAATTTAACTGTACCCACTAATTCCCCCCCCCCCCCCCGCACACCCCCAGGAAGCAGCTTGTAGCAGCTGTCTAACTCCCAGGTACCTATTTCCTTCTAGGTAACGGGGCATCAGGGTGAAGGAAACTGCTCATTTGTTTTTCCGCGGCTGCCGGGATCGAACCCCGGTTCCTAGGTCCACGAGTCTAGAGTGCTGTCCACTCAGCCACATCCCCCCCCCCCCCCGTGTACGTGTGTGTGTACGATGGTTGACTTGTTAGTATTGACTTACATTTTATGTAAGTCAATACTAACCAATACCTAAAATTATATTTTAGGATATCTAAGTTTTATTTCAGCCTCAGTGATGTAATACTGACTCTGAGTTCATTTTACAAATACAGTCTTCACTTGTTCTGTTGTGGATTGTCATTGGGAATGGTTAAGACCAAATGCTGCATCTTGGGGCGCCAGACATGTTCCCGTCATTCATGGCGGTGAATGGAATTCCTGTCAACGTCCGTTGCCCTGTGTGTAATGGATAGGGGGATAATATAGGTAAGGTATATAGGTAATATAGGTAGGGGATAGGTAATGGATGAAGGGGGAACGTGAAAGGGAGGGTAGGTGCGGGGGGAGAAGCGCTGGGTAAGGGGTGGGGACCTAGGGGGGCATTGGAAGGGAATATAGGATCCACAAGCCTCCTCTCTCCATATCCAAATCCTCTTCCAAGATTTCATCGCCCCTTCCTTCTTCCTCCACATCCTTGCCAAGCTCTTTGGACATCAAACTAAAGATCCACAAGGACTTCTCTGAGTACTCTTTATTTTCTTCTCCGAGGCTAGGGTCCCTACACTTGTGGTTCGGAAATAGTATAGGATGCCGAAGGAAGGAGAGGATACAGTGAAGAAGAGAGGCAGGACACAAGGATGGAAGGCAGGATGGGGAGCCGGTCGGCCGAGCGGACAGCACACTGGACTTGGGATCCTGTGGTCCCGGGTTCGATCCCGGGCGCCGGCGAGAAACAATGGGCAGAGTTTCTTTCACCCTATGCCCCTGTACCTAGCAGTAAAATAGGTACTGGGTGTTAGTCAGCTGTCACGGGCTGCTTCCTGTGGGGTGGAGGCCTGGTCGAGGACCGGGCCGCGGGGACACCAAAAAGCCCCGAAATCATCTCAAGATAACCAGGTTGAGGCGAATAAAATTACAAAATATTCAAATTCAACATCTTTATGCATAGTGATTGTGTATTTATAAAGAATGTATTTAGTTTGTTCCTACAGTCCATAAATTAGCAACACAAATATTTATATTGGTTTATTTAATGTGGAATGTGTGTGTGACCAAGGCTGGAGGCCAGATACTTATGGCTAGTCTTGTGCAGGTTTTTGTATGGAGTGTCAAAGGGAGTTTGGTCGAAATCCATGACGTGCTTTAGGTAGAAAGGGTACCCGGTTGTGCCCGTGTCTCTGCCTCTCCTCCTTCCCCTCCTCTCCTCACTGACCACC
>WNGS01165751.1:12397996-12413722 GCA_020271785.1 Procambarus virginalis
AAGCCCAGCCCCCCGCCAAGCCCAGCCCCCCGCCAAGCCAGCCCCCCGCCAAGCCCATCCCCCCGCCAAGACCAGCCCCCCCAAGCCCCACCCCCCCGCCAAGCCCAGCCCCCCCGCCAAGCCAGCCCCCCAAGCCCAGCCCCCCGCCAGCCCAGCCCCCGCCAAGCCCAGCCCCCGCCAAGCCCAGCCCCCGCCAAGACCAGCCCCTCGCCAAGCCCAGCCCCCGCCAAGACCAGCCCCCGCCAAGACCAGCCCCCGCCAAGACCAGCCCCCCGCCAAGACCAGCCCCTCGCCAAGCCCAGCCCCCCGCCAAGACCAGCCCCCCGCCAAGACCAGCCCCCGCCAAGACCAGCCCCCCGCCAAGACCAGCCCCCCGCCAAGCCGCATTCGCCAGCCAGGCAGCGGAAGCAGAAAACTCACCGTACAAACACTGGGGAAGATTAACTTACGATCGAACCAACTCGGACTAACGAGCGAGAGTAACGACCCCTCAGCTGGCAGAGCAGAACGTCCACTGTTACAAGTCACAGATTACTCTCCATCACAAGAATCTCAAATTAGTGTATGAATTAAATGATGATCTGGTGCCCTAGGTAGATATTCACCCCCCTATCTCCCTGTACCACTTGTTACAATGAATATCTAACAACTCAGATCACATTAAGTGTCTTCCGCAACTCCCTCACACGGAAATGACATCACATGAGACCAGGAGGCATGGCAGGATGTGCAGAAAGCACGGTATCCCTCCGTGGAGGGATATCGTGGGATGGGAGGGATTGTAAAACACCTGGGATTTTTTTACAACACGTGGTAATGTTTACCACACACACACGTGGCAATGTTTACAACACACACACACACGTGGCAATGTTTACAACACACACACACACACACGTGGCAATGTTTACAACACACACACACACACACGTGGCAATGTTTACAACACACACACACACGTGGCAATGTTTACAACACACACACACACGTGGCAATGTTTACAACATACACACACGTGGCAATGTTTACAACATACACACACGTGGCAATGTTTACAACATACACGTGGCAATGTTTACAACACACACGTGGCAATGTTTACAACACACACGTGGCAATGTTTACAACACACAGGTGGCAATGTTTACAACACACACGTGGCAATGTTTACAACACGCACACGTGGCAATGTTTACAACACGCACACGTGGCAATGTTTACAACACGCACACGTGGCAATGTTTACAACACACACGTGGCAATGTTTACAACACACACGTGGCAATTGTTTACAACACACACGTGGCAATTGTTTACAACACACACGTGGCAATTGTTTACAACACACACACGTGGCAATGTTTACAACACACACACGTGGCAATTGTTTACAACACACACGTGGCAATGTTTACAACACACACGTGGCAATTGTTTACAACACACACGTGGCAATTGTTTACAACACACACGTGGCAATTGTTTACAGCACACACGTGGCAATGTTTACAACACACACACACGTGGCAATGTTTACAACACACACGTGGCAATGTTTACAACACACACACGTGGCAATTGTTTACAACACACACGTGGCAATGTTTACAACACACACACACGTGGCAATGTTTACAACACACACACACGTGGCAATGTTTACAACACACACACACGTGGCAATGTTTACAACACACACACACGTGGCAATTGTTTACAACACACACACACGTGGCAATTGTTTACAACACACACACGTGGCAATTGTTTACAACACACACGTGGCAATTGTTTACAACACACACGTGGCAATTGTTTACAACACACACACGTGGCAATTGTTTACAACACACACACGTGGCAATTGTTTACAACACACACACGTGGCAATTGTTTACAACACACACACGTGGCAATTGTTTACAACACACACACGTGGCAATTGTTTACAACACACACACGTGGCAATTGTTTAGAACACACACGTGGCAATGTTTACAACACACACGTGGCAATTGTTTACAACACACACGCGTGGCAATTGTTTACAACACACGCGTGGCAATTGTTTACAACACACACGTGGCAATGTTTACAACACACACGTGGCAATGTTTACAACACACACGCGTGGCAATTGTTTACAACACACACGCGTGGCAATTGTTTACAACACACACGTGGCAATGTTTACAACACACACGTGGCAATGTTTACAACACACACGCGTGGCAATTGTTTACAACATACACACACGTGGCAATGTTTACAACATACACACACGAGGCAATTGTTTACAACACACACGTGGCAATGTTTACAACACACACGTGGCAATTGTTTACAACACACACACACGTGGCAATTGTTTACAACACACACACACGTGGCAATTTTTACAACACACACACACGTGGCAATTGTTTACAACACACACGTGGCAATGTTTACAACACACGTGGCAATGTTTACAACACACACGTGGCAATGTTTACAACACACACGTGGCAATGTTTACAACACACACGTGGCAATGTTTACAACACACACGTGGCAATGTTTACAACACACACGTGGCAATTGTTTACAACACACACGTGGCAATGTTTACAACACACACACGTGGCAATTGTTTACAACACACACACACACACGTGGCTATGTTTACAACACACACGTGGCAATGTTGACAACACACACGTGGCAATGTTTACAACACACACGTGGCAATGTTGACAACACACACACGTGGCAATTGTTTACAACACACAAACGTGGTAAGCCCTTGGCCCGAGGCCAGGCTTGACTTGTGAGAGTTTGGTCCACCAGGCTGTTGTTTGGAGCGGCCCGCAGACCCACATACCCACCACAACCTGGTTGATCCGGCACTTCAACAGGTACACAACCTCTAACAAAAACTTTAATGTGCAAAGAAACACTCGTTGTATACAGTGCGTTGTTTAGCCCATGTAACCCACCACTGCCTACGGGATGGGGTGCATAATAAATGACTAAACTAACTCTCGACTAACTTAAAAAATTATAGAACCTTTAGGGACTACTTTGGATGCAAGGGACAAAATATTGACTGTTGCAAAAAAACAAAACTTTGTACTATTGGAATATTGCTAAGGGCATACCAAAAAGTCAAACGATAAGCCTAACCTAGGTTTAAATTTGCAACCCTAGGCCTAACGTGTTAAATTAGGCCCGAGATGGCACCCATGAGATAAGGGTTCAGATGTCCCTCCCACCACTACACACCCGACAAACCACAGACTGTGATTCACATGTGCGGCTGCGAGCAGCTGCGTCCAACAGCCTGGTTGGTCAGACCACCAATCACCAGGCCTAGTCAGGGACCGGGCCGCAAGGACGTTGATCCCCGGAACCAACAACGGGTAATCACAACAGGCAGGTATAACAGTGCATATGTTGTACTCTCATCCCTACCAATAACAAGGGCTACCATCGCTGGATAACAACAGGCTGGATGATCCGTGAACAAAAACAACTGCTTGAACCTATTACAAAATCCCAATTAATAACAAATTCGCAATAATTGTTCTATCGACTTTAAACTCCATTACAATATCCTACACGCGTTAGCCTGTCGATTTATACCACAAATTACCGGGTAATACAATAGTTAACACAGAGGATTACTGTATTGTTTCAAGCGTAGGCTGAACATATATATGAACGAGTTTGGGTGGATATAAAGAGGAGCCGCCTCGTGAGGGCCGATAGGCCTATTGCAGCCTATTCTAAATCGTATAACATGCAAATAACTCATTGTTTTATATATTTGTGTAACTTGTCAATATGTTTAGTAAATAATTGTGTCCTTGGAACAATGTTTTTAATTAATGTTCCTTTACACACACACCCTGTACCAGTAGGCTGTACCACTGTACCAGTGATCACAGGGAGGCTGTACCACTGTACCAGTGATCACAGGGAGGCTGTACCACTGTACCAGTGATCACAGGGAGGCTGTACCACTGTACCAGTGATCACAGGGAGGCTGTACCACTGTACCAGTGATCACAGGGAGGCTGTACCACTGTACCAGTGATCACAGGGAGGCTGTACCACTGTAGCAGTGATCACAGGGAGGCTGTACCACTGTACCGCTTCTCACTACGTTATCGCCGTGAACCACTTGTGAAAATTCACGTTAGGGTACAGTGGCTACCATACAGAGCTAACTGTATCATCATACAGGCTTACAGGGTTATACATACACATTCGTCCACACCAGGACGAGTTATACATAGTCCATACCAGGACGAATTATACATAGTCCACACCAGGACGAGTTATATATAGTCGAAACCAGGACTTCGTATTTCATCTCAAAACTCGAGAAAAAATTGGATTTTCTCCAAGTCATTTTATTCCTGCAGTGAGCATTCTTCTTAATGTTGTGTAGCAAATACTTGTGTCAGTGATTCAAAGCGACATTACCGCAGAATCTAAACATAAATTGTCAAGTTTGCAGCTCTTGTGAAACAGTAGAGGAGCTTAGATGCAAAACGAACGAGAGGTGAGGAGAGAGCGAGCGAGTTTAGTGTGCCAGTGTGTATGTGTGTCTGTGAGTCTGTCTCTCTGTGACTGTCTGTGTCTGACTCTGTGTCAATTAGCCATCCCCAGATCTCTTCCAACAGCTTCCAGAGGAGCAGATGAAGAGACAGCCAGCGAGCAGGGACGCTGAGCTAGCAGGTCCACGGTGATACTGTCAGCAGATTGCACTGGAGACAGAGAGCAAGAACAATAAGAGCGCCTCTGTTACAGCAACAACCTGTGCAATAACAATGCAATAGAGCAGCAGCAGCAGGAACACCTGAGATCTTAAAGTTGCCCACCCTGCCCGATATTGATGATGGGCAACACCCCTTCAACCCTCCCCCACACATCTGCCTCCCCCTACACACCTCCCACACACGCACACACCTACAACAACAACACAGCCATAGGGTCCCAGCTGATTGTCAGGTGGGAGGAGGAGAAGAGTAGTCCACTCTTGTTTACACAGATGTTATCACCAGGTCAAGCCTGCAAGACGGTCAGTTTGCACACACCTGTTGCAGGCCACTGTTCGCCTTGCAATCATTTTCGCTTAGCAATGCACTTATGAACAATACAACCCGCTCACATCTCACTATTTGCTCTCGATAAATTTCCACATTAACGTTCACTATGGCCTTAGAGAACGCTACATACGTGTGGAGGAACGAGATCAAATTATCAATTACGCTCTTAAAAAAAAAATTCCAATTTCCTTGACAGGGAAACTCGAACACGTGTCTCAGTATGGACAAGGGCGAGGCACCGGCGTGTCCGGGACACGTGCTGAGGGGGGGGGAGAGCCGAGGGGAGGAGTATCGTAGCGAGGGGTGTGGAACGACACACCACAACGACAGAGGCGCGGCACTCTTTGGCACCGAGCGAAGACTGAGCCGCCCAGGGAAGTGCCACGACCACCCAGCTCCCACAACACACGCGCGCACATCCCCACCACCGACTACACACATCCTCCCCCTCTACTCCCCCCCCCCAACCATGCCGTACACACGCCCCCCTTCTATGCACGCCCCCCACTATTCATATGCCTCCTACGCCCATGCCCACGCCCGGCAACGCCCTACACTACTTCCCCTACACTGTGGCGAGAACCTGTGGCTGGAAGAAGGGAACGCTTAGCCTCGGAGAAAAGCGCACACAACTCATTAGAAGGGATTTTTAGGGTCCCCCTTCAATACAGTTTCTATGTTCTTTTCGCTTGGGGCTGGACGTAGAGCGATGGTCTCGCTTCATGCAGGTCGGCGTTCAATCCCCGACCGTCCAAGTGGTTGGGCCGGCACATTTCTCCCCCCCCCCCCCGTCCCATCCCAAATCCTTATCTTGACCCCTTCCCAGTGCCGAATAGTCGTAATGGTGGCGATTTTTCGTGATAATTCCCTCCCTCCCTCCCTCCTGCCCCCCTTCCTTCCTTTTCTTTAAGTTGTTTAGTTATATTAGTATTAGTTACAAGATGGTACATTGGTTAATACAATTAGTGTTTAAAAGTTATGGATCTCTTGGAACGTCTCAGCTTCAGGACTCGAACCGTGGACGCAGCAGGGCGTTTCCCCTCTGGATCGCCACACTGAGGCGCTCAAACAAGAAAAATGGCAGCTCCTGGGTCGCTGGTAACGTCAATGAGCCTGGAACCCAATTCCTTGAGAAATTCCAAGGCGCTCCTTGGATTCTTGGACGCGGCTGCTCGCAGCCGACGTCTGAATCACAGCCTGGGATCAGGTATCCTTTGGAGGGGGGGGTGGGAGATCTTAATGCATGCAGTCTTACACAAATACACTAGCAGCTACACTACACTAATAAAACAATCCGCACACCTAATAAAATCGTTTGTTTACAGAATCTACTAATCTGGTCAAAATATTTAGAAAAATTAGAACTTTAGAATTTTTTTTTTAGACATTNGAGAGAGATATGAGCATCACAAGACTAATGGAGGCAGGGAGATTGCCCCAAGAGTAACCCACTCTGCCGATGGTGCCACTTCCGTCCTGCACTCTGTGCTTACCGCACACACATCGCCCCCACCACGCACTCTAACATTGCTGCAAATGCTGAAGGTACCAATGGTGCACTCAAGGTACCAATGGTGCAGTTTTTTTTTATTATTATTTTCTACCACAGACGTGGCCATACATTTACAATGCTAACCAGCATATATACATTTTCTTCTGTCCTCCATGGACAGGGTTAGAGATCAGTTAAACATATAGTTCAGGGATTTATTGAACAAATGGTGCACAGTGATACAAGCACTTATCAGGGACAAATGCACTCCAACGCGTCGGTAGAAGCACTCTGTAAACGCACTTCCTGAACACATCAATACTGGCGCAAGTCACTTGAACATTCTCGCTGCCAAATCTTTAAGAACATTAAACTAGTAAAGGTTCCGATACGCGGCTGGCTCTAACCTCGGGGCCCTGACAGCCGAGTGGACAGCGCTCGGGATTCGTAGTCCTGAGGTTCCGTGTTCGATCCCCGGTGGAGGCGGAAACAAATGAACACAAAGTTTCTTTCACCCTGATGCCTCTGTTACCTAACAGTAAATGGGTACCTGGGAGTTAGACAGCTGCTACGAGCTGCTTCCTGGGGGTGTGTAACAAAAAGGAGGCCCTGGTCGAGGACGGGCCGCGGGGACGCTAAGCCCCGAAACCATCAAGATAACCTCAAGATAACACCTGGAAGGTGTTTGGGAGTAGTTCTACTCCACGCAGTTAATAAATATTAAATGAAGTTCAACCTAAAAAAAACACAAAAATGGGGTTACGAGACGGGCAAGGAGAGAGGACAGAAGGATAACAGACAGACTAAAGCATATACAATCAACTCCAGGTTACTAGATAACAATAGAGCACTATTCATTGCCAGCCAACAATAGGAGGCTAAAACGCTGTGTGTCTCTGCCACTCACAGTATAATGAGTCTGGGAGACGCCCACCATATTAATGAGGCGAGGACAGTGCCATGCCATAATGATGAGTGGTTAGTGCCACGTTATGAGGTGGAAGTAGTGCCACGCACTTCCCTACCACAACTTATCGTAGCTGATGCGTTAGAGTTTAACTATTCTAACGTTCAAATTCTCTGTCGAATCTGGCCTTAAAGTTGTGGGTGGAGGTTGTGGGAAATTTTTACCCACCATATCTAATAATCATCTAAGAAATGTATTATTTCTATATCATATCAATATCATATCAAATCATATCTATATCATATCTATATCAAATCTATATCATATCAGAATCATATCAGAATCACAATAGATTCATTATATATAGCTTGATCCTAGACAATGCCGCTTGGATCACGTACGCCATAGGGCCCTATAGATGCCTACGTGACTTAGTGCATGTTCTCTCAAGGATCCAGAAGCTTCTAGAAGGATTTGTTAATTAAAAATTTATTGGAACACTGACGTCGTATCCGGTAGAGATAAAATCGAATCCTTATTAAGAGTCAGTGGTATTATCAAGTACTACTTATAATCTTTAAATCCTATATCTAATTTTATTATAATCACATCTTATCTCAATCATAAGTCTAGACTGTAAAAATAATCAATCGATATTCATTGTAAGCTAACCCCTTTTTCAAGGGGGATGGGGGGGGCATCTCGGCAGAGAAGCGCCCACCAGAGCCCGAGGGCAGAACGCGTATGTTTACACAAGAGTGTACACGTGACGGTCCCTTAGCGAACTTTATTTTGGCTGAGGACACCTTATCTAATATCATTATCACCAGTGAACACTCTCTAGAACTGGGGGAGTACCTGGACAATATATCAACAAGGAAAATCCTAGAACATTTATATCTATAAGTGTAGAGTGGAGCATTTAGTGACGCGGTCTCCACCTTCATCCCTAATCTCATCCCTAATCTTCATTGTTATCTTCTGCAACGCAGTCCAATCCCGTAGCGACGCTACTAGATCAAACAGCAACGCTGTAATCTAAAATATCGTGCCTAAACTCGTCAAGAGAGTTCTTCAGTCTGGCACACTTGTCAGACAGGCACCCGGCTTCAGCTAAGTTTATTGAATGTTATTACTGTAGCGTATTAGTTGGCCAATTAAAGCTAGTATAACATTAATATTCTATAAGACTGATAGTCGGTAAAAAGGCGAGGCAACGCCTCATATTTCTGTGAGTTTATTATTAATATTGTGGTACAGCAGAATCTTATCCAAGCTCTGAACCTCATGAGTGTCCAGTGTCAGAGAAGATTGTCACAATAAGTAAACTAATACACATGAGTGTCCAGAGTGTAGGAAGAGATTCAACAAGCTGACTGTATTTAATCATATACATTGATCATATACATTGCACATACTTGTATATATAAATTAAGTTAACAATTGCTTGCTTAGTTATTTTTTAAGTAATCATATAAGTTCATGTAATTGAATATAATTTTAGTACTCAGTAACAGTACTCAGACCATAATTAGGTCATTTATCATACTTTACAATTTAAGTTGTTTAAAGTATAAGTGTATTGGCTGTTAATTGCTAAGGTGCTAGGCTAGACTGTGTATGTTTAAATCTCTGATTTAAACAGAGCCAGTGTTCAGTTATATAACTGAATTTATATAATCTTATCCTTGTATAAAATACAAGCTGATGTGAGATACCTGTTGGCAGGTGGACGTGGAACTGCAATCAACCTATCAACTAATTCACTCAACCCACCTGCCCCTTACAGCCCATTATCTGTCATTAGGAAAAGAGGAGCTAGGATTTACGACCCTAGCTAGAGATTTTAGTTGAATTAATTTGCATACAGTAAATTTTTTAATTTAGTTCAGTACAAGTCTCTGGTAGTCTCCTCTTATATCAATCACAGCAGGTTTTTCCCACAGAGGTGGCTTCCACAACTTCCTTTCTTGAGAGAAAGGAGAAGTCCCTTCTCCTCACAACTTCTCAACATTCCACTTGTTGACCACCTGTACAGGTACGAGTAGTTCCTTATATTTCTTCGACAGGTCGAAGAAATCCTGTCTCTTCTCATCCTACTTTCTCCTACTTTAAAAGAGGTTATCCTTGTCCATTTCCCTCAATATCTTTTATGTAGCGATCATGCCCCCTCTGTTTCTTCTCTGCTAAAGGGTTAAGGTCTAGCTCCAGTAGCCTATTTCCATACCTCAGTTCTCTTAGCTCTTCCACTTATCCTGCTGCGAAATTTAATTTTTAATTTTAGTTTTATGCTTCACAGGGAGCGGATTCCAGGCCGGTGCTACATATTCCAATATTGGTCTAACAAACGACGTGTACTGCCCAAGCAACAGCCTGTTGGACCAAGTTACCACAAGTCGAGCCTGGCCCCTGGCCGGGCTCGGGGAGTAAGAGAACGCCAGAGACCCTCTTCAGGTAAGACCCAGGATTACATTCACCAAATAAACAAACCCTATGTATAGCTAATCTCTAAATCAATAATACAAATTGCTCGATTTGGCGAATAAAATCAATAAATGAAAAAGCGGTTGAACAGACTGCTTGATACGTGCTTGATGGGGTTCTGGGAGTTGTTCTACTCCCCCAAGTCCGGCCCGAGGCCAGGCTTGACTTGTGAGAGCTTGGTCCACCAGGCTGTTGCTTGCAGCGGCCCGCAGGCCCACATACTCACCACAGCATAATTCAGCATTCTAAAAACCAGAAGACTGTTGCACCGTTAATAAAGACAGACACGATACGAGGCTACTAGGTGGATCAGACAACCAATCAACTATTCAACTCATTGCACAGGAGCAACCGTTTCACGGAAAAGACGCCGTCACAGTCTCCACACACATCACACCCCTCTCCTCCCTTCCCTCAACCGATACACATTGCGAAACGTGTGAAAACATTGCACCTTGCTTACCGGAACCCAATCTCCAGTTGCAATGCCAACACCAGACTGGTATGAGTGTGTAGATGAAGGGTAATGAGCAAGGTGCACGCTTCAAGGGGGCTGCCATGCCCTGCTCTCTCACAGCCTGGTTGATCAGTCCAGCAACTTGAAGGCCTGGTTGACGACCGGGCCCGAGGGGACGCTAAGCCCCGAAACCATCTCAAGGTAACCTTTCCCCACCTCCACACCATTCCCTCAATCGAAATACTCCTTCCATTCTCACTTGTCCACCACAAACTTTAATGGTGATTCTGTCATCAGAAGAGAATCTCGAGCTTCGAAGAGAAAACAAAAGAAGTGCGCCAACACTGGCAGGACGAGTTGTGACCCAAAGACTGTGGTTCGAGCCGTGGGAGGTTGAAACATCTTACAATGAGCATCACTACTGCCCAAGTCACCAGTGATAGTATAGTGTAATGAACTGAAGACTGATCACAGCAGATCCCCACATACTGCTGATCACGACGGCTGCAAAATAGAAAGCATCAACCACTTCTCGTTTGCCTCCTCAGTCCTCCCCTCACTGTCCCAAGGCTGTACAGGTTGCTGAGTACACAGGAAGGGAAGGGAGAGGGAGAGAGACCACACTCTCCACCTTATCAATGACTGCCCCACCGCCACAATACCCATGCCATGAATGCCATGAATGTGAGCACGGTGGAGGAGACCAGGAGGTCAGACAGGGGGTATGACCCACTCTCTCTCTCTCTCTCTCTCTCTCTCTCTCTCTCTCTCTCTCTCTCTCTCTCTCTCTCTCTCTCTCTCTCTCTCTCTCTCCATACACACACACACACACAGTGTCCGTGTTGTGGCAGGGAAGGAGTCGAGACTCCACCTATCAATAACTACCTTTGTGTCCCCTTGACTAACACACATTAAATTATGTAACTAAGCGAGTGCTGCAATTTGCTTGGCTAAGCGAATTTCAGAGGCTTCAGTTCCTGAGCCTTCAATGCATCTCTTAAACTCTACGGTGTCAGACGCCGGAATCAACAGCCTGGTTGACCAGTCCAGCAACCAGGAGGCTTGGTCGACGACCGGGCCGCGGGGACGCTAAGCCCGGTCAAGGTAACTTCAAGGTATCTAGACGATCTCAATACTAATATAGTTAACTATGATTGTTCAGGTCTCGGATATTTCCCTTTCAAAGTGTGGTATGTGTGTGTATGCATGCACATACACACACACATTGAGTGTGTGTATAAATGTATGTACTTACGTATGTGGGGCCTCGCGGTTGAGTGAACAGCTCTCTTTCATAGTCCTAAAGTCCCGAATTCGATTTCCAGTTGAGGCAGAAACAAATGGACAGGTTCTTTCACCCTGATGCCCCTGTCCACCTAGCATTAAATAGGTACCCGAGGTTTAGACAGCTGCCACGGGCTGCTCCTTGGGGATGTGCTATCGCGCGTGTTAGAAATATATGTAGAAAACTGAAAAAAATAGATTGGTTAGAAAGGCGGGATCCAAGAGCTAATAGCTCAACTGTAAGGCACAAATAGTAAATACAACGTGTGTACACATTTATATTGGATAGTAGGCAGAAAATTAATACGGTAAATTATATAGGACATTTGAAGCAATTTATAGAGATTCAGAAATACTGACCGAAGGTAATTACACACTACTACCACTAAATAATAATAATAATAATAATAATAATAATAATAAATAGGGTAATGAAAGGGTTGAAATTGAAAGTCTACTTGAAATCATTCCCTTCGGAACAAATGAACAAAACAAATTTATATTTGTTTCTAAAACTACTATATATACATATTCTACAATGTCATTATAGTTATAGTCAATGTCATCATAGCTAGCTCCTCGCCATCATCTGTCTACAGCCATACTCTAGACAGCCAGGTCATGCACAAGCCATATGTACACAAGCCACATATATACACACACATCGCTCACATAAAAATAGCCCCAGTCGCAGATCTACAAGAAACAAACCATATAACTGATAGTCTAAAGATGAGACACTGCTAACATATCCTTCATTATAATTAACATAAATAATAAACACAGAAATCACAATAACGTGATGAATCAATGAGAGAATCCACAAGAGCCGTGATTAGAGTTCGAACCTACGCCCTGGGTATTCCCAGACGCACGCTCTATATACCACTAAGCCACGACATGGTTCGAATCCCCAATCACGGCTTCTGTGGATTTCCTCACAACATATAATCATAGGACATGAAAAAAATAACGCTTGACATGTAAATTATAGTTCATATATCTTGTATGACATGACATGACATGACATGACATGACATGACATGACATGAAAGGCCGATACAAACTGGGGAATGGGGGGAGCCCCAGGGGCGCTATTCACGAAGCAGTTACGCAAGCACTTACGAACGTGTACATCTTTCCTCAATCTTTGACGGCTTTGGTTACATTTATCAGTTTACAAGCATGAAAACTTGCCAATCAACTGTTGTTATTGTTATAAACAGCCTCCTGGTGCTTCGGTGCTCATTAACTGTTTAATAATTGTAAACAAAGCCGCCAAAGATTGAGAACAGGTTCGTAAGTGCTTGCGTAACTGCTTCGTGAATCTGGCCTCAGGGTTAAGAGGGCCGGCGGCCTACCATGAGGAGAGCTTCCTGGAGACTGGCGGCGTATCAAGGGGGGACTCTTGTGTATTGCGAGAGTCGCTCAGGCGGCGCTCACGATGCGAGTTCCAGCGCTTCAGGATGGTGCTCACCCTCAGGGAGGGATCCGAACCCAGGCATGGCATAGCAGGAGTGCCGCCGGACACCCCCGTCACCTGCACCATCGGTGTTACCGCAGCTCCCGCTTGCGGCGCCTCCGTATGCGAGTGCTCCTTAAAACTGAGACGGCGGGCCCGGGGTTGGCGGTATGTGGCGGAAACTAGTTCGCCTTCTCCCCGCGGCGGGCGCGGCCTGAGTGCCGTACAAGAATTGCGGCGCCGCAGGCGGTGTCCGCCGCTGTACTTCATCATCTTGACGACTCTCCAAGGTGTTAACGACTACTTTGGCCATCTATAACGATTCACAGTCAGTCGGACTACGAGCAGTGCCGCGCCCGTGGGCTTAACTGGACGTTCTGTAAGCAGAACCGCGATGGCAACCAGACATGGCAAGGCGGTGACACTGACTGCTGACACACACTTTCACATGTCACATGATCCAATACACTTCACACGTTCCAGGCTGTGTCACACACGTTTCCCGTGACACTGGTTCGAGCCCACAGGGTGTAGCCTTCACACTACTGAGGCACCAACGCTCTCGCCAATCATAACCTCTGTAGTTTCGTTACGCATTAGAGCAAACTTTCAGCTACAAATAAAGAACAATTAGTCAAACAAAAGCGGAACGCCTATTAGCCGTGTCATGACGGATGACTTCAACAGTACTCCTCCACAAGAGGCCTCGGTACCTCAATGGTACCCACCCTCCAAAAGAGGCAGAGTTTCTTTCACACTGATTCACCTGTTCACCTAGCAGTAAATAGATACCTTAGAGTTAGACAGCTGCTACGGGCTGCTTCTTGGGGATGTTGTGTGCGCGCGCGCGTGTCAGAGAAATATATGTAGTAGATATAATAGAGGAAAATTAGATTAGGAAGGCGGGGGTCCAAGAGCTAAATAGCTCCATTCTGCAGACACAAATAATAAATACACAACAAAAGATGACCTCAGTAAAAAAAACACACAAGGAACCTCCCACAAAAGTCGAGGAGGAACTAAACTACACGCACCAAAAAGCTGCATCAGCACCAGAGGCCGACCACAAAAGCTATTGTATTAAAACACACTGTATCTACGTTTTTGTCTACGGGGCGGGAAGTATGGATTATAGGAAACCGTTATTCAGGAGCACCACGCTTGGGGAATATGAGGCCACTCTCCATCTTGGGCGTGACACCGTTTAACTCTTGGACTGCTGCGATGGTGGTGGTTGGTGGTAGTTAAGGGGTGGTGGTTGGTGGTCGTGGGTGGTGGTAGGTGGGGGGGTCGTGGGTGGCTGTGGTGGTAGGTGGTGTCTATAGATTCTCTGACAGTCGTTCCCAGATATAATAACCTGCTAGAGCACACCAAACACCAACAGTCCTTTGTTTGCCAAGTTTATAACACATTATCCAACACCAAATATTCAACCCAAGTAGACCAAACTTAAAACTCACAACACACCTAAATTAAGTCCGTCCAGGACAAATCAAGTCGCAGAAACTTGAATTATTACCATGACTTAACTCCCCATTAAGACGCTCACAAAACAACCCCGATTCACACACAAATCACAATAGCGTGATGCATCAAATGAACAAATCCACAAGGGTCGTGATGAGGGTTCGAACTTACGCCTGGGATGATCCGAGACGCTGCCTTAGCCATCAAATAATAATTCACAAACAGAATTTACAGACAGTTAAGACAACATTAAACATTAACAACCAATAGAACCTCTCAAAGCCACGAACGTCAATTCACGCATCTGTGATTATGCTGACGTGCCAATTTTGGTGTAAACACGAGAGAGAATTTATGCTCGAACACACTGTTTACACGGCACACGTCTCAAAAACTGGGGGAATAAAACTTTTTCCGACTCTTAACAGCTGGCTTCGTTAGAATTACCCAAGTCTTGGTCAATATTAGTTTGGGGGGGGGAGGATGGGGGGTGGGGGGGAGGAGGAGAAAGGAGACGGGGTTGAGCTTCGGCTCTTTTCCCGCCTCTCAACTGGTGTACAGATTCCCGAACCTATTGGGCTCTAACATATCTACATTTGAGTCAGCCTCCATCACATCATTGCCTAATGCATTCCATTTGTTAACTATTCTGACCCTGAAATTCTTTCTAATGTGTGGTGTGGCTCATTTGGGGTTTCAGTTTCCACCTGGTCCCCTTGTTTCGTGTTCCACGCGTGCTAAATAGTGTGTCTTTGTCCACTCTATCAATGCCTCTTAGAATTTATAGGTGGTGATCATGTCTCTCCCTTACTCTGACTTCAGGGACGTAAGGTTTAGCTCCCCGTAGCCTTTCTCGTAACCATACGTCATGGTAACTCATGGTGGAATTGTAGAAGCATCAAGGGGGGCAAGTTGGTCGAAGTGTTTTGGCAGCACAGCAGCCCTGGGAGAAGCAGCTACTGCTTCTGCTTCAAAAATATTGCCGGAACAACCGTGGACATCTTCAAGCGAAAACTAGATTGTTTTCTAAAAGAAGTGCCGGACAAACCGGGCTGTGGTGGATATGTGGGCCTGCGG
>WNGS01165751.1:12429952-12445009 GCA_020271785.1 Procambarus virginalis
CTCCCTTAGAGGGAGAATGTTGGAAAATTTTAACCCTCTTTCTAGAAAAACTTGGTGCATGGTCTTGTGTTTTGATTAAGCTACTAGGAGGCAAACGAATGATCCGTGTGTTGTGGGGGTTGCCGCCCCCCCCTCAACAGTTTCGTGGGGGGGGGGTGTTTTGCCTCTGACAGGCCTAATGCCCGAGTCACCCCCCTCTGGGCGCATTTAATGACGTCCCTGTGGACGGTAGACCCTTAGGCGTCAACTGTTCCTTCCCACACGCCATTAATCTTTCCACTCACTACCTCTAGGGGTCCACTTCTTCCACCATAAGTGACCCCCACTCCTCCACCATAAGTGACCCCACTCCTCCACCATAAGTGACCCCACTCCTCCACCATAAGTGACCCCCACTCCACCATAAGTGACCCCACTCCTTGAGATGATTCCGGGGCTTAGCGTCCCCGCGGCCCGGTCCTCGACCAGGCCTCCTTTCTGTTACACACCCACCAGGAAGCAGCCCGTAGCAGCTGTCTGTCTAACTCCCAGGTGCCGATTTACTGCTAGGTATCAGGGCATCAGGGTGAAAGAAACATTTTGCCCATTTTGGCTCCGCCTCCACCGGGGATCGAACCCGGAACCTTAGGACTATAAATCCCGAGTGTTGTCCACCCACCTGTCAGATTCCCCCCCCCCCTCCCTCTCCCCCATAAGTGACGGCACTCGAAACGACGTGCGACGTCACTGTGACGTAATGTTGACGCAGGTGCAAGTTTGTGACCCATCTGACTGAGGAAACAAAGGATAGAACGTGAGGATAGAACGTGAGGATAGAACGTGAGGATAGAACGTGAGGATAGAACGTGAGGATAGAACGTGAGGATAGAACGTCTGGATAGAACGTCTGGATAGAACGTCTGGATAGAACATCAGGATAGAACCCAAACCCAACCATCTGGTTGGCACGCATTAAGAAGGTAGTCTGAACTAGAAGGATAAGAACAAAAATATCTCGTGTAAGCTGATACAATAAGCTTCGTGGCTTTCCGGGGAGTGCTAGCGCCAACAGCTTGGGGGATCATAAGCCCATCTACATACGATGGGCTGGTTTAATCCCAGCTTTTGTGCAAGAGAGGCTTAGTGGTGGCGCAGCAAGGACCTGTTACTGATTATTATTGAAATGATTCTGGAGGCGGCTTTCTGCCTACTATTAATGGCAGTCTGGTCTGAGTTTCTTCAGCCCTTTCTTCAGGGGAGCTGGTCGGCCGAGCGACAGCACGCTGGACTTGTGATCTGTGGTCCTGGGTTCGATCCCAGCGCCGACGAGAAACAATGGGCAGAGTTTCTTTCACCCTATGCCCCTGTTACCTAGCAGTAAAATAGGTACCTGGTAGTTAGTCAGCTGTCACGGGCTGCTTCCTGGGGGTGGGGTGAAGGCCTGGTCGAGGACCGGGCCGCGGGGACACTAAAAGCCTCGAAATCATCTAAGATAACCCAAGTAGTCCCAGGCCGTAGGTGTAAGTTCCTTCAGCCCCAAGGCGTATAGCGTGCATTGCCAGATACACGCTATGTAGCGTGTATCGATAGATAGCGTTGTTTGATAGATAGCGCAGCAGATGTGGTGTTTGTGTTATGTTGATCTTCGTCTTTGCCCCCCCCCCAGACAAGGTAAGACTTTGGCCCCCCCCCCCCAGACAAGATAAGACTTTGCCCCCCCCAGACAAGGTAAGACTTTGCCCCCCCCAGACAAGGTAAGACTTTGCCCCCCCCCCAGACAAGGTAAGACTTTGCCCCCCCCCCCCAGACAAGGTAAGACTTTGCCCCCCCCAGACAAGGTAAGACTTTGCCTCCCCCCCCAGAGACTTGCCCCCAGACAAGGTAAGACATTGCCCCCCCAGACAAGGTAAGACATTGCCCCCCCAGACAAGGTAAGACTTTGCCCCCCCCCCCAACAAGGTACTTGCCCCCCCCCAGCAGTAACTGCCCCCCAGACAAGGTAAGACTTTGCCCCCCCCCCCCAGACAAGGTAAGACTTTGCCCCCCCCAGACAAGGTAAGACTTTGCCCCCCCCCAGACAAGGTAAGACTTTGCCCCCCCCAGACAAGGTAGACTTTGCCCCCCCCAGACAAGGTAAGACTTTGCCCCCCCCACAAGGTAAGACTTCCCCCCCCCCCAGACAAGGTAAGACTTTGCCCCCCCCCCCAGACAAGGTAAGACTTTGCCTCCCCCCCCCAACAATAAACTCCCCCCCCCAGACAAGGTAAGACTTGCCCCCAGGGTAAGACGAGAGACACTAGGGGTCATCAGGGGCCCGGATGTCATCCACTACCTAGTGCCTACCTGGTGATAGTTCTCTCGTTAACCTGGCCTCCTGGTGCCAGAATTGAGAAACCACCCACTTACCTGTCAGAGACGTGTGTGTGTGTGTGTGTGTGTGTGCCTCTTGTCGTGATCTTAGCGGCCTAGGCGTGTATTTAACAATTTAGGAGCTATGAACTACAATATTTCCCATGTTAATAATTACCTCGCAAATGGTGTAAATGTTGAAGTCGTGAGCGGTACAATCTGGGAATAACGGAGATTGCTACATTGGATAAGGGATTATCTACAAGGCAGAAAAGGTCAGATGTATTACCAGGGATACATGTCTAAGGAAAGGTCAGGTGTATTACCAGAGATAAATGTCTAAGGAACGGATGTTTCAGTTAGGTACCCCACAAGGGGGAGTTTTAAGTCCCACCTTATTCAATGTATTAATGAACAGATTAGCATCATAGATGTATCCTCCAGGGGTCACGACGATCATATATGCTGATGACATTCTTATACAAGGCACTTCTGGGAACAAAATTCAAGCTGCTCTTAACATACTGCTCTAAACTAAATATGAGTATAGGAAACGAAGAAATATAACACTTACTCTAAATGGTGTGGAACTGAGCCGTGTTCAGAAGTACAAGTATCTGGGCATGTATGTTGGATACACATGTGAGAGTAAAAATGCTGAAATAAATCATATCAGCACCTTATGTAAAGCCCGTCTGCATCCTCTAAAAGCACTGGCTTTTCTGGTGCTGGTGTTGGGGTACCTATCTTGCGGATGTTATACATAAGCACTGTTCGGGCCCTGATAGACTACGCAGCACCCGTTTTGTCCTACACAGGCCAAGGCAGAATTAAAAAATAGAGCTGGTACAGAACGAGGCTATGAGGATTATTCTTGGGTGTCAAAGAAATGCAATGATTGAAATAATGAGAATGGAATTAAATTTACAGTGTGTGTGTGATAGAGTCCGTGACATTAACACTAGAGTATCTATTCGTTTCATGCGGAGAAAAGGAGGGGATAAGCTGTTTGAGAGCGTTCAGACCTGCCTGAGTGACGTACACACTTCCAGGAAACTGAGGGAGACACGCTACACGAGGGGATTAGCTCATGACCTCAGGGAATACGATGTACTTGACTGCTGTAAACCCTCTCACCAGTGTAATATGTCTGCTCCCTGGAAAGTACAGAAAATAGACATCGAAATTGTACCCCTCAAGGTGAAAAAGATTCATCATGAACCGGGACAATTACGGTGTTTGTATGGAAGCATGATATCTGGGTTACCAAGAGGCAGTACTTTACATGTATATTGTGACGGGTCGGTGGCGGAGGATGGCAGGGCAGGATGTGGTGCCTTAATAAGGGAATATACTGAGTTTGGGACTATGGACAGGATAATTGAACTCCGACTTAGTAATTATATATCATCCACACAAGCTGAACTGCAGGCCATTCTGGCGTGTTTGGAGGAAGTACGTCATGACGACAAAGATGTTTTTGTATTTGTCGATAGCCGAGGAGCGCTTGATTGTTTAAACAGTCGAAACCCAGTCTTCATCTCCATAGTTGAGGATTGGAAGAAAAGGATAACTGAGATACAGCTGAAAGGTCATAGTGTGAAATTCATGTGGATTCCATCTCATGTTGGAATAGTGCTCAACGAGGTGGCGGATGACTTGGCCAAACGTGCTACATCAAAACCACAAGTTGACATTGAATGTGAATTCACAATGAGACAAATAAGAAGCAAAATCAGAAATCTTCAGGCACAGGCAGAAGTGGAGAGGACAGGTATAATGTATGAGGGAAGTCAAACCATGCAACACGACATGCGAGTCAAAACACCCATTTCACTTATGGTAAAAGGAGAAATGCTTGGAGTGACTCTGTGTACATGCGGCTCAGGTTTGGGTACAAATATTACTGGGAATATGTGATAGGTGTTCATGACAATGACACGAAGTGTAAACTATGTGGTATGTTAAGGTCTCACACCCTTGCCCATTATGGTCTTGATTGTCCGTTGATTAATGCATATAGAAACACCGAGATAAGGACTTAAATTTTTTAAATTTTGCCCCGAGGGGCGAGTTTATTGGGCACCGCCACTCATCTTGTGAGTGGACACACCGCCATAGCAGCATGTACAACACTCCCCAATAGTGCAGTGATTTGCACCGATTCAAAAGCAGCACTGCAAAGCCTAAGTAAAAATCGAGATAAGGACTGTTCCTGAACAAATAGCCTGGATGTGTCACAACGGAAAGGTTGATGATATTCTGGAGAGATATAAGAATTTTGCACCAAGACTGTAATATTTTGTTGAATTATCTGCATGTCTCTTGCAAATTGCCTATACAGTATACCTAGGTCATAAAAGTATTTGTGTGTACGTCTGATACCATACTACTTGTGTAAAGGAAGAAATGTATATGTTTATCTCTCTCTCAGAATCAACCAATCAACCAGGTAATGTTTGGTAATATGTTTATTGTTTGTGATGTGTGTCTATGTATGTATTAACACGATGTACTGAACGGGGTGAGAATAGCTTGAGCTACCTCATCCCTTTGTGTGTATTTTACCTCAATAAACTTATTTCAATGAGCGGTACAAGAGGTACACGGTACTTCAAAGGTAAGGTGCACATCTTGTAAAGTAGTCACTTAAATACTTTATGAATTAAATCAGTGTTTGTGGCCTAATTAACCTGGCTGTTGGATGCCCTGTTACCCGACTGATCTACTAATTGTATTGTTAATATGAAGAATACGTTTAAAAAGTAGGTTCTTCACTTTAACTATTTTTTCCTCATTTCTGCTAGAAATCTAAACTAAAAATGAAGAATGAAAATACACGTGAAATCGAAAATAAAATCACATAGATATACATTGATGTTTTTTTCTAATATACAATTTATCTCGTTAACAAGGAATCAAGAAAACCATCTTCAACAGTGCAATACCTTAGTCTGCCATGCTGTTGAAGAGTGCAACTGCAATTCAAATAATATAAATCTAACTTTGACCCATCAGAAGCTCCTTGAGGTAACACGAAAGTTGCTAGAGGCTACTGGTAGGTAGCAGGGGCAGATACCAAGCTGTAGAGGCTACTGGTAGCTACCAGGTGCAGATACCAAGCTGCAGAGGTTACTGGTAGCTACCAGGTGCAGATACCAAGCTGCAGAGGCTACTGGTAGCTACCAGGTGCAGATACCAAGCTGCAGAGGCTACTGGTAGCTACCAGGGGCAGATACCAAGCTTGGGATGTGGTATCGTCCTCCGCTCCTAGGGCGACTGGTCGAGAAAGACTCCCGAGGGAATTAAGGCTAGCCAATATTGCCCCTTAATTACTCTTGCCTGACCGTCGATGCAGAATAGCTAACTCCAGCCCGTGAATATTCTGGTTGAGGTAGATTATATTTGGCGTTTATCTTTTATTTTTGATTTAGAAGTGCTGCCTTTGTGGCAAGTGGATGGTAAGGGTTGGGTTTTGTGTTTGTGTTGTTTTATATATGGGTTGTGTTGCGGCGTAGGTGAGGTTTTATGGGGGTTTGGGTTGTAACATTTGTATCTCAACTGGGTCCCGTGTTGCAGCTGTCATGGGGTGGTGTTGACGTCCTGGAGTGACAGGGACATTAATTTCCCGCGTCTGCCTCGACAGGCAAAGATGGTTGCAATGTGCAACGAGGAGGAACATGTATGTGCATTGGAAGTCTTGGAGCGTTGGAAGCGTTCATTTGTTTTGTTTTTTCGGGTAGATGAACCGCGGCGAGTGTAAAGATGCATTCAGGCAACAGTAGTTGAGGACTGAAAGGTGTCACCCTGGTGATCGTTGTTCAATTCCTCAGTCTCCCCCTCTGAACTCCAGTACACACGCACATACACACGCACGCACACACGCGGCCGCCAGCGAGGGCTAGGAGAGCGCAGTACACAGCCTGAAGCAAGTTGGCACGGAGGGGTGAGGGAGATCACCCAGTTCCCCTCACACACACACGCACTACTGACTACTGGAGCCGTGTTTGCCAGTCCAGAAGTGAAACTCCGGTGAATTATTAAGACGCAGCTAATTGAAAATGATCTATTTGCTTGCGTGTGTGTGGAAGAGAGGAATTAATGCATTGACTGGCTGACAGGGAGTTCTCCTGGGCCTCACTCAGCGGCTGTTAACAAGGTTGACTCCAGCACCAGCCGCCGCCGCCGCCGCCACACTGCCCTGGCCCGCCAGCACGGTGTGTTGTGGTAGTGTCTGGTCCCTCGTAGCCGGGTCTGGTGCCGGAGACACGGACACAACAATACGACTGTGTATTATCAACGAACTCTCGAGTGTAGTGGATTTATCATGTGTAATTTCCAGGCGGTGAGTGTAGCAGTGAGGGTGTAGTACTCATGCCTACACTTCCTCCAACACCGCTGTTAACACACTAAACAGATGATGTTTTAGATTCAGTAATACGCAACAAAAAGTTGCAAGTAGCACGGGCTATGGTGAGCCCGTAGTGGACATACCTGGCATAGGAGCGGGGCAAGTAGCACGGGCTATGGTGAGCCAGTAGTGGACCTACCTGGTATAGGGAGAGTGAACAGTTAGATCCTGGCCAGAGGATTTAAACTGATGCAGTGAGTCAATAGTGTGTATTGTGTACGGTGGTGTGTAGCGAGTGTGGGCAGTTGTAGGGCCTGGCTGGCGCGGTGTAGGTGGTGTGGAGGACAGCGGTAGTGTGGACCCGGTGCTCGGGCTGTGTAGTGTGTGTGTGTGTGCACGCCTCGCCACCTGAACGCTGCTACGACCATTGAGAGCTTATCGACCATCAACTCTACGTTTGCCAGGAGCTGAGAGCGAGCGGAGGTGGAGAGGGATGAGGGGGTGTGCCTGGTGACACGCCCACCAAACATGCCGACTACTCCACACCTTCCATACACCTGCCATCAGTCCCCCTCCCTGGTTCCATATTACCTCGCGCCACACTCTCTGGCCACATATTGCCTCCTGGAGCATTTCTGGCATCCTCTTTTACCTGGCTAAGCCTTAAGCCTCCGGGATTACCCACACATATAAGAACCAAGTCAAGCCTGGCCTCGGGCCGGGCTTGGGGAGTAGAAGAACTCCCAGAACCCCATCAACCAGGTAACCTTTCAACATCCGCACTACTTGGCTCAACACTCCTGGGTTCCCACTCTGCATCGCTTCGACTCTATTTGATGAAGATTAGGACACCCAAAAGGTGGCACGGGCATGAATAGCCCGTAATCTCGCTATTTGAGAACTACCTCATTTTTAATTGGTTTCTCACTGGGCCTGGTGTGTGCTGGGTATTATCACCTCACTACATGATCATCACACTACTACCCAGGTAACATTAGGAAAGTGTACTTGTTGAACTATATTTGCCTTCTCGATAAAATAATATATTTTTTTTTATTAAATATAATTAATATAGGACTGACTAAAAGTGTAAATCTGTGTTCTCTTGAGTTGAAAAGCAGAGGTGCAACAGGTACTCTAAGAGAGAACTCTATCAACATCAGAGGCCCGAGACTGTTCAACACACACATAAGGGGCATAACTGGCCGACCCCTCACAGTGTTCAAGAGAGAACTGGATAAACACCTCTAAAGAATACCTGATCAACCAGGCTGTGATTCATGCGTCAGGCTATGTATTGTCTAATTCTGCTAACTAGACAATACCGTTCGTGATTGGTAGTCTGATCAGCCAAGCTATTAGACGCCGCGACTTGCAGTCTGACGTATGAATTAGTCAGTTGATCAGGTATCCTTTGGAGGTGTTAATAAAGCTTAGTTTTGATCGCCGTGAGAGATCGACTGTTTATGCCCCTTGTGTATAGACAGAAGTGTTATTAACCTTCATATAATTGTCTCCGAGCACTTAATGCATTCATACTTGTCACTGGAGTTTTTTTTTTTTGCTCTGCTTTGCCCAGTGGTTTCTTACTGAATTATTTAATTATTTTATGGTGAGATGTGAAAACGTGTACGTATCTAATTCAATTCGGTTCCTGAACCCATTATGTGCCTCTGTAACCCCTCTTCTCCCACGGGGTGGGTATGGGTATGGGGTGCATAATAAATGACAACTAACTTGCCCAACGTTGGTTGGTTGCCAGTAAACAGATGTTCATATTTGTAACACATCGAAAATTACAAAATTGTTTGTTTTTCGCGATGAACTTTTTAATGGGAGGCAGATTTTTATTTTAATGTCTAGAGCTTAAATTTTAGGCCCAAAACAGAAAACCAGTATTTCATTTCAATTTCCAGCTCCTGCGCTATGGGAAAAAGGGGAAATATATAAACGGAAAGCACATATTAAACGCAATCAAGTCACACTATAGCACCAATGAGTAATATAAATGCTTGGAGCGTAATCGGAAGATCTTGCTTATAACGAACACAATAAAGTAACTGTGACGACTTGCATCGTTATCCAGGTTGAAAATGACATCGTTATCCAGGTTGGATAACAAGAACCTTTCAAACAAAGGCTGCTACACCAGCGATGAAACTTTTCTAGTCACTAGTGCTCTCTAGGGTGGAATATTGTATAACCCCATTCAAAGCTGGGAAAATTGCTGACCTGGTGAACTTGGTGAAATTGTTTACTGCTCAAAATCCATTCAGTAAGCCATCTAAATTGGGAACTTATAAAATTTCTCGCTGTATTCACCAGAGCGCAGGCAAGAGAGAGGCATGCTATTTTATAGCTGGGAAATATTAGGGAACTGCTTCCAAATCTGCACCCTGAAATAATCTGACTAGACCGGAGGGACATGGTGGGATGGACAAAATATCCCCTCTGAAAAACATAAGTACAAAAGGTACGCTACCTCACCTTGAGGTTACCTTAAGGTGATTCCGGGGCTTAGCGACCCCACGGCCCGGTCGTCGACCAGGCCTCCTTGTTGCTGGACTGGTCAACCAGGCTGTTGAACGCGGCTGCTCGCAGCCTGATGTATGAATGATGTATGAATCTTGAATTGATCAAGAATTCTTTGGAGGTGTTTATCAAGTTCTCTCTTGAACACTGTGGGGGGTCGGCCTGTTATGTCCCTCATGTGTAGTGGAAGCGTGTTGAACAGTCTCGGGCCTCTGATGTTGATAGTTCTCTCTTGAACACTGTGAGGGGTCGGCCAGTTATGTCCCTTATGTGTAGTGGAAGCGTGTTGAACAGTCTCGGGCCTCTGATGTTGATAGTTCTCTCTTGAGCACTGTGAGGGGTCGGCCAGGTATGTCCCTTATGTGTAGTGGAAGCGTGTTGAACAGTCTCGGGCCTCTGATGTTGATAGTTCTCTCTTGAGCACTGTGAGGGGTCGGCCAGGTATGTCCCTTATGTGTAGTGGAAGCGTGTTGAACAGTCTCGGGCCTCTGATGTTGATAGTTCTCTCTTGAGCACTGTGAGGGGTCGGCCAGGTATGTCCCTTATGTGTAGTGGAAGCGTGTTGAACAGTCTCGGGCCTCTGATGTTGATAGTTCTCTCTTGAGCACTGTGAGGGGTCGGCCAGGTATGTCCCTTATGTGTAGTGGAAGCGTGTTGAACAGTCTCGGGCCTCTGGTGTTGATAGTTCTCTCTCAGCATACCGATTGATACATAGATATGTTCAAAGGTGAACTTGATACGTACTGGAGTGATCGATATGGAAGAAAATGCAAGATTGATCCAGTGAAGGGCAGAGGTGCCATAGGCACAATCAGAGAGCACTGTATAAACATCAGAGGTCCGCGGTTGTTCAACGTCCTCCCAGCGACTATAAGAAATATTGCCGGAACAACCGTGGACATCTTCAAGAGAAAACTGGACCGTTTTCTAAGAGAAGTTCCGGACCAGCCGGGCTGTGGTGGGTATGTGGCCCTGCGGGCCGCTCCAAGCAACAGCCTGGTGGACCAAGCTCTCACAAGTCGAGCCTGGCCTCGGGCCGGGCTTGGGGAGTAGAAGAACTCCCAGAACCCCATCAACCAGGTATCAACCAGGTATCCCTCCAAAGGATAAGTGATCAACCGAGCTGTAATTCATTCGTCAAACTAGTAGTGGCATCTAACAACCTGGTTGAGCACCAACCAGGAGTCCTGATCAGAGACCGAACCGGGAGGACCATTGATTCCCGCAACCAAAACATGGGATGTAAATAGGAGCCGCCTTGTATGAGGCAGTTGTTGGTCTTTGCGGTTTTCTGTATTCATTTGTTCTTATTGCATTGTTGATTGTTGCCGCTGGAGGCGGCTTGTTTATTGTGCACCCCATACTCATCCTGTGAGCGGTAGCGCAAAAAGGATTACAGAGTGCACAAAAGGTCTTTATCAGCCCTCAACGGAGATAATCACATTAAGTTTCATCTATCCTTAACACCTTATAATTACAATTTCAGATAGAGAATGTTCTATTTCAAGAGCTATATATTTACAGTAAGTCATATCATATTAATGGTAGGTCTTATCGCTAATATATAATTTTTTGAGCAATCATTAAATTAATTGCAATCATTGCAATCATTGTAATTAATATTAGTCATAGAAGAGCTGCTGTTAATTATTAGTCTTCACAATACACTACTTGTTTCTTAATCTCATGTGTCGTTTATCTCCTGGAAGCGAAATATGGATACAGTGCAAGGATTTCAGGTATTTTATCCATGGTAATAAGTTGGTTTACTATTTCATACAGCGTGAGACTAGATTTGTCTCTGAATGAATTCCTATGCCAGCGGGGCGCAACAATAGTCTGATACAACTGATTGCGTAATTTTTGGAATGTTATACTTTTGTATATTTGTCGAAAAGTTGAAGGTACTGGATTGAAATGTGTATATAGTTTATATCGTTCATGTATAGCTGTTTATAAATTGAAATTTTCATAACTGCTAGTTATATAGATGAGATATCCTCGTGTTTGTTGTTGATTACATTAATCACCCACTGATTAATGATTGTCCGAGGCCTGGCCCGGGCTCTGCAGTGGCCGCGGCCCCGTCTCTGCAGTGGCCGCGGCCCCGTCTCTGCAGTGGCCGCGGCCCGGTCTCTACAGTGACCGGGCCGGCTAATTAGAAGACCAGGAAAGGCGCGCGGTCAGGCGGGCGGCGCTACAAGCACTCCCTCGCCTCGCCTCTTTAATATTCACGAGAAATAAATCGATTGTCACTAAGTTTGGAGCGGCGGAGTAGGGGTGGAGGCTGGGTCTGGACGACGACGACGGAGACGACGACCTGAAGACGAGACAAGAGGTTGAAACACAACCTTAAGGGTCACGAAACGACACAAAGAGGACGACAAACAGCTTATGAAACACATTGTCGTGCTCTTTGAATCTAAAAATACCATTTTTGATTGTAAATTAATATTCTCCATATTTTCATTTAAAGCGTTACGCTTTCAGTGTTAATAATTCTACAATGAATTCGTAACATTCACAGGTATTTATTTTGACGTGCATTGTGTTGTGAGCACGTTATCAGACGTGCAGTACAGACGCACGTGCCGGGGACCAAGCTCTCAAGTCAAGCCTGGCCTCGGGCCGGGCTTGGGGAGTAGAAGAACTCCCAGAACCCCATCAACCAGGTACCTGGTTGATGGGGTTCTGGGAGTTCTTCTACTCCCCAAGGCCGGCCCGAGGCCAGGCTTGACTTGTGACAATCTTGGTCCACCAGGTTGTTGCTTGGAGCGGCCCGCAGGCATATATATATATATATATTATATATATATATATATATATATATATATATATATATATATATATATATATATCTCCACAACAGCCCGGTTGGTCCGGCACTTCTTGAAGAAAGTTGGGCTCAAGAATGGAATAGACAGGCTCTAGAGTAGGTGTAGGTCCTAGGAGTGATGGGAGATCTCCTAGGAGTGATGACACGTGTTGCAGAGAGTGAGGCGTGTCACCTTAATTTGGGTCTCCGATAACTCTGCAGTTCTGGCTGTCTTGCCACCCCCCTCGCCGCCCCACCACCCCCCTTGCCGCCCCGCCTCCCCCCTTGCCGCCCCGCCTCCCCCCTTGCCTCCCCCCTTGCCGCCCCCTGCCGCCCCTGCCGCCCCTGCCGCCCACTGCTGCTGCTGTTCCTCCTACCACCTCCAACACACCTCACCTTTGACCTCACGTCTCGTCGTTCACCCTTAAAGCGCTGCTCACACATGCGTCTATTTCCAGTCAGGCGTTGTATAGCTGGGTATTCATGCTCCATGTCCTCCCACCACCTCCTCCCCACCTTGGCGCAGAGTGACACAGTTCGTCATAACTCGGCAACTAACCGTTCCCGGTTCGTGTGTTCATTGTGGACTGTGGGTGATTGGTTGTAGGCAAGTTGTAGACTCTCATAAGTCAAGCCTGGCCTCGGGCCGGGCTTGGGGAGTAGAACAACTCCCAGAACCCCCCATCAAGCAGGTTGTTGTTGCTGCTTGTAGATTCTTTGTGGCGTTGTGAATGTTGCATGTTGGGCGAGTGAGTCCTCTTCACTTTGTTCGTTTGACAGACCTTTTTTTTATTGTTTCCCCCTCTTTTGCCTTCCGTTTCCCCTTTCTTTTCTATCCTCCTCTTGTACTCCTGGCTGTCAGTTTCCCCTTTTTTTGTTTCATATTCCTCTTCCATATTTCCTTTGTTTTCCCCATCGGGTTTTCTCTCTCCCCGCTCTCTCCTTCTTTTCCTTCTGTCGTGAAATAGGGTGGACGGCCCTGTTTCATCTTCTCCCTAGTAATCTGATTTTTTTTAGTTCGTCTTCAACCCTTCTTATTGCCCCTTCGACCAGCCCCTTATTCATCTCTCCCTCTCTGTCTCTCCCTTCTGCTTCTCTCTCTGTCTCTCCACTCTCTTCTCTCTCCCCCCCCCCACCCCTAGACCTAGTCCAACCGCCAGAGGTGACTCTGGGGTTCCTAGTATTGCCAATACTCGCCTGGGAAATATTTCGTCACAAAAGGTGGCTGTGAGAGGAAGCTTCGGACGACTTCCTCTCCCGAGCTGCCTTTAATCTTTAGAGTAAAGATTAATCTTTACTTTGATCTTGACATGTCGTTTAATAGGATCTTAGTCACTCTTTGAACCTATTACAATAATTGGTTATTTTAATCTTTTATCATTTAGGCTAGGAAACAAAATATTTTGTGTCCTGATTATCATTACGAGCACCTTACCTTACCTCGAGGTAAGGTACCTTACCTCGAGGTAAGGTACCTTACCCCATGGTAATGTAAGGTACGGGTATTTTACGTTGATTATGTGGGCACTGTGTTACACACACACACACGTGTGTGTGTGCCCAAATTAGCCACAGAGATATTAGAAAGAACTTTTTAGTGTCAGAGTGGTTGACAAATGGAATGCATTAGGCAGTGATGTGGTGGAGGCTGACTCCATACACAGTTTCAGGTGTAGATGTGATAGAGCCCAATAGGCTCAGGAATCTGTACACCTGTTGATTGACGGTTGAGAGGCGGGACCAAAGAGCCAGAGCTCTACCCCCGCAAACACAACTAGGTGAGTACACACACACACACAGTGAGATAGAGAGAGAGAGAGAGAGAGAGAGAGAGAGAGAGAGAGAGAGAGGGGGGGGGGGTGCGGGGAGGCCTACCTTGTGTGGTGAGGGAGAGAGCGCCGGTAAGACCTAGAAGTCTTGGCAGGAGAAACAGGCTCCAAAACCTCCGTCCCCAACCCGAAAAGTGACCTTGGGGAAAGTATGACCTTGTCATGAGTGGCATGTCATAAAGGTCACCGTTGATGAAGATCAACTGTTGCTATACATACGAGCTCATTAAAGCCTGTCACACAAACGCTGTTAAATCAATGTGATCATCAACTAATGTTGCTCGCCTCTGTCAGAGTGTCTTCATGTTGACTGCTAGGGTTGCTCACGTTGCAATATATCGCCTGTCGGTTGGTCATCTGGTCAACCAGGCTGTTGGACGCGGCTGCTTGCAGCCTGACGTATGAATCACAGCCTGGTTGATCAGGTATTCTTGTTGTTTATCAACGCTCCTGCGAGCGTTTCTCATCACTGGTGTTTACCTCCAGGTTAGGAGTGTTTCCTGAAGCAGGTCTGTGGGTGCCGAATTGCCGGACCAACCGGGCCGTGGTGGATATGTGGGCCTGCAGGCCGCTGCAAGCAACAGCCTGTTGGACCAGACTCACAAGTCAAGCCTGGCCTTGGGATTGGGGGAGTAGAAGAACTCCCAGAACCCGATCAAGCAGGCTCAGGCGGGCTTGGGGAGTAGAACTCCCAGAACCCCATCAAGCAGGTACCAAAGGCTCGGGCCGGCTTGGGAGTAGAACTCCCAGAACCCCATCAAGCAGGTGCCTGTTCCTCCGGCAGCTTCCAGCGAGCGAGGGGGTAGGAGGCAGCAGGGAGCAAGGGTGTGGCTCGACCATCTCCATCTGGATCGATCCCAGCCTTTGGCGCGGACAACTCGCTCTGGAGGAAATTGACGGCAATAGAGGTCTTTTCCCGCCCTTTTCAGGGCCTGGCCTCTGCCTACACACTTCTCGCTTAACTAGCAGCCGGATTATTGGTTATATGAACCGACTGGAAGATAAATTTGCCGCGTGTTTTGGCAGTTGGTGGCAGCAAGTGGCAGCTCGGAACAGGATAAAAGACTATCCAAGGAAGCATTGGAATAGAACTATCCGGATATATCTGTTAGCTGTACATCCTCGCATGATGGTAGTTATCAGTCTCTGCGTCCACAGATCTGCTGAATAAAAGACGCTCCTGAACTCTATAGTCCTGCTGA
>WNGS01165751.1:12456331-12468487 GCA_020271785.1 Procambarus virginalis
TCCATCACACTCACCCCATAGACGCGTCCGACGTCCAAGTGGTTTGGCACCAATTTCTTCCATCGGCAGCATGGGCCACCGATCTTACGAACAATTTGGGGCAATCTTACCTTGCCTTATCTTGCGGTTACCTTGCAATGATTTCGGAGCTAAACGTCCCCGCAGCCCGGTTCCTCGTTTCCGGTAATTCCTTCTGAACAAAATATACAGTCTATTTATGTACAATACACCATGGTCACATTTGTCAAAGGCTTTTGCGAATCTGTAAATTACATCAGCGTTTTTGTTTGTCTTCCATAGCATCTAGTGCCGTGTCATAGTGGTCCAGCAACTGTGACCAGGCAAAGAGCGCCCTTTTCTGAAACCATGTTGTTCGAGGTTATGGAGTTGCTGTGATTCCATGTATTTTGTGACCTACTTCTTAGCACTCTTCAAAAGATTATATGTGTGATGTTAGTGCTCTCGGTCTGTAACTTTGCAATTGTAGATTCTGCAATGATTACTTCATCTCTTGCCCTTTCTTCCTCTTCCCTTCCCTTCCCCTTCCTTTCCCAACACCGTCAAAACCCCTCCTCGCACCGGGCAACCCTCCCCCACCCTGAAGGGAGGGTGCCAAGCGCAGGGCACGACAATCAGGGTCTGAAGATACTAGACCCCTACTCCGAGGCTCATCCATTTGCCCTATGATAAGCCTCCATCTCCCACCTGATGACCCCGCCACCTGCTACCTACCGTGTGATAGCTCCGGGACTCTATGAACCCGTGACCCGGTCTCTGACCAGGCCTCGTGGTTGGTAGTCTGGTCAACCACACTGGTAGACGTTGTTGCTCGTAGTTCGACAATTGACAGTCTCCTCCAAAGGGTACCACTAGGTACCCTTTGGAGGAGTGTCTCCAACTATCTCTTCAATCGTGGAAGAGGTTGGTTGACTGTGGCCGTAATGTTTAAGAGGGAATGTGATGAAAAGGCTTGGAATCCCCGTTGTTGATATGGGTTTCTTGGCGTTCCTACTGCCCCCGGCTCGCCACCAGTTCTCTCCTGGCAGGTGGAGATATAGATAAAAAATAAACGCGCTGGTTGAAAATGAGCTAATAGCACCAATTAGATAACCAAGGTAGGAAAGGGAAAGACGGCACAGAGAGGCCAGAAATAGAATCAAGAGACCCTCGTTATCAGTCCAATATTCTCTAGGGGTTCATTTGTGGCTCTTTCAAGTTGTTCTACACCCGCAGCCCGGCCAGTGTACACGTGCTGTATTTTTTTTTACGATATTATTGTTTTAGATTCAGCTACTCGGAACAAAAAGTTGCAAGTAGCACGGGCTATGGTGAGCCCGTAGTGGACTTACCTGGCACAGGAACGGGGCTAAAGGTGTCTCGTTTGACGATAGTTTGATTGGTAAGACTGTTGCTTGAGGCGGCCCGCATACCCACATGTTAATTGCACTACATGACATTTCCTGTAGGAACTTGTCCAAATTTCTTTCGAAAAAATTTAACTTTAGTTCCAGCCATTTTACTTGTATTTGGCGGAAGGGAAGTAGAAGAGACGTGGGTCTCTGATGTTCATATTCCGCCATAAAGTGCATTAATGTCTTGAAAAGTATAAATTTTCATCCACACTTCCGTGGTAATAAACAGTCTATTCACCTGGGTCGTGTGGGTCTCGAACCCTGGACCCCACACGCATGCGAGGCCGTACCTCTATGGACTAGGCTATGAGCAGTCTTTAAAAGCATCATCGGCTTGGCACCTTTTGTTGGAAACGTTCTTGTTATCCAACCTGTATTTTTCTTACAGTTGTGACGGCTACTTTTCTGTGTTCTTTGAAAGTAAGGTCTTCCGACACGACCACTACCAGATCTTTTTTTATTGATATTTCATTCTATAGTGTGATGTGACTGCGTTTGATATGTGGGTTTCCGTTTTGATATTTTCATTTCTCCCATAACGCAGGAGCTGGAACGTATCTTCATTAAACATTTTCTGTGGTGCATTGACAGACATGATTTACATCAGAGTGGAAGTTTGCTGTGTCCTCTATGTTGTCTACTCTCATTTTTTTTTTTGCACCGGGAACATGTCCACTGTTACCTCAAATGTTATTACATGCTAGAAGGTGTTTAATAAGCCTAAATGTGGTTAGCTTCCGTTATGATTTAATGGTATTTTCAGTACGTGGGTGAAGCATTTAGAGCAACCCGTCCTCGACTCAGTCCATTCCATACAGACGCATTTAAAAACTTTTACATGCTGTTGATTCAAAACTGAAATTTTCTCAAATATATATTATATTATAATATATTAGCATATAGTGCATATATAGACATAGGTTAGATTAGGTTAGGTGTTTAGGTTCTGTTGGCGATTATTTGTATTTGTAGTACGTGGGTGAGGCATTTACAGCGTTGTGGTTCGAACACAAGTCGTCAGTGAAGCACTTGTTCCGGAAGTGTTCGAACGTCATCAGTTGTGAGTCGTGTGTAAACCATTTTTCATTCATAAACAACTGGGGTTTGGCGGGTGGATGGAATCACTTTTGGGTCTTTGTTTCGAGAACGGGCTGTTTGGAGAGGTGGGACTAACAGAGGACGAGAACGAAGCACAGATCGAAAAAAGTACACGTCATCAGTCGAGAGTCGTGTGCACAGTTTTTTCATTCATAAAGAGGGGTGTTTAGGGGCTAGATTAACGAACATTTGGCCCTTGTTGATGAGGACAGGTTGATATATATTCTATGACTTTGTCTGATCTTGGTGATCAGTTCATTATAATACATGTTAGAAAATCAATACATGAGAATAGAGAATGTTGGGCCTGCAGGTGCGGTCCAAGCAACAGCCTGGTGGACCAAACTCTCACACGTCAAGCCTGGTCTCGGGTCGGGCTTGGGGAGTAGAAAACTCCCAGAACCCCATTCAGCAAGCATCAGTCTTTTTAATCGGGAAGCCACAGTCGAATATACGTCAGAAAAAGTGATATAAAAAGAAAGCAACTTCACAACTGTAATACTGTAATATAAGTGGCAAACACACTTTCCAGAGTAGGGACTAAAACCGGAGAGAAGTACGCACCCCTTTACGTCATAGCTACCACATAAACAAACCCAGCCTATCCTAAGCCCTCCTAAGGCTAACGGATGATACAATGTTGCGTTAAATGTAAGTCATGCACGAGGTGTGACGTCATATGATGTCATAATGTGCACCTCTATACTGGTTTTATACTCGACTGAAAACTCCCAGTGAATATTTTATCCAGAGAACACACTCAGACTATTAAATCATTAGAATGACTCTCACCTACCAAGGAAATCTTGCCAAATACAATATTTACAACGCTTTATTTGAAACAGAATTATTAGGCTTGTAGAAAATGGCGAAGCAGTCAAGCTTCATCATATGTTGGGCGCCAAAAGGCTCTCATGAACCCCAAACATCACCAGTCTTACCTAAAATGTTTAGCTCCCATTTTCTCTTGGTCCCCCCCCTTCCCCCTTGCTCAAGTTGCCTAGCAACACACATTCCGTCTCCTGTGTCATCTCCCCCCCCCTCCCCCCTCCTCCGTGTTTATCACGGTTCTGATTGGTTGCCTTGGCCTAATTGCATGCTTATTCGTGGGGACACGAGTGCTTTCCCGCTACCTGGAGTTAAATGGGGCTCCATTTACGCGGGAACACGGCCGCTGACCCCGCTGGTGACAGCTGAGAAGAGGTGCCAGGTCTCTCAAATAACGAAAGGAGTGTGAATACAAGAGAGCAGGGGAGAGTGTGTATGAAAGGTGTGGAGGAAGGCAGGAGCAGCGCGTGTGTATGGAGGAGGGTGACTAGTGTGTATGGAAGAACCGAGGTGTATGGAAGCCTGTTCGTTTTCCAACGCCCGCTAAATGATGCGGGGGTGTCGGAGGCTTCTAAAAGTGCTTCTTCTGCGTCATTGGTATAAATACTTCCCCTGATCTTAGAAGGTAACTGGCACTCGCGATTAAGTGAAAGGTGACCTCTGGAATCATGTCGTTTTGCATGTCGCGTCGGGATAGAATTGGTCGATTTCTAAGGCTGGTTGATACCTGCTTGATGGGGTTCTGGGAGTTGTTCTACTCCCCAAGCCCGGTCCGAGGTCAAGCTTGACTTGGGAGAGTTAGGTCCACCAGGCTGTTGCTTGGAGCGGCCCGCAGGCCCACATACCCACCACAGCCCGGTTGGTTGGCACTCCTTGGAGAAAACTAGTTTCCTCTTGAAGATGTCCACGGTTGTTCCGGCAATATTTCTTATGCTCGCTGGGAGGGTGTTGAACAACCGCGGACCTCTGATGTTTATACAGTGTTCTTTGTGTCTATGGCACCTCTGCTCTTCACTGGTTCTATTCTGCATTTTCTTCCATATCGTTCACTCCAGTATGCTGTTATTTTACTGAGTAGATTTGGTACTTGGCCCTCCAGTATCTTCCAGGTGTATATTATTTGATATCTCTCTCGTCTTCTTTCTAGCGAGTACATTTGGAGAGCTTTGAGACGATCCCAATAATTTAGGTGCTTTATCTCGTCTGTGCGTGCCGTATATGTTCTCTGTATTCCCTTTATTTCAGCAATCTCTCCTGCTCTGAAGGGGGAAGTGAGTACTGAGTAGTACTCAAGACGGGACAACACAAGTGATTTGAAGAGTACAACCATTGTGATGGGATCCCTGTTGACCAGACCACATACTAGAAGGTGAAGGGACGACGACGTTTCGGTCCGTCCTGGATCATTCTCAAGTCCGGCACTCCTTGACATATACGGCACTCCTTTGGACTTGAGAATGGTCCAGGACGGACAGAAACGTCGTCGTCCCTTCACCTTCTAGTGTGTGGTCGGGTCAACTTACTTTAGCCACGTTATTGTGACATCACCTGCATCATAGGATCCCTGGATTTGAAAGTTCTCTTAATCCATCCGATCATTTTTCTGACTGTCGTAATATTTGCTTGGTTATGCTCCCTAAACGTTAGATCGTCGGACATCATTATTCCCAAATCCTTTACATGTTGTTTTCCTACTATGGGCACATTTGATTGTGTTTTATACCCTGTATTATGTTTAAGGTCCTCATTTTTACCGTACCTGAGTACCTGAAATTTATCACTGTTAAACATCATGTTATTTTCTGTTGCCCAGTCGAAAACTTTATTAATATCAGCTTTAAGGTTTTCAATGTCTTCAGTCGAGGTAATTTTCTTGCTGATTTTTGTGTCATCTGCAAAGGATGATACGAAGCTGTGACTAGTATTTTTGTCTATATCTGATATGAGAATAAGGAAAACCAGCGGTGCAAGGACTGTACCCTGAGGTACAGAGCTTTGAACTGCACTTGCACTAGATTTTATATGGTTGACCGTTACTCGCTGAGTCCTGTTTGACAGAAAACTGAGTATCCAGCGTCCTACTTTACCGGTTATTCCCATTGACTTCATTTTGTGTGCTATCACGCCATGGTCACATTTATCGAAAGCCTTTGCGAAGTTCGTGTATATCACATCAGCATTCTGTTTTTCTTCTAATGCCTCAGTGACTTTCTAGCGACTCTAACTTCTAATGCCCAGTGAGGCTGGTTTCCCGTACCATCTGGAGACTTCAGTATACAAGGCGGGCAAAACAGGATGTCGCGGTGTCCATTACCCGTGTACGACTTCTAGATTTATTTTATTTTCACGGCTTGGCCTGTGACCAGTCCTCCCTCGTGACTGCCTGGTCTGTGAGGCTGTGTCGTTGTAGCATTAAGACCGACATAACAGCCAGGCTGATCCGGTAACTCTAGCAAAAAACGTACAGGACAAACTGGACAAGCTATCACTGTTGTTTCCATCTGCATTTTTCCTGTGCGTCAGGAGGAGGCTGAGGAGGCAGAGGGCCTCTGATGTTTACACCGAGTTCTCCAATTAAGGGCTCTAAGATACACCTGCTGCAGCTGATCTTTTCGTACACTGTCACCAGTGTATGACGCAATGTTCCCACCCTCCTCCACACAGTTATAACCCCGCTCCTGTCGTAAGTTCACTACGGGCTCACCATAGCCCGTACTACTTGCAACTTTTTGTTCCCAGTAGCTGAATCTAAACCAACAACAACTTCCACCCACCTCCACACACACACACACACACACACACACACACACACACACACACACACACACACACCACACACACCACACACACACACACACACACACACAGACCAGAAGGCGTGAGCAGTATTTATTTTTCACCTGAGGAGGGGGGGGAGGTCGGCTGTGTGTCACCCTATGTGAACAGGTGAAGCCTTAAGCCAGTGCCAGGGGGATACGCTGAGTGGCTTCGTTCACACCAACACGGCTTCACCGTCTGCACTAAACACGAGTACCGCCAGCACCAGTGGCACCAGTAGCAAAAGAGGCACCAGTAGCACCAGTGGCACCATTATCACAGGTAACCATTACTAACAGAGCTTCCGGGTGCCAGTTACGCACCAATGCCTTCCTTACTGGAGGAGTAAAAGCCTTTCGGATCCTTGCAACAAGGCTCAGAGTCGGTTGCAACACACATGTCTTGACAGCCTAAGACGAGACAAGTGCAGCGAGGCTCTCCGTAGCTGTGTGCATTTGCTCAAGAACTTCCTCCCGGGAAGAGGAGTTGGCAGCCATAATACCAACTGAGAAACGCAGACACTGAACCACAGCACAAAATGCATTATATTCAACCCAAGACAACACCATACGCCCCTTTGAACCACGGAATGAAACGAGTTATATCCATCATTCAGCTGTTGATGACCAGTAACGCTAATGGTCCCTTCAGCACACTTCAGATATCAGCGCAGGAACTTCACTCTGAGAGGATTGTCGACACTTCCTTTTTTGACCTCGTGTCTGGGAGTGTGAGTGAGTGTGTGAGTGAGTGTGTGGGTGTGGGGTGTGTGTGTGTGGGGTGTGGGGTGTGTGTGTGTGTGTGTGTGTTGTGTGTGTGTGTGTGGTGTGTGTGTGTGTGTGTGTGTGTGTGTGTGTGTGTGTGTGTGTGTGTGTGTGCGTGTGTGTGTGTGTGTGTGTGTGTGGTGTGTGTGTGTGTGCTCACCTATGTGTACTCACCTATTCGTGCTTGCGGGGTTGAGCTCTGGCTCTTTGGTCCCGCCTCTCAACCGTCAATCAACAGGTGTACAGTTTCCTGAGCCTAATGGGCTCTATCATATCTACACTTGAAACTGTGTATGGAGTCAGCCTCCACCACATCGCTTCCTAATGCATTCCATTTGTCAACCACTCTGACACTAAAAAGTTCTTTCTAATATCTCTGTGGCTCATTTGGGCACTCAGCTTCCACCTGTGTCCCCTAGTGCGTGTGCCCCTTGTGTTAACAGCCTGTCTTTATCACCCTGTCGATTCCCCTGAGAATCTTGAATGTGGTGATCATGTCCCCCCTAACTCTTCTGTCTTCCAACGAAGTGAGGTTAATTCCTGCAGTCGCTCCTCGTAGCTCATACCTCTCAGCTCGGGTACTAGTCTGGTGGCAAACCTTTGAACCTTTTCCAGTTTAGTCTTATGCTTGACTAGATAGGGACTCCATGCTGGAGCCGCATACTCCAGGATTGGTCTGACATATGTGGTATATAATGTTCTGAAAGATTCCTTACACAAGTTTCTAAAGGCCGTTCTTATGTTAGCCAACCTGGCATATGCTGCTGATGTTATCCTCTTGATATGAGCTTCAGGGGACAGGTCTGGCGTGATATCAACCCCAGGTCTTTCTCTCTCTCTGACTCTTGAAGTATTTCATCTCCCAAATGATACTTGTATCTGGTCTCCTGCTTCCTACCCCTATCTTCATTACATTACATTTGCTTGGTTAAACTCTAACAGCCATTTGTTCGACCATTCCTGCAGCTTGTGCTGCAACACACACACACACACACACACATTCCTGTGTGGTGTGTGTGTGTGTGTGTGTGTGTGTGTGTGTGTGTGTGTGTGTGTGTGTGTGTGAGTGAGTGAGGTGAGTGAGTGAGTGAGTGAGTGGATGAGTGAGTGAGTGAGTGAGTGAGTGGTGAGTGAGTGAGTGAGTGAGTGTGTGGTGTCAGATGATAAGCGTGTTTGGAACTACCTTGCATAAGCTGGCTGCCTCTTGTCGATTCCAGCAATGAGTGTCCACGTTCTGTGAAGCTTTACAGTCAACGGCTCTGAAGCCGTTCGCAGTCAGGAGGATTCAGCGTTCATATATCACAAAATCATTTAACGTACCGAGTCGTCCGCCATATGTAACTCCTCACACATTTACCACCGACAAGGCAAGGCTCGGCACAGAACACATCTCACCATTAAATATACTAGATAAAACTAGTATAGCTAGGTAAACGTCCTCTTGATATCATGACGAGATTATGAATGAATTCACGATCTCAAGATACCGATCATCCTCAGTGGAAACACCTTAAGAAAAGTCATGTGGATACGGCAGGCAAAATGGGGGTTATCTCGAGGTTATCTTGAGATGATTTCGGGGCTTAGCGTCTCCGCGGCCCGGTCCCCGACCAGGCCTTCATTTGTTACACACCCCCAGGAAGCAGCCAGTAGTAGCTGTCTAACTCCCAGGTACCTATTTACTGCTAGGTAACAGGGGCATCAGGGTGAAAAACATTTTGCCCATTTGTCCCCGCTCCACCGGGGATCGAACCCGGAACTTCAGGACTACGAATCCGAAGCGCTGTCCACCCAGCTGTCAGGCGTCCGCCCGGGTCACGGACATTATTACCCTTCGACACGGAGGTCACAAAGACTAAACAGTAAAAACACAAGATATTGCCCAAGCACAATGAAGAACTCTGCACCGCTGAGACCTGGATGGTTTGTCCCAAATTCATACAAATTACTTAATGATTGGAAGTAATAGGTAGGAATGCAGAACAATACATGGTAGGAAATGCAGGCGATGAGTCACAATAACGTGGCTAAAGTATGTTGACCAGACCACACACTAGAAGGTGAAGGGACGACGACGTTTCGGTCCGTCCTGGACCATTCACAATCGACTTGAGAATGGTCCAGGACGGACCGAAACGTCGTCGTCCCTTCACCTTCTAGTGTGTGGTCTGGTCAACATGGTAGGAAATGTTTAAACAGACCCAGTGAAGAGCATAGATGCCAAAGGAACAATCAGAGAACTACATGAACATCAGAGGCCCACCACGGCTCTTCAACATCATTCCTCACAAGTATAACAGAGTCGCCGATATAAAAGTGGACATTTTCAAGAGGCAAGAGGACACGTTCCTGCACTAAGAGACGAACCAGCCGAGTGGATGTGGACTTTTAGGCCCCAGTAACATTGGAATGAAAGGAAGTATTCGTTCTTGTCAACAAGGTAACGAAATTACCAAGAGACAGCACTAAGCCTATATATCACTGGGAAGGGATCAGGATAAGGATTTGGGATGGTACAGGGGGAAGGAAGGAATGGTGCCCAACCACTTGTGGACGGTCGGGGATTGAACGCCGACCTGCATGAAGCGAGACCGTCGCTCTACCGTCCAGCCAAAGTTCTTATCCACAAGTACCTGGTTGATACCTGCATGATGGAGTTCTGGGAGTTGTTCTACTCCCCAAGCCCGGCCCGAGGCCAGGCTTGACTTGTGAGAGTTTGGTCCACCAGGCTGTTGCTTGGAGCGGCCTGCAGGCCCACATACCCACAACAGCCTGGTTGATCCGGCACTCCTTGGAGGAAACTAGTTTCATCTTGATGACGTCCGTGTTACTTAATACAACCGAAAAGGTTTGATTTAGAATTCTAGCACGGATGATTCGCCAAGTTCAACTCTCCTTCCGAGGATGTGGAATTGAACTTGGTAAAACATGGCTAGCTTAATTTTAGTCGAAAGACAATAGGGAACATTTGTCCAAAATCATTAACCTGATAGAGGAAATTTAATTAGCAGACTTGCATTTTAAATCCTCTCACAAGCAGCGAGGACATGTAAACGGCATTAAAAATCCGAAAATTTACATGAACAGTATTATACCTACGATAAAGAAAATACGAGGAGAGAAGGCACTGCCTAAAACCACTAGGAGTCAGAAAGGCGAGACCACAAACCAGGAGACAGAACCAGAAACCGGGCCGCTGATCCTCGGGATTGTCCAAAGCTAAAGGTAAATATACCTTGATTGTACATACACCTACAGCCGAGTATACACTGCTGATGCTGTATGAAACGAGGCTCAAGGTGTGGTTATGTGAAGGTGGCCACCCCCCCTCTGACCAGGGGCCGAGGGTGGCCACCCCCTGACCATGGGCTGAGGGTGGCCACCCCCTGACCAAGGGGAGGGTGGCCACCCCTGACCAAGGACTGAGGGTGGGCCAAGGGCCGAGGGTGGCCACCCCCCCCTGACCAAGGGCCGAGGGTGGCCACCCCCCCTGACCAAGGGCCGAGGGTGGCCACCCCCTGACAAGGACTGAGGGTGGCCACCCCCCTGACCAAGGGCCGAGGGTGGCCCCCCCCCTGACAAGGGCTGAGGGTGGCCACCCCCCTTGACAAGGGCGAGGGTGGCCACCCCCCCTGACCAAGGGCCGAGGGTGGCCACCCCCTGCCAAGGACTGAGGGTGGCCACCCCCCTGACCAAGGGCCGAGGGTGGCCACCCCCCCTGACCCAAGGGCGAGGGTGGCCACCCCACCCTGACCAAGGGCCGAGGGTGGCCACCCCCCCTGACCAAGGGCCGAGGGTGGCCACCCCCCTGACCAAGGGCCGAGGGTGGACCCCCCCCTGATCAAGGGCTGAGGGTGGCCACCCCCTGACCAAGGACTGAGGGTGGCCACCCCCCTGACCAAGGACTGAGGGTGGCCACCCCCCTGACCAAGGGCTAAGGGTGGCCCCCCTCCTGACCAAGGATGAGGGTGGCCCCCCCCTGACCAAGGGCTGAGGGTGGCCACCCCCCTGACCAAGGACTGAGGGTGGCCACCCCCCCTGACCAAGGACTGAGGGTGGCCACCCCCCCTGACCAAGGGCTGAGGTGGCCACGCCCCTGACCAAGGACTGAGGGTGGCCACCCCCCTGACCAAGGACTGAGGGTGGCCACCCCCCCTGACCAAGGGCTGAGGGTGGCCACCCCCTGACCAAGGACTGAGGTGGCCACCCCCCCTGACCAAGGATGAGGGTGGCCACCCCCCCTGACCAAGGGCTGAGGGTGGCCACCCCACTGACCAAGGACTGAGGGTGGCCACCCCCCCTGACCAAGGGCTGAGGGTGGCCACCCCCTGACCAAGGACTAGGAGGGTGGCCACCCCCCCTGACCAAGGACTGAGGGTGGCCACCCCCCCTGACCAAGGGCCGAGGGTGGCCACCCCCCCCTGACCAAGGCTGAGGGTGGGCCACCCCCCTTGACCAAGGACTGAGGGTGGCCACCCCCCTGACCAAGGACTGAAGGGTGGCCACCCCCCATGACCAAGGGCCGAGGGTGGCCACCCCCCCTGACCAAGGACTGAGGGTGGCCACCCCCCCTGACCAAGGGCTGAGGGTGGCCACCCCCCTTGACCAAGGACTGAGGGTGGCCACCCCCTGACCAAGGGCCGAGGGTGGCCACCCCCTGACCAAGGGCCGAGGGTGGCCAGCCCCCTGACCAAGGACTGAGGGTGGCCACCCCCTGACCAAGGGCTGAGGGTGGCCACCCCCCTGACCAAGGACTGAGGTGGCCACCCCCCTGACCAGGACTGAGGGTGGCCACCCCCTGACCAAGGACTGAGGGTGGCCACCCCCCTGACCAAGGACTGAGGGTGGCCACCCCCTGACCAAGGACTGAGGGTGGCCACCCCCCCTGACCAAGGACTGAGGGTGGCCACCCCCCTGACCAAGGACTGAGGGTGGCCACCCCCCTGACCAAGGGCCGAGGGTGGCCACCCCCCTGACCAAGGGCCGAGGGTGGCCACCACCCTGACAAGGACTGAGGGTGGCCACCCCCCTGACCAAGGACTGAGGGTGGCCACCCCTGACCAAGGACTGAGGGTGGCCACCCCCCTGACCAAGGGCCGAGGGTGGCCACCCCCCTGACCAAGGGCCGAGGGTGGCCACCCCCCTGACCAAGGGCCGAGGGTGGCCACCCAAGCTCAAGATCAAATTCAACTGAAGCTGACACAGAGCGAACAAAAAACACATACATACATATATAT
>WNGS01165751.1:12486599-12517970 GCA_020271785.1 Procambarus virginalis
GTCATGTTGGATGTCGCTGCGTGCTGTTTCCTCGTCTTGGCTGATTATGACCAAGTACAAGTTACTCTACTTAAATACAGACTATAAATATTTAACATTATATTATGTTAAATATTACTGTACATGTATTCAAGTAGAGAAAATTTGTCTATTACAACAAACTAAGAAGTCATTCTGCACCTTATTATCTTGCAAGTATTAGTACTGTATTGAGGTTAAACAAATAATTAATGAATCAATTTGAACAAACCAGGATTATATTCGACTCTTGAAATAATTTATGTACAGTACAAGAGGTGAGGTGAATGCTTCCATAATATATAAGCATACGAATTCAAAAATGCGCAATAAAGCATATTATGTTGGCAAAGTGCAGAAAAAAAAAACTAAAATTATCATTGCAACTGTTAATGCCTTAATGAAAATTTCACTCACCTGCTGCTGAACCGGTGCGCAGTACGGCCACTGCATGCGGGAAAGGGGGCCGCGACCGTGATTCTGTTGGCATATAGCAAGAAGGCAAATCAAGATAAGCCTTGTGTTGCCAATGTGAAACAGGCAAGCCAATGAAAGGAGAAAGCTCGGTTATAGAACACCATGTACAGTATAAGGAACAGTTTGTCAAATAGCCAACTTTTAGAACACTTTTGTACTTCTAATTCTCATTTTCTTGCAACTATGTAAATCCAAATTTTAAAATTGAACTAATTTTATTTACATAAATTTAGAAATTAGATAGCTGCCTCATATTTTAAAGTTAATGAATGGCTGAATAACATCATCAAGCAAACAAATGCAATGTAAGATTTCATTGTTTGCCAATGAATTTATCACGAGGCAGATGATTAATAAATATTTATGGCACAGTATATACACAGTATTTGTAAAAATATCTGATCATCATAAAGCAAGTGGCCCCATTTTTAAAGCGTGCTCATCCAAAAAATTACAGAAAGGCAACGTACAGCTTTCTCAACTGTATCCACGGCAAGTATGAATATGGGGGTGAGAACGTCCAGAAGTTTTCTCGTCGGCCATGTTGCTCAACTGTTATTGCAAAAGTGAATCGTGGGCACAGTAATTTAGTTTAGCAGACATTGTGCCATATTCTGGTTGAAAATGAAAATTTCTTGGTGTTTAGGAGCAAGAGTTGTTTCAGTCAATCAGAACATCTCCATACAGTACTTACAAAAGCTGTAAAAAGATTGTGAGCAAGATACCTTCAGTTTGTGCAAGAAAAAATTACAAAATGTAGTTTAATATGGACAGTGCCATGAGATAAGAGAGAGCGAGCGAGGAGAGTAGAAATGCTCACGGCTATATTTTCAACAAGCAAATACTGTACAGTATAGTACCTTATGATAAACATTTTTGATGCCGTTTGTGTCACCGAACATACTCTATATTTTGGTTTTTATTGACCTGCCCGTAACGCTGTGCATACTAGTGGCTTTAGAAGAATGTAAACACATCATCATGCTATGTACTCTCATAAACCCAATGTAACTTCTTGTATATATATATATATATATATATTATATATATATATATATATATATATATATATATATATATATATATATATATATATATATATATATAAATAAACTTCAAATTTCCCATTTTCATGAAAATAAATTGTTTTCACATCAGTCCTGCTCTTAAATAAGGGAAGGGAATCTTAAATAATTCCCCCCAGAAATTAACATTTCTGGGGAAGTTAGAAGGCAGTGAAGGCCAAAACCATCAGTAGTTTCAAAATGTCATGTGACAAGAGTACTGTACCAGGAAGGTGAGACACCACAAACGTAGCTCTCAATCTGTAACTACACAACTCTACATAGTGTGAATTTTGATAGAAGGTACCACTAATCCCAACCTTCAAAAGGGACAAGAACAAGCACTCTTAACGAAAATATTACAGAGATGCTCATTTCTGATCATTTATTTATACAAGCTCTTCACTACTGTACCAAAAATATAACCATCTCACCATACAACATAACACAACATACAATACTAATAACACTGGCTAGCATAACTTGTAAGCCTCCCTTCCATAAGATTAGTACAATGCAAGTACTGTACTTTCTGTTGTGGGGTACAGGCATAGTGGGAACAGCAAGAGGGATTCAAGTAGGGCCAAATTTAGGGGGTACAATATAAGATAAGCACATGAATGGGAGAAATCAAGCACAGAAAAAAAAATCTGATACATTATTTAGGTATCTACAAAAGTTAGGATAGACCATTAAAAAAGTTATAAAATCTAACACTTTATCCTCAAGTTAAAGTCTTAAGGATATTAAGAATTCCAAGTATAGTACAAAACGTTATTCTACAATTACACAAGAAAGACACACAACCTCACACTTTGACAAAAACATAAAAATTGACACACACCTGGTTGATGAGAGTATCGTCGGTGGTGGGCTGGAGGAGAAGAGTGATAGAGGCAGTCGTAGCCTAGAACTCCTCCAACTTCCAGCGAGGAGGAGGAGTGTCCATCAAAATGGGTAGAGATGCCCGAGTCAGATTCACCCAGGCCTACATGACACTCGGTTGATGTCATTGAACCTGCACAATATAAATTTAGTATTTTCATAAGCAGTATTTTCATTAGTGACAGTGTGACCTTCACACCTTAATAACAGAAAAAGAAAGAGTATTCAAACTCTGTAACTAGTTATTGTACACCTTGAAACATCTTTTGATATACTGATACTGTACATATTTCAATTTTATGAAATTGTAAAAAAAAAAATCAAAGAACATTTACCTACATAAAAATACTTAATACTAAGCTGAACTGCATGTAAGTCAGAGGGCAAATAAATTTGTCACTAGCACTTACAATGTAAGCTGTTTGAATATCCCATCATTTTAGGAGTGGGAAAATCTTTCAAGCATTATATAAAATCAGAGATTAAGATTATTGTATTTAACACATGAAATACTCTAAATGAGGTAATTATCAAAAGGAGCAGTGTACATGAAGAATCCTAATGAACCACGGACAATGTTACAATAGCGGAGGGTTTGGGGACCATCGCCACATTTCTTTTTCCAATAGCTTGGTGTCTCTGGGGAGCGGGTCGGCTGAGCGGACAGCACACTGGACTTGTGATCCTGTGGTCTCGGGTTTGATCCCGGGCGCTGGCGAGAAACAATGGGCAGAGCTTCTTTCACCCTATGCCCCTGTTACCTAGCAGTAAAATAGGTACCTGGGTGTTAGTCAGCCATCATGGGCTGCTTCCTGGGGGTGGAGGCCTGGTCGAGGACTGGGCCGCGGGGACACTAAAGCCCCGAAATCATCTCAAGATAACCTCTCATCAGGCCTCAAGAATGCAGCATGTTTTTTTTTCTCCATTGTCCCATTGTAAAAATAAATGTAACAATAATTTAGGACTTAAGGCCACATTACTAATTGCAGTAATCTTTGATTCTGTTACTCTAAAAAATATATATAACATGCTGACGAATCATATCGATTTGTCTGCCCATCTACCTGCCTGCTGTGTGTATAACACTATAAAAATGTTTAAGTTTCGATACTTAACATCTTGTATATTACCATTTAAAATAAACATCTTATTTAATACAAACGTACTTATAAATTGTAATACCGAGGAATTCATGAACCATGCATTTACTGATGAAGTGTATGCATCACAGATCAGTTCAAACACAGTAGTTATATTATGATCCACAGATCACATTTTACCATTGCTGCATTCCCAACACTGGCTGGTCAAATTACAAAATTTACAGGCTTTTTTAGGGTTTCCCAGCAACTAATTATACAAATTATAATATAAACTGAATAATACAATATTCATAACACAACCAGTCTCCGTGGTAAGACACTCGCCTGGTGTTCAGCGAGCGCTTTGTCATGGGTTCGTATCCTGGCCGGGGAGGATTTACTGGGTGCAAATCCTTAACTGTAGCCTCTGTTTAACTCAACAGTAAATTGGGTACTTGGTTGTAAAAACGATTCTTCGTGGGGACTTCGTATTCCAAGGACTTGCCCAAAATGCTACACGTACTAGTGGCTGTACAAGAATGTAACAACTCTTGTATACATAAAAAAAAAAAAAAAATAATTGGCTACTTTGGTTGTGTGTTTAAGAGGTAAAAATCACTGTCTAGCCAAATATCCTGGACTGGAATTAGATTTTTATTACCAACACCAGGTTTCATGTGGAAGCCTTTATAGGAAATTTATTTTGCTTCAAATATCTGACTTATAGGCGAGTACAGCACATATAGTAAAATAAAAACATTTATATAATTTATTCACAAAAAGAATCTGTATAAAATAAAAAAATAATATAATGGAAACCCAGTCAAACAGTATCTAATCAAACAGAAGATGAAATGGACTGGAAGGCATCTCTTTTCAGTTGTAAAATCAGTTGCAGTGGGAAATAATTGAAATCCAGCAGAGTGAATCACAAATTTGTTGGACTGTAATATGGTATCTAAAAACAAATAAATTCAACAAAATATTACAAGTCAGATAGTCTCCCTGAATACCAAAGGACTAAAAATATATAGTCAGGGCAAAGCCAAATACTGCAACAGTACTGAGGTCTAGTTTAAACAAGCCTCTGCAGATTCATGATGCTTGGGAATACTGTACAGAAGAATATCAACTCTAAAATCCATTATTCTCTAATAAGCAACTTTAAGGGCTCCTTAAATTAAATGCAACCAAGTAATCCTTTGGCAACTGTAAAATAGCACATCCCCAGATCACCACTACCGACTGGTTGACCAGTCCAGCAACGAGGAGGCCTGGACGACGACTGGGCTGCGGGATCGCTAAGCCCCGAAATCATCTCGAGGTAACCTCAAGGTATGCTCTGAGTATATATCCTGTCCTTTGGAACCAGTTCGATCTAACCGTAAGTAGTGACCAATAGTCATGCTCAGAAATGAGCTCTTTGTATGAATTTTAAGCCTATTTTTTCCACATGAATTTGGTATCAAATTGCAAAAATATGTTCAACTGTTTACATAGTTTAAAATCTTATAAATATGCCCATACTTTAGCAATAAATAATTAAAATATGGATGGAACAGAATATCAGTGGTGCAACAGCACAATTCAAAACAAAGATTTGTTTGAGTGGGTTTCCAATGTATTGCATAAAAACTTGTAGGATGACTTAGAAAAAAGTGCAATATATACTACCCATACAGTACACTAAGTCTTAAATCTGGCAAAGAAAATCTGGTAAATAAATTAAGCCAAAATTTAAATTAATTTTAAAGGAAGGATTCAGCTTACTGAAGTAAAGGTAATGATGAAAAGAAACTGCTAAGGCAGCTTACTGAAAGAAAGAAACTACCATTTGAAAAGAAAACAAAATGCAGAGCAGGAGCCTTAATTTGATCAATGTTTTGCCGAAACAGCTTCTTCGCAAATAACAGGGAATGGATACACAGTAAATATGTAGCACAAGACAGTGGTGTATCAATTAACATCATGATGGACGAACAGCAAACTGTTGCTTGGCAGGCTTCGAAAGATCTGCATTTAAAGCAGTACAGTATACAAAAACATTTCAGAACATAATACAGAACTTACATTTAACTAATTTAACTTCATTAAAAGCCAATGTGATGACCACAATGTACCTTTGTTTGAAAATGTTTATATTAAATTGCTTTAATGCCAAACTTTAGGCCAAATACATTGTTATCAGTACCATGTATGTTCATTTTATCAGCCATATGATGGGATAAGCCCACAGCACACACCTGCCTCTAACTTTGTGTCCGTTCCTTTTTCTTCGTAAGATTACCGACAGACTGAACTGGCTGGAATAATTCTTGTGCCGCTGTTGCTACTACCATGAATAAGATCATGTCCGATACCGAACCATTCAGTATCACAATTTGTTTAAGAAAAGGTAATTATTGGGAGATAGTGCTAAGCCAACATGACTATATTTGCTTAATACATGTTTCCTTCCTGTTTAATCTGCTATGAATAGCAAAAGCTTTCGTTTTAACTTTAAGAATTAAATATGGAAGGTATTTTAATGCATTAAAAGCTTAGAACATTTTATCTAATTGTTCTTCATATTATCAAAGTACAAAGAAAGCACATAATGTCTACCTTGGTTATGTCAAGAGTTGAATAATGCACAAAATCATTCATAAACCCCTTCAAATTCAATTAATTTTCATCCCTGGATTGTACTATATAACTCCCAATATGTACCTATCCATTCCAGTATCCATTTTTCCAGCAAAAGCCAAACGGGCAAAATATTGAATAAATTAATGTCCCTGATGCAGTTGGTAGAGTCTGATCAACTCAGTAAGATAACACCATCTTCCTTTAGTTAAATAATAATAATTATAAATAGCACAAGTACTGTACATTTACCCATCAGTTTTAATATAGCACTGTGGAGTGATCATGCAGCCACTGACGTTCTCCATAAGGATTCCATGCAGTGACACGGGAAATAAGAAAAATGTGGATGAAGAAAAGAAAGGGGGCAAATTGCAATGGTGATAAAAGCTGAAAATGTGTGGAATTTTTCGCATGTAAATAGACTGGCTTTTTAAATTATAAATGATAGGAAGAGTTACAAAACCAAACAGATCTCACAAAATGTTCATATATTTTAGACATATTCAACTTCACTGTCATTGCCATAATCATCACAGTATGTCATAGGTGCTAGATGAACAGGACTACAGGGCTGTGCCTTATCGTCTTCAGCTGGCAAGACTGAGGACAGAGTTACATTTGTGTTTGCTACTTTAGCAACAGAGTTTGGCTGCCGTGGACAGTAATCCCCGGGAACTATTTGAATGTACTTTTGTACACCATTATCTTCATCAAGGCTTCTGCATTGCGATGCTGGTAGTATCTTTCCTTCCAAGGTCATGTTAAAGGAGCACTGTTCCTTCGATAAATTCCAGGAACAGGTGAAGATACTGTTGAGGATTTCGTTATAACTGGACTTGCATCATGTGATGGTGACGTTTTTGCCTCTTCTATGGGGGATAACATTGGAGCACTATTCCTTCTACGTTTATACTCTTTACTGAAAGATAAACTAGTAGGCCTAGGGCATGGTACATTTGTTGCCTTAGAAAATTGATCTAAACATGGTTGATAGGGTTTCTTTACTGCATCATGCTGATAGCTGATCTGTGAAGCTGGATATTGGCCATTAGAAGACGTCTTGTGCATTTCTTCTAACTCGTTTATTACTGAAGTAAGTTTCTCTGCAATTCGCTTGTGGACTTCAGACTGGCCTTTGTATTTCATTAGACTGTTAACACATTCAGACAAGACAGAGCTATCCAGCTGCTCTTGGTCGAGGCTACTTGATTCGAGAACTTCTCGACTCGAACTGTCTAATGTATTACTAAACATTGGGGAACCAAGAGAATTTAGATGCTCTGAGATATGTGGGTTTTCATTTTCTTGACACAAGGTTTGAAAGTTAGACTTTTTAAACTTTTCAAACCACGATGCCTTCTTTGAAAAGGTTTGAAAGGCAGCTGGACACACATAAGAACTGTTGTGATTGCCTGAATTCTCTCGCTCATTCTTCCCTTTTCTTGTCAAAGGACCTCCATTATTTACTGATAATGACGAATCTGGTATACTGTTTGTTACAGCCATCTGGTGTAAGTATTTTCCATTAACTTCTATATCTAATGGGTCACTGTTTGACAAAAGCTTTGGTTTATTTACCTGATATACTCTATTGGCTTCACATTTTCTTAAAGGTTTAATAGTTTTCACAACAGCTGGAAAATGGGTTTCCTTACCATTTGGAAATCTTTCCAGAGTTAAATATCTCTTTTCACAAATTTCTGCTTGTAAGTCCTGACAGGAAAGCCTTTTTTCCAAACAGAAGCGAGGGGGTAAAGAAACATCATCAGTAGTAAAATTGTGACTCTTACTCAATCTAATTTTCCTTTTGAAAACTGTGCCAAGAGAACTAGAGTCTGACACTTTTGACTGAAACGCTTTCATCAAACTGGGACACTTAACCTTTAAAGAATGTAATTCCTTCGGGCACTGAGAATCTGAAAGAGTATAACTTCTTGTATTTGGTCTATCAATTACTTTATCTAAAAAATCTTCACTTTGACTTTTGGTGAATAAAGACCTTGCAAGGGTCGGGGACAATATAACGTCCACCATACTGCTTTGTTTACTATCTAGTTTTGGGGAAGAGTTTTTGCTAGTATCTTCACACAGCACATCCTCGCTTTTGCTTCTGAAGATTTTGTGAAAAACCCCTATCTTTGTATTTGCCAATTTCTGTCTTGTGGCAGTCAAGTTCTGTAATTTTTGCGTGGAAAATGAAGCTTTGTTGTTGTAAGCGACACACAAATCTTTGCGATTATAATCTGGAGAGTTCAGACTTAAAACAGGGTTATCATTATTAATAGATGTGCTATCTCTTTTATTGGCAACTGAGGGCATTTTTAAACTATTTAATGAGGTATCTTTTAAACTGTTTAATGGAATGTCATTTTGGCAGGTGTCTGGGAGTTGAGTAGGTCTTTTAAAGAAAGTGTCTTTGTAACTTGTGTCATTATGAGGGGTAATGGAGGTGTCTTGTACACTAGGTAATATGTCTTTCTGGTTGGTGAATAGTGTGTTTTTTTGGATTGTGTATGACATTACTTTTTGACTACTGTTTGAGATACTTGGCCTACCAATTGAGGGAAAAATTTTATCATCAAAATTCAAACTGTCCTTGTTATCAAAAAGTGGTTCTTGAATGAAGGATGAATAAGGCTCTTTAAATTCATCCTTTAAACAACCTTTATAATGGGAAAGAGTATTATCTCTTGGTTTGTTTACAGCCATCTGCATGCTTAGGTCCTTTAGGTTTTGTGCCTTGGTGTCGTTGGGTATTCCAGACACAGGCAACACTTTGGCTGCAGGAGTGGAAATCTGGCATTCCAAATCATCAGGAATGTTTAAATTAAAATCTATGGATGAAGTATCTATTTGGCTGGGGTCTGTTCCAGGAGTTGGTAGACTACGGGAAAACTGATCATATCTATAAATTGAATTTAATCTTTTCTTTGTTTTCATAGGATGAACGGGAAGTGAGCTGTTAGTTCTCATAGGCTCACTGACACTAGAATTACTATTATAACTGCTGTCAAAACTGCTACTTAAATGTTTTAATTTAAGCATTAGTTTCTTTTGCTTTTCAAGCAGTTTAATTTTTGGATTTTTAATGGATACCAAGGGAGTAGAGTCATTTGAAATAGATGTGGATTTTCTCGTGGCATTATTGCTAGAAGTGGAAAGTTTCATAACAGAGGCTATGAGGGCAGAGCAAGCAGCAGCATGCACAAAAGAGGGGGAGGACACTACTGTGGATGAAGAAACTGTTAAAGTGTTTACAGGTAAAGTGCTTTCATATGCTGAGCGAACAGGATAAGGTGCAGGTTCTAGCAGCATACCTGAGGTGTGGGATTTATGGAGTTTGGATAGGGAGGTGACAGAGGAAGACTCTGCACTAAGGTCCACAGGTACTGCATGGGTGTCTGAATGAGAACGCTCATGAGTAGAGCGAGAATTATTGTTGGTCATGGCTCCCCTGCGGGGAGGGCCAGGGGAAGGGGTGGGAGAGAGTGAATGGTGGGTAGTGGTGGAGCGCGGGCCGTGATGAGGCTTCGTCTTGGGCTCGGCCAGGGCCTTCATCTTGCTTATGGACTGGGGAGATGTAGCTCCTGCAATATGAGGAGAGTGCTCAGAGAAAGTAAGCTAAACACTGCTCTTTAATAGCAAGAAAGTGTTAAGCATTGTTTAAGTGAACTCAAACAGTTATCAGTGAAGCCATAAGCTAAGCAAGATGTCATTACACACCTTGGTATCAATTCTGTATTCAATTGCAATTAATAAAGTCTCTTTACCAAATTTTGCTGTTTGTTTCTTTCCATCAGATGTCTGTGATGTTGAGGATGTTGAAGAGGTGGTGGATGGTGTGGGAGAATTAGGACGCTTTCTGGGTGGAGGATTAGTTGGTGGAGCACTATTTGAACCACTGCTGCTATTGCTGTTATGACTAACTGACCCACCAGCTGTTTTGTGGCCCTCTGAACCACCTTCACACTCATAGGACATGTTGCGAAGCTGCTCTTCATCCGTAATAATGCTCATGCGAGACAAGTACGCCTTCACTCGTCGAACCATTTGAGCCTGGTAATAAAGCATAATAAATTTAAACCGATATTAATTTCACAAGATACCTCACTCTTAGCAGAAAGAACATTATATTAAACAGCCCATCCTCCTGTTTAGGTAGTACTTGTACTAACAACGAGGCCCATTGTACATATATTGACGTAAAATGTAATTAGAAAGTAGAAATCTGTACTGTACTATTGAATTTGGACAAAACTGGAAAAGATGTTGCACTGATGTTGCAAACTTAGCCTAACCTCTCTAGGCCTAATACACACTATCCGAGGCTTAATATAGTACATATGTGTGCTTTACTAGGCCTAGGAATATTTACGTTTGGTTTCTAGCTTTATTTTTGTCGGACTCTACAAAGTGAATATTGTAGTACCAAATTCAACCAATTGTCCATTACGTCTATGTATTTACAATGATCCCCATGGTTACAGAAAGTACTATCTAAACAGAAGGATGGGTTGTATAAAACAATGAATCTGTTACATGACATCTGTCCCTAAAATTTACACATGGAATGGTCAAGTGAATTTCTTTCATCATCTCTTACTCAAATAAAATATTTGCTAAAACTTATTTCTTTGCTAAAAACAGGTAGTTTCCTGCTGCTAGAAGCATACATACTTAAAATGGCACTTATCATTTGTCAATACAATCATTGAGAAAATCAACTGGAGCTCTGATATGACTTGAACCCGCGACCGAAAGAATTGCGGCCACTGTGTAAATACAGTACTACCATTTTTATGCAAACATTCACACAATCAGTTTCCCATTATCTCTGATATTACTACACATTAGAGTATCCTCAAGTTTTCTGTAATTCTTTGCACATTCAATAAATCCATATTACTTCTGTATCTATCTAAGTGCATATTTTACCATGGGACTATACGAGTGCATATTTTAGCCTGTAGCTATACCAGAGCATCTATTGCCACTAGCACTGCAACAGAGCACACATTGCCCTTGCAACTGCAACTATTAACCATCACTGCAGTGATGCTTCTATTACTCTTGCAGTAGTTCATTTATAGTCAACCAGTCTTCACACTCAAATCATATATATTTGTATGTTACAGATATAAGACAACAAACTGAACGCTACTTAATAGAAATACAAGAAAGGAAAATTAACACCTTTTCAGGACTGTTGCATATTAGCCCTAATAGTTTGGGTCTGAGCAGATTCATGAATATACATACAGTAAAGCCATACAAACTGGACACTTATTAAACTGTGAGAATGAGGTGGCAACAATACATCTAATACAGGCATTGACATTAATGTAGCATTTGCTACAATGTAATAATATATTAATGTAATAATATTAATGTAATATTTGCTAAAATATATAACTTTATTTACAACTCCACACTACCTAAAACCTCACTTTTAATTAATTTTTACTCCAAAATCCCATGCTACTGTTAGAAATTTTATGTTATTCTCATTCAGTTATGCTGTGCTTCAGTATTGTGAATAATTCATAACTCTCAACAGTAGCTCTCACATCAGTAACAACGATCTTTGTATAACTTTTTCAGCAGTCAAGCAAAGTTCCTCATTTGCTGCTGCCATCCCAGGATGTCAGCTGTCATTTCTCTATCAATTGAACAACCAATATATAAATACAAGCTTCACATCACATTTGACTATACTATACTTGCATACCAATACATTACGCACATGTCACTGAAAAACAATATTTGATACAGACCTCTTCGTACATCTTCTTTTTATCAGGGGCAGCGGTAGACTTCTTACGCCTCTTAACTGTGGCAATCTGGTGTCCTCCAGCCGCCATCTGGTTGAGGGAGATTAATGCAGAACTTGGAGGTTGTCCGCCAGCATCTTGGATGTTGAACAAGTCCTGGGGAAAAACCAAATTATGAATTGGATACCAATTCAACAGTTAAAACTGTTTATATATTGACATGCTGCAGGAGGCCAGACTGTTATACTGTTGTGTCAACATCTAAAAACTACTTAAACATGCAGTTAGGAAATAATATATGCAGCATACCATGAAATAAAAAATAACCTAATCTGATGTGAAAATATTAACCATTAGAAAATTAAAGAACTCTGAGGCTCATATTTCAGTGAGTTTTATCAAACAGTTAGGAGTGCCGGACCAACCGGGCTATGGTGGGTATGTGGGCCTGCGGGCCACTCCAAGCAACAGCCTGGTGGACCAAACTCTCACAAGTCAAGTCTGGCCTCGGGCCGGGCTTGGGGAGTAGAAGAACTCCCAGAACCCCATCAAGCAGGTATCAACCAGTTAGCAGGTCCAAATTTTGAAACTCTACTTTGTTAGCCAGAATATGGAGATTCTTCGTTAAGTAAAACAGTAATACTTTTATCATTGCTTACAAAATCTTAATTTTTAAATTATTTGTGTGCTAGTATTTAATTACTCTATGTGCAAAAGTATTCTCTATTGCTGTAAGTAAACTCCCAAAAATATTGTGAAAATTGTCAAGGGCCAAATATCCTTCAATTTCAAATCCTCTCTAATCCAGACTAGGTTCAGGACGATATCGTCCAGGTTTTGGAGGTGTAACTATGCCAATTTTAAGCAATTCGCTTATTCTTGACATACAGCATTAGTAGGAGAAACTAAGTGAAACTAAAACAAGGAGAAACTAAAATGTAATAAATATTTGTCAAACTGATGCAAAATTCTCATTACACTGCAAGGATATCAAGCAACACATGTCAGACAAAATTACATCACAGACCCACATGGTACGTAGCCAATTCAGAAAGGCATTCCAAAGTTACTGCATGGAAACAATTGGTAAAAAAAAACAACAAGATATACACTTAAATATGACATTACTTAACTTTGTAAATCAAACTGAAAATAAATTTCTACCCTTGCATATAGTATATCATTTGTACACCTTTAATAACGTAAAGAAAAAAAACTTTCCTAAATTAGTAATCTCAATTACCTAACCCCTCCCCTCCACACCCCACACACACAAAAAAAAAATGCTTTGGTCTATCCAGGATCCTTATTAAATTGTGCGACTTATTCTCTGAATTCGGTAACACTGACGTACATAAGGCGCAGAGCACATATTCTGAAGGTCCCGGATGTATCTTGAGATCATTCTAAGCTTCTCAAAGTTAATGAGGCCTTCAACCTTATCATCATTGCCCTCATGAGTGAAGGTTAAATCTCTTGCAACAACTGGATAGAATGGAATCTGAAACATAAATATTATAGTTAACAATAATTAAAGATATCATCATTTTCAGAAAATAATGTAAATATGTTGACATTTCAATTTTAAATCTTAATAAATTTAAGAGTATAAAATGTACAACCTCACTGCAATAAAATTTGCATTTCCCATAAATTTTGTCTATAATTTACATGGACCCTGTTAACCCTTCAAGTGTGCAAATTAAAAAATATTGGACATAAATTTAACAAGTCAAAATAGATATAACAACAAAACTTTTCTTGGATTCACAGAATTAAATATCACTTTAATTGCTGTATGATACTGATATCACTTACTCATGTTTCGATAAAGAATCGGCTCTGTTTTCTGCCATGTAATAATTAAGGAAAACTTTAAAGACTGAAGAAAACTATGTACCCTTTTTTGGTTTCAAACTTAATCATGCATTTTGCTTAAATATTTTTGAGTAGGATGATAACACACTCAAAATTATTATATTGTATAATTTTATATGTTTAATAAAAATGCCTATCATTTTATTAAGCAATAATAGCAAAAGCGATGTTAGATCTTGGTAGTTAGCTACTGGGAGTTTGTAGTGCCTGGGAGCCCAGGGACGAGAGTATGATCCCATTGCATAACCTTAATATTTTCTCATGTCATGCAATTTTACATACAAATTGAATATCAATAAAACTAATTATAAGAATTCCCAAAATAAAATGCACTCACAATTGGCGATTGTATGTTTTCGTTCTGAACCAAGTTACGATATTTGCTCATATTTCTCGAGGGATCCATTAGTTCTTGCATTTCATGGTACATTCGTTGATACTTGGAAGGTAAACGTTCCCATGTCTGCTTCAGTCTGGAGACTGACCCGTGGCCCAGGCCAGATAGGATAGCAAACATTGAGTTGAAGTTTTTACACTCCTTACATTGCCCTGGGAAGGAGAATTTTAGTTTTTTCATGAAAATAAATATTATTTTATAAAATACAATGGCAGTAAGGTACCCAAAAAAAAATATATAGTCGTCTTGCAAGCTGAAATAAAGCCATAGTTTTCTATACGTGATTTAAATTAATAATTTTAAATAATGACAATAAGTATCCTAAAATAATAATTCAAAGTAATATATCAGGGGTGAAGTCTTAAACAATGCTTAAACAATGCTACATAGTTTATATTTTCTATGACGACACCTACTCACTCCAGCTACAGTCATAATGATTTTCATAAATCAACAGTTTCTAAATTTAGATTATATAGCACGTAATTACTGTACGATGATTAGGTGTTATTCTGTCATTATGACTCGTATGTAAAGCGTGTACAGTACTGAAATTGTGTGTGAACACTATTATAAATATACAACCATTTATGAAAAGTTTTTAATTTGAGTATACACATTCGTACACTGCCAAGCTTCATTAAAACTTGGTCCAAATATGGCCTGGCTCTTGTCAACCGTGTAGCTATGACTGCCATCAGTTTGTATAGCATGCTCCATCATCCATGACAAAATGTGGAAAGTTTAAAAGATGACCATGCTGGTCAAAGAAGATGAAAGATAAAACTCCTTATAAAAACTAAAGTGTTCTCCCCTAAACTTACTTGCTACTTTAATAAACTGCTTTACAGTCTTCGAACGTTTGACTAGATTGTGTTCCGAGGTGACTTCCGACACCACCCAAAACATTTCTCGATTCACAAGCTGAAAATGTAAAACATTTATACAATTACTGCACAGTATTTCAAACATCATTATACTATTCAAACAATATGAAAGTAGAAACAGAGAAATATGGTTTTATTATTATACCTGCAAGTTGATTGAAAATCAATGTATGCAATTAAAATGCAAAAGTAATTTCACAAACAACTTGCATAAAAGTTAAACAATTACCATATTATACAGTACACGTCAATGACGACTCGTATTGAGCTCATCAGACTAATGTTACGTGCTACTCACTACTAATGGTACAAATTAGTACAGTAGTGAGTAGATTACACTGTAGATTACAAATTATTAGTAGTTGTGGTACAAATATTGGTACTAATACAAATTACAATTGTATGAATTCTCCTAAAGCCAGAAATACACATACCTCCGCAAACAGAGACAAAGCAGGAGTTCCATAATTAGACTTGAGATTAAAGAGGTAGTCGATATATTCTGTGGGCTCAATCTGACGAAATACTGTGTAGTCCTCAAGGGTAAGTTGAATGGCTAGCTCAACAGAGTTAAGCTGAAGGAAGTACACTGTAGACTCTCTTATTAATTCACTGACAATATCATCAGGAAAGAGTGTCTGGGAAACAGTGATATTCTTTAAATAATACCTGCTGCTCAATCCTGAAAAAAAAAAATTTTATGAATGTAATGAAACCCCTCTTTCTAGTGGGCCTCTCCGTGGCTCCCTAGAACCACAGAGGCGGACCGAAACAGAAAATTCAATATTAACAGTTCTGTTGATGTTTTACATAAGACTAGTCAAGCCTGGCCTTACGCTGGGCTTCGGGAGTAGAACTACTCCCAGACCGCATCAAGCAGGCAAGGCTATTAATATTTTTCACATCTATTGTACTGCTAATACAGAAAATAAATCATGTAACAATAATGATAAAAAGTCCTCATACCTATTCTCTCTGCCAAATTCTGTAAGGAATCGGGCAATCGCTTTTGTTTCGTGATCCCTTCTTCTGTCACAGTAACCTCATATAAAGCATAATTGGATGAACCAGTTGGGTCATTAATATTGAATATTTGTAATGCAAGCATCACCACTTCTCGTGCTGTTGTCTCTTTGTGTACGGGTAGGAATCTTGCTTGTTGATCAGTTGCTCGGTATACCTGTTTGAAACATTTAACAAAATAGACGATTAATACGAGTGTGAAACTAGTGGCTTTTTATAATAGTTAATTTTTATATTATATAAATTTATTTTTTATATAATTTAAATTTGTATACAATTATATAAATTTATACAAGTTAATTTATATACAGTAGTAATAAACTTGTATAAATTTAAGGAGATAGAATTTCAAGCTATCAATCTCTATAATCATTTATGTTATTTATATCCATTCTTTAGTTTGGTGACATAAACTGAATTAATAGATATGAGGTTTACACACTTAATACACCAGTAATGCATTACTTCTCTGCCTGGAAGTTATCCACCCAAAAACGTACCTTTAAGACATGCTCTGGGAATTCAGTTCTCACATCGTCGTATGTTCCCGTTGTGCTTAGATCAGGATTGCTTTGGCTATGGTATAATCCCCCACCTACACTCGAGTGTGATGAAACGCTATCATCGCTGTTTGCTTGAGAGTCTCTGTAATCAAAATACCAATTAATAAAAATTAAGTAACTAGTACGAATGGATGATAATGCTGAATAATATTAAAATAATATTAAAAACTACTTCCATTATTTTCCTTATTACAATATTTGAGAGATTCATGTATAATTTATATTATATAAGAACATACATACAGGTATATGGATTTTATGAACTATTAAATAACACAACTAATTAAACAACAAAGAATAAATACTTACTGATCACTGTTCATGATTGTTAATAAGGAAGGAACATATTAATATTCAATTCCATACACTTAACATACATCCAATATACAAAATATTTGTATCAAATATCATGTCACTAATACGAACTTCCATCAATCTTGTAAAGTGTGTATTTAGGATAATACTTTAAATATCTTTGGAAGACGCTTTTATTCTAAAATTTTGTACAAAGAGGCAAAGGGGACAAAACCATATAAGCAAAGACTCGTATTTAATACCACATGTATGAGCGTTACTTACTGTTGTTGGGGGTCTAGATTGGGAAACCTATCTCACCACTGGGACCATGAACACATGTGGCGACTATAATGCCACAAAATATTGAAATGGGTTACTTCAGTTATTCTCATACAAGTATATACATTATCACTACTTCCCCCCCACCCCCCTTTATCAAATGGGGGAAGCATTAGCCCCAAAGAATTAGAGAACACGAAACTAGAAGGAAAAGATATTATAAATGACAAACCTATTCATTCACCATGTATTCCACACTACAAACTGCAGCATCACTTAGAACCAGCACAGTCACAATCATGCAATACATCCACTTGCTTCCCCTGCTAATGTGGCCACCATTTCTAGGATCTTCGGGTAACTGCCTTGAAAGGACTTGATATATGATGACTACCACTTGTCTTTTTGCCAATGTTGCCATTTCCATTATGCAGTTTGTGGCTTATCAACCTCTACCGGTTGACAATTTTGGCGATACCTGCTTGATGGGGTTCTGGGAGTTCTTCTACTCCCGAAGCCGTTTGACTTGTAAGAGTTTGGCCCACCAGGCTGTTGCTTGAGCGGCCCGCAGGCCCACATACCCAACAAAGCCCGGTTGGTCCGGCACTTCTTGAAGAAAACTATCTAGTTTTCTCTTGAAGATGTCCACAGTTGTTCCGGCAATATTTCTTATACTCGCTGGGAGGGCGTTGAACAACCGCGGACCTCTGATGTTTATAGTGTTCTCCAAGTGTGCCTATGGCACCTCTGCTCTTCACTGGTTCTATTCTGCACTTTTTTCATACCATTCACTCCAATATGTTGTTATTTTACTGTGTAGATTTGGGACATGGCCTACCAGTATTTTCCACGTGTATATTATTTATCTCTCTCGTCTCCTTTCTAGTGAGTACATTCAGTGTCCCCGCAGTCTGTTCTCTGACCAGGTCTCCTGGTTGCTCTGGCACCTCTGCCAGTGCTATTTCCTCAAACCCTTAGTTTTGTTGTAGCAACAGTCTGTCACTATTTCTGGCCCTTCCGCCCAGTCTTGATTAGCAGGAATCCAATTTAAACATCCTGTGCTGCATTATCTTCGTTAGCCTTGTCTTTGTTATTGCAATAATTGTGTCTGCAGCTCCAGCATTTGTGTAGCTGTACTACCTTATTTGAAACTATCTACACTAATATACCTAACCCTTATATAACTAATCTCTACTGGAAGGTTTTGTTCTTGACTGAGAGATGGGAAAAAAAAAAAAAGTTATTTTGTATTCAGTCAAACATGCATCCTCGTTGTGGGGAAGGGACATCTGGCTGGGTCATGTCCCCACATCAAAGTCGTTTTGCAGACTTATCTTTATTAGGTTCTGTCATGTTTACCAATTTAATTTCTCAATTTGTCTTAAGCCTCAAAGTTTCTTTGCCTTCTTCCCTCCTTCACCTGGCACATATCCAGGCTCAGGTCCACTCTGGTGTCTTGAGTGCGCTCTCATATAACAATCATTTGCCAATACATAATTCAAGGCAGTACAGTAGTTCTAAAAATAAAATTCACTGGAGAAGAGGGGACTAGAAAATGGCTACAAACAACTGAACACCAAGGTCACTCTCACCTTACTTCTCACAGTAATAGTGAATTCTTTAATAAAAGATACATTTTAGTTTCATGTGAGAATGTCATGTTAGAGGACTTATTATTTTGCAAGTACTGTATAAACTTCTTTCATCCTTGTCCTTGTCTATTTGTGTCTGTGGAGAAAGAACTTGCTTCTTGGGACCTGCATGTTGATATACTTATATATCACTTTTCTTCTAGATCTTGTATCACTAAACTAGTGATGCAAGATTCAATTCCCTTGGCATGTCGTTGAAGCCCAACCCACTTTGATTTGGCATCAACTTTGTGGCAAATATCTGTTCTCTCAGCATTCTGCATGTACTTTATGAAATGCTGAAGTGGCATACTCTAGTTCTGGCTCCACCAAGCAGTGTATGTAGCAAATACTTTCTTAATTAGAATCTTAAAAGACTTCTTTATGGCCAGCATCATAAATCTTGTTAATTTTTACACGCAGAAATCACAATAGTGTGATGCATCAAATGAACAAATCCACCAGGGCCGTGATGAGGGTTCGAACCGTCTGGGATCCTCTCTGACGTAGGCTCGAACCCTCGTCACGGCCCTTGTGGATTTGTTCATTTGTTAATTTTTACTTTGTTAATCTAAATATACTCGTAATAAATATCTATGCTATATCTACCTCTCTGATATTTCCTTATTTTATAATTGTATACAATGGATGACTATTGATTTTTTGGGGAGGCAGGGGGGGCGGGGTTACTCAAAATTCAAGCTTGTCTTCCCCCTACCTATGGCTTTTTATGTCAAATTTTCCACCTAAATAGGGTATCCATAACTTTCTAAAAGTTAACCCAAGGCATGGTTAAAAAGGCTGTAAGATACTATTCATAATAATACATATATTATTAAAATCTTAATTCTATTTCATTTTTAAAACATTAAATTATTAAAGAAATATTCAATATACTTACAATGCATTATTCTTTGGCATGAGAGACTCTATAACCTTCTTCTTGAGTTTGTTGGCTTTTGTCGTCATGAAGGAGCCCTTATTATTGCCAACTTTGCCTTTATCCCTGGGGGACTGCTGAATATGGTCAATTGGAATATTCATGGCAGAGGTAAAGGCAGAGTTGTGTGCCAAGTGACTATTAATATCGGCAATGCCACGTACATCTGAAGATTTCCTCGATCGTGGTCTTGGAGAATTTTCTGGTGTAGTTAACATCTCTTTGAATGCTGCAGACAAAACACAGGTACAAATTATAAACCACGATAATCTCCGTAATGTTACGGTTAGATTAGGTGCGGCGGCGTGCAGAGCATTTAGGTGACATTAGGTTAGGTTCGATGTCCCTGTGGCAAGCATGCATGTACTGTTGATTTTTTAACAAATATTTTGTTTAATTGCATAGGCATGTGCCATAATAGAAACTAATATTGCGCAGGGAAAGCCCAAGTGCTTTTTCTGCCCAAGCTTTAAATCCAGTCCTTATTTTGCATATGAGATCAAACAATATTCCAGGAATCCATTTTAGTACTATTGCATTACTATTCATGGTAGGATTGAGTGTAATTTGTAAAATTAAGTATTACGTAGAATAGATGCTCTTTTGTTTTCAGCATCGTATATTTACTGCCTGTTGTACATAATGTTTATACTGGTGAGCAGGGATTTTGTTTACAATAAATATGCCATCAACACACGTTTCACTTCCACCAGATATACTGTACTGTATAACTATTAGTATATACTATATGTTTGTGTCCAAAGTTCCATTTCAATTAGGTTCTTTTTAACCTTTATTATGCCTAGGATCCCATGCATACCTATCACATTATTCTCATGGCTTATTCCTACTTCCCCATTCAAATCACCCACAGTGCAAATAATGTAAATTAAAAACTTAATTGAAAAATTATTACCTAATAAATTGCTCTTAACAGTAATAGACAAGTGACAAGTTTGCCGAAGGATTTCAAGTGCTTTTGCATGATTCATATGATCAAAGCTCTGTCCGTTAACTTCCAAAATCTGATCACCACGCTTTAAACCAACATCTTCTGCCTTGCTTCCTTTCTCGACCTGAAAGTATAGTTTTTATTTAACAGACACGCCAATAATACTGGATTATATTGGTTATATTGATTATATCTCTCTCTCTTCACTTAGGCCTCAAATAAATGAAAACTTCTATACAGTACTTATTTAAAAAGAACAAATATTGCAAGTAACCGAAGACAATTTATTTGACCTCTTTCACACAAGTTTTTTAGTGATTCTATAAAAGTTCTTGCTACTATAGGACTCATTACCTTTGAAATAAATATACCATATCCTCTTTCATATCCTCCTAAAATGGAGAAATGAAGGATCTCATCCCTGCTAGGTCTTGTCAATGTCACGGTTCTTGCTCGAGCTTTGGTGGCACAAGCAAAATCTAACAAACGGAGCTGACCGGCCATTTTCTCTCTCTCTAAACCTTCTTCAAATTGTTCTAAGAAGTTCATCATGACTGGGTCCATCTCAAAGTCAGTGAAGTGGTTATTAACCCACAGCAACACCACCCGAGTCACTCTGTCTCGCAGAGATGGATCTTCAAACCTGTAACACACCAAGATAAAATAGCACATACTACTATCGTATATAAACTTATCAATATAGTTTAGCATCAGCATTATAATACAATAGTCATGTAAGTATCATACAATATATTGCAAATAATTAATAATACAAGCAAGAATTTACTGAACAAAAATTTTTCTTTACTGGAAAGTAATGAATAAATATATACTATACAGTACTTGTCTTCATTCATATTTTGCAGCTTTGTACTATTTATTAATATAAAATTTAAATTTAATGAAATTACATGTATCTTGCAACTGTTCTGGCCAGAAGTCATCAACATGTGCATATTTCATCAATCATGGTGGCTTAGTTTCTTTTATTAATAAAGTTATGAGCTATGAGGTAGTTAATAACAATAACAACGTAATCTTGGGTCGAGAACTACCACTCGGTGTTTCAAGGCTTGCAAATTGTTTAATAATTACAGATTAAGCTACCATGTTCAAAAACAGGTTTCACCGATGGACACACAATACCAGAAGAGTTCTGGCCTTGGAAAAGAATAACACCGGCTCTGCACATACTTAGTTCTTACCATTGTAACAGTTTATTGGCAACTACAAGTGGAGACTCTATAAATGTTCTGTGAGTAAGCAAGAAGTCCTCCACATATGTTGGGTCCACGTTATTTTCAACCTCCACCAACTGATGCATGAGTCTTTCAGCGGTACCCTACAATAAATATTATAATTATTACAATTACAAAAATTGTAAGATTTAAATGGGGGCTAAAAATTAGATCAAAGTTAACCTCACCGAAAATATTCGAAAGTTACTCAAGAGAGCATACCGAAACAAACTGTACTGTATGCTACTCTGAAATGCCACATTTATATTCAATTATTACAGCTATTAAAATTTAACCATTTATCAGGACAAATTATTGCTTGGATAACACTTAGAAATGATACTTATACTCCAAATTAAAACAAAATTATAATAAAAATATTGTACAAATTCCTGTCATCAATATAATCGTGATTAACTTAATAAAGTTATTATTTATATAACTGTTATATAATGGGACACCAAAATGAGAGCTGTATATTCTCATATACAATCATTTATTTACAGTTCAACCTTCCTCTTCATCTGTAACTATTCAACAATTGAGATATTGCAAATAATGTACAGAAACATGAAGGCAGCACATGTACGGCAAAACCAGCCATGGTAGTTTTACAGTACAGGTACCTTAAAAAACCTGAATGGAATAGCTCCTATAATGTTGTAATCTAGGTGTAATTTTGTTTCAGAATATTTTCTAATTATTTTTTTATTATTATTTGTTACTAATATGTCATCACAACCTTTGGTAACAAATACTAAATTTACAATTACAGTCACATAGCTTTCAAAGCACCATGGAAGGAGTTAAGATACAAAGGTTAAACCGATTCTAACGAACCTTGATGACAATATTGCCCTTTCTGTTGCCTGCATCTATAGGCCTCTGCTCAGTTACCAAGACCAGTACTCCATTCTCTTCATGACGGCGTATGTTCTCCTCAGACTGGTGTAGGATGCGATAATAGTCTGTCTGACGGATGCAAACAAACTGGCAATCGTCCACTTTGGAGCGCATGGTGCCCTGATGGTAAAGTTTCTCCATCGTTGGAGTGATACCAAAACTAGGAGAAAGAAAAGAGCTTTTGGTTATTGCATTTCATGTTCTTATCTGTAGGAATAGTCTTCAAATATAAAGTCCTGTAAAGACAAATCAAACAATGTTATTGTCTGAAATTACTCACAATCTACATTACACAACTATAGTCATACTGGCTTAGAGCTTTCTCGTAATAATTATCTAACCTAGATTACAAGACAAAAAACCATCTTTTTATATACTCTATTTAACATTTAACACACTACTATACAAAGTACTTTACAGGTTACCCTCATTAGTAAGACTCTACACCATCAGGCAGTACAAGTGGTTTTCAGAAAGACATCTTTTGTTTTTGTCATCTAGCCTGTTAGAAAGTGTAATTTATTTTTGTGTTACCTGTCTCCTAGATGAAGCTCATGAACGGAGCCATCAGGCTGAGTCACTTCAACGTGACCATTGATAATGACACTCCACGAGTCCAGCTCTTCACCATGATTCATGAGAATAGTTCCAGCCTCCTCCACAACAGCAAAAACCTGGGGACAACATAAACATCAGATTGTGGCTTTTGTAAAGTTTGGGATTTTAAAGTTACACAATACAAAGACAGGGAGGGAAAGGCAGAAGGGGGGGAGGGAGGGAAAGCAGGGGAGGGAGGGAAGGAAGGCAGGGAGGGAAGAAAGGCAGGGAGGGAGAAAGGCAGGGAGAAAGAAAGGAAGGAAGGCAGGCAGGGAGAAAAGAAAGGAAGGAAGGAAGGCAGGCAGGGAGAAAAGAAAGGAAGGAAGGAAGGCAGGCAGGGAAAAGAGAAGGAAGGAAGGCAGGGAGAAAAGGAGGAAGGAAGGCAGGAGAAAAGGAAGGAAGCTGGCAGGGAGAAAAGGAAGGAAGGAAGGAAGCAGGGAGAAAGGAAGGAAAGGCAGGGAGAAAAGGAAGGCTGGCAGGGAGAAAAGGAAGGCTGGCAGGGAGAAAAGGAAGGAAGGCAGGGAGAATAGGAAGGAAGGCAGGCAGGCAGGGAAGGAAGGCAGGCAGGCAGGCAGGGAAGGAAGCCAAGCAGATAAGGAGGAAAACAAAGAGTTGGGGGAGCGACCTACCATAGCTTGACACATAGCTTTCCTGACCGCCAGCGTCATGTTGGAAAATGCCCGAAGTCGCTGTGTGAACTCGAGCAACACCTTGATATCATCCTCCGTCCTCTCGCTGGGATCCTTCTCCAGACACTCCCGGACTGCATCCCGGACTGCTAAGCTCTGTCGAGACACGTCGATAGGAACATAAGAACATCAATCGACTTGATAATGATCCATGACGGACCGAAACGTTGTCTTTGCATCTTTCAGTGTGTGGTTTGGTCAACATTAAAGGCGAAAGATTTATGCGTTTTAAAGGGAAACAAGATGAACAACCCAGCGGGTTTTCTTCCTATTGGGAATGTTGTACATGCTGCTATGGCGGTATGTCCACTCACAGGATGAGTGGCGCTGCCCAATAAACTCGCCCCTTGGGGCAAAATTTAACTTGGTCAGCATTCTGCAGCCACTTTATTGTGACTCACCATCTGCATAAGAACATTAAGATTGAAGGCATCTGCAGTCGGCCTATTGGCCCATACGAGGCAGCTCCTATTTATAACCACCTAATCTCATTTTGACCAGACCACACACTAGAAAGTGAAGAAACGACGACGTTTCGGTCCGTCCTGGACAATTCTCAAAACATGTCGTCCCTTCATTTTCTAGTGTGTGATCTGGTCAACATACGTCAGCCACGTTATTGTGACTCGTCGCCTGCACCCAATCTCATTCATATATATGTCTAACCTGAGCTTGAAACCATCACGGGACCAGTGTCCCATAGTCTGGTCGACGTTTTGTGCAGCCCATACATAGGTTTCAGATCTAAAAAATCATAGCTTTATATACCGGTGGTTTCAGACCTTAAGGAGTCGGTAAATCTAATTGTATCGTGGGAAATTAGGAAAGATTGAATACTATAAATCAAATGTATTTTATGTAGGTTTATGTGTGTTGACAACTTGACAACTTATAGAATCTTGAGCAGTGTTTGTGATGTTAAGTCAGGTCTCTGAGTACCGTCACCCCACCGAGGCCTGACCTGACGTTGCCCAAGAACATTTTTACCTAAACAGGCAACATGTAAATCCTCTCGACGTAACTTCTATTTTGAGATGATGAGATTTTGGGGCTTTAGTGTCCCCGCGGCCCGGTCCTCGACCAGGCCTCCACCCCCAGGAAGCAGCCCGTGACAGCTGACTAACACCCAGGTACCTATTTTACTGCTAGGTAACAGGGGCATAGGGTGAAAGAAACTCTGCCCATTGTTTCTCGCCGGCGCCTGGGATCGAACCCGGGACCACAGGATCACAAGCCCAGTGTGCTATCCGCTCGGCCGACCGGCTCCCACTAAAACTTGCCTTCTGAATATAAACAAAAAGACCAAAATTCATTTCTTTGAGAACTGTCATGCTTTTAAATGCTATAATTTGTCTTCCCCGAAGATAAGTTTTACTAGTCATTCTGATTACCTCGTATCAACACGCCCCTTAATAACCTCAAATACTAAGCAGAGGCTCTACTTACCTCAATGCTCTCGGCCAAGTCTTCTTCGTCAGAGTCCACTGCGCTCTCTGTCAGACCCGAGAGGTCAACGTCGTCTGGCTCAAGGGAGGACTGTAAGGAGTGACACATGGTGTCAGAGCCGGAGTAGGCACTGGAGGTGTCAGAGCCGTCCCTCACGGAGGAGCCGACACTACCGCGACTCCTGGCGCCTCTCAGGATGGCGCTGCCCACCAGGTCGGGCAGGTAGGTGTCGTGGTGAGAGTGGTGGTGGTGCGGCAGGTGATGGTGGTGGTGGTGGTGATCAGCTTCGTACTGATGGTGGTGGTGGCCAGGTGGAGGGGGCGGCGCCCCACGACCCCCAGGCCTGATGGTGATCTCGTCCTGCTCCAGGGCCATCAACTTCTCCAAGTTCATGGTGTTGCACGACACGCGCTGCCCTGGACGCATCAACTGCACGTCTGGGTAGTCAATCTGCAAAAGAAAGAAAAAAAATGTAATTCCAACCCATCTTTACATGTTTAGTTAAGTGCATTTAAGTTAAGTCCAACCACAGGTCAGAGAACTTTTGAGATTCTGTGACAAAAATGAAAAAATTCTGTGACAAAATGTTTTTCTATCACATCTATATAAATTATAATTTGGAATCCAGATCTCACCATCCATGTAATCTTTTGTACGAGTTTCCGTGAATGCCCCAAATATTGAGTTTGACTAATAGGAGGCAATGTATGAACTTAACTATTTCTTGACTGGCTTTAAACCTTGAATGTTTGCAAATATGAATGGTTGTCCATATTGTGTGTCACTTCTGGAAGGTTTTGGTAGTTCTCCCTCCTCTACCCTGACCCGTGGGTGCATTTATATCACACTAATAAGTGAAGGGACGACGACGTTTCGGTCCGTCTTGGACCATTCACAATCGACTTGAGAATGGTCCAGGACGGACCGAAACGTCGTCGTCCCTTCACTTTCTAGTGTGTGGTCTGGTCAACATACTTCAGCCACGTTATTGAGACTCATCGCCTTCATTTATAAGTGCAGTCCATACCTTGGGTTACTAATCTGTACACGGAAACAGCATCTCAAGAAACCAGGAGGCATGGCAGCATGTGCAAAATGGTCCCATTGAAATGCAGAGGTGCAATAGGTACGCTGAGTGAGAACTATCAACCTCAAAGGTCCAAACATTTTAAACACACTTTCGCTATATAAAAGGGGCATTAACCGGCAGGCCTCTCACGGTGTTCAAGAGACAACTCGATAATCACCTCCAGAAAGTTATATATCTGATCAACCAGGCTGTGATTCATACCGTCAAGCTGTGAGCAGCCGCGTCCAACAGCCTGGTTGACCAGACGACCACAGCCTGGATGCCTGGGGCCAGATTCACGAAGCAGTTACGCAAGCACTTACGAACGTGTACATCTTTCCTCAATCTTTGACGGCTTTGGGTTACATTTATTAAACAGTTTACAAGCATGAAAACTTGCCAATCAACTTTTGTTATTGTTATAAACAGCCTCCTGGTGCTTCGGAGTTACTTAACTGTTTAATAATTGTAAAAAAAAAAAGCCGCCAAAGATTGAGAAAAGATGTACAGGTTTGTAAGTGCTTGCCTAACTGCTACGTGAATCTGGCCCCTGGTCGGAGACCGGACCGCGGGGACGTTGATCCTCCCTTGGGATGTTAAATGTTTCTTTGGTAATGTAATGCCATCTTGAAAGACATCATGCTTTGTATCATTAGAACACAAGGATCTCGTATATGCTCTCATTATTATTTAACATGCATTGTTCATTTCTTCCCACCTACAGACAGCGAGGATTAATTCATTAGCTCCCCCGACTCTCATTAATCTAACCGCCGACAATGCATTTATCTCTGAAATTCTATTCCCAATATTCTGTAACTTCAATTCCATCCTCATTATCTCCCTCATAACATTTCTTAGGCATCCTAAGATTGTTCCCATGCTTTCTTTTTGCACCTTCATCAACTTTAGATTACTTTTACAGAAACAAAAATGCCAGGTGAAGCATAATACGAAATGACAGGGGCAGCATAATCAATAAGAAATCTCACCGTATACCATGTGTTTACTATAGGAATGTGAAGTGTAAAATATGATTAATATCTGTATTCTGTATGAAGTTATGAGCCCCTTGAGGGACTTTAAATAGACGAGGAGAGAAATAGCCTAAGCTACTTTATCCTTTGGAGATGTATTTTCTCTAATTTGTTGTCTAATTTTTGTTTTTTTTTGGGGTGGGGTTGGGGGGGGGGGGGTTTACAGGGATATTTCTGCCCGTCTCCAATTGAAAAGTTAAGGTGCAATAAGTACATTAGGAGATAATTCTATAAACATCGGCCTAAAAGGCTTAAGCCTTTCAACATCCTCACTGTAATGTACATTACAACAGCTCAAGAGAAAACTACACGTGTCAAGAGAAAACTACACGTGCTCAAGAAAACTACACGTGCTCAGAGAAAACTACACGTGCTCAGAGAAAACTACACGTGCTCAAGAGAAAACCTGATAAATACCTCAAATGGGATACGTCATCTGCGAACAGATGAAGATTCGACTAATCAACCCGTCAATCAGCATAGCTGGTCAGATCCAGAGACCACCTCAAGATAGGTCTTGGGTATGATATTTTACCGCAATCATCTCGAATCCCTATGAGGCCGGACTTGGAGGTACTGTATATATAGATATCGGTAGCCATACATCATCCGTACTCATTGAGTACACTCCTCCAGCCACTCTCAATACACCTTGCTTGCTCCGGAGCATACCTGGAACCATGGGGTCAGATTCACGAAGCAGTTACGCAAGCATTAAGAACCTGTACATCTTTCCTCAATCTTTGGCGGCTTTGGTTACACTTATTTAACAGTTTACAAGCATGAGAACTTGCCAATCAACTGTTGTTATTGTTATAAACAACCTCCTGGTGCTTCGGAGCTCATTAACTGTTTAATAATTGTAAACAAAGCCGCCAAACAGTTAATGAGCTCCGAAGCACCAGGAGGCTGTTTATAACAATAACAACAGTTTATTGGCAAGTTTTCGTGCTTGTAAACTGTTCAATAAATGTAACCAAAGCCGTCAAAGATTGAAGAATGACGTACACGTTCGTAAGTACTTGCGTAAATGATTCGCGAGTCTGGGGCACGTGTATTCCAGCTGTGTATAAGTCGGCAGTACACCTACCCAGTGAGAGCACGGGAGACATCTCCCGTCACGCAGGGTGCCCTCGCACCTCCACAGATCTCCAGTATCAGCTCTTGATACTGGTAATGGCTCAAAAGGGCCACAACTTACGGGCTATTCATGCCCGTGCCACCTTTTGGGTGGCTTAATCTTCATCAATCAATCTTACCCAGGGAGGATCCAAGTGGGTGTAGAAGGCGGGGATCGACATCGGCCATGACCACGCCTCTAGTCTCCCAGGTCCATACATGCCAAGCCTATGGCGTTGAAAGGAGTACGTCTCCTGGAGCTGCCTGGCCATCAGCGAAGTTCCCGCCAAGGGAGGCGGCGAAGTTCCCGCCCCGCGCCACCTCGTATCCCACCCGAACTTTGATATCATGGTTGACTTAGAAGGCAGAGTGGTATTGTCTTCTAAATTCTCTTGCAGTTCAAATTCAAATATGATTTCATTTAAAGACACTGAATTCCAGAAGACTATTTACAGGTATGATAACAACAACTAACATTAAGGGCCGCGAATCTCATTTGAAATATAAATCCCGCTTCCTTTAACAATTTTGAGAATGTCAAGTGATCTGTAGTGGGTGGCGTCTTGCAGACCTCGCTTGACCAACACGGTCCAGCCCACAGGGCCTTCACTACGAGCGTCCACTACCTAACCTGGAACTACACTACCAGATTCGCTCTGGTTATCACGAGCGATTTCCTGAAAGATACGATGTTTCCCGCGTAAGGACGGCACACAGGACATCCCGTCTCCCCGGTCTCGGAAGATATGTGCACCAGCACACGTCCTGCGTGCTACAACAGCCTGCTTGATGGGGTTCTGGGAGTAGTTCTACTCCAAGTCCGGCCCGAGGACAGGCTCGACTTGTAGGGAGCTGGTCCAACAGGCTGTTGGACCAAGCCGAGCATGCATAGATCTTTTACAGGTAGAAAACCGAGTACCCAAATGAGACACAGTGACGTTAGAAAGAACTTTTTCAGTGTCAGCAGTTTGCAGATAGAATGCAGCAGAAAGCGATGTGGTGGAGGCAGACTCTATACACAGTCTTAAATATAGATATGATAGAGCTCAATAAGCTCGGCGATCTGTACACCAGTAGATTGACAGTTGAAAGGCGGGGCCAAAGAGCCGAAGCTCAACCCCCGCAAGCACAACTAGGCGAATACACCCCCTCCTTCCCCCCCCACACGATACATAAACTACATTAATTCAATGTACAGACACGACTAACACGGCTTCACGAAAGCCAACTACTGCTCGCATATTTTCAGTTATAATTACTTGTATAGACAAACTGTGTTCCCTTCCAGGTACACTCAAACGTTCCAAACTACTTTACAAATGAAAAAGAGGCGAATTTCGAATACATTTTCCTCTTTCCCCGTTAGTGAGTACCTGTAAGCCGGATGGGGTGACAGCCAAGCCGGTGATCAAGTACCAGGAAGCTTCGGATAAGGACTCGCTTTTCCGAGTACGATTGATACCGGTATCCGAGGTGGCCAGAGGGAAGAGGCACTGACAGACGGGACGGGTAGACAGGAGAGCAAGTTAGAGCGTTGTATTGCGGCGACAGGAGGAGGGGGTAAGGTGGTGGTGGTGGTGTTTGCCCGTCACTGTCTCTCTCCTGTCGCATAAACGTCAGAGACGGGGGAGGTAGCCTTTACGTCCCCACAACAACACGACGAACTGCTCACATCCACATCCCACCACACTGCCCAATAGCCTCGGAAAACTGTACACCAGTTGAGGCCTATGGGTTGCGAGGCGGGACCTAGGCGTGTGTGTACCTATAGGAACAACTGGGGGGGGGGGGGATACTACCCACACTGCCACACAACTAGGCGAGTACATCCACACTACCACTCAGCAGAAGCCCTCACTTTTACGTAAGACGTAATCTTACGTAAGAAGATGATCTTACGTAAGAAGATGATCTTACGTAAGACTCAACAGTGTGGAGCTCAACCACAACATACAAGCCAGTCAGCTGGTGGGAGTACACAAGTGCGCCTTATCACCTTATCCTTATCCATCTCAGCCCGTCCTCCTAAGGTTTCCCCAACGTCGAGAAACTGTCGTAGTAAAGTGCCCTGATCCTAACCAACCAGAGGACCCAAAACAGAAAACGGGACAGTGTATATGTCAATTTCACGAGTCTCTACCATTTTCTAGTACGACAATTTATTGTCTTAAGTAGAGTATACGTCAAAATGCAACGCTCTATTAAGACGACGGTTGACTCTAGGTAACTAACCTCAGCATTGAGGGGATATCCTAAGGGAATTGGACCTTGCGACACTTGCGGGGCTGCGGAGGTTAAATAACTCTCGAGGCTGATCACAGGTAAACCAAAGCCAGGAAAGTGGCATGGGACGAGTAAGGCGCGCGGCGACGTTACTTGACTGTAGCAGCACGGAACTTCAGGACCTTTGGCTGTACCGCACACCAGCAATGATATTACCTGACCTTAAAAGTCCCCAACACTTTTTAACACTATGAATCAGTGTTAAAAAGGGGTCAACG
>WNGS01165751.1:12533357-12553544 GCA_020271785.1 Procambarus virginalis
GTGGTTTATGGTGTGGTGTGTTGTGGTATGGTGTGGTGTGGGGTGTTTGTTGTTATGGTGTGGTGTGGGGTGTGTGTTGTTATGGTATGGTGTGGCATGTTGTGGTTATGGTGTGGTGGGGGTGTTGTGGTTATGGTGTGGTGTGGGGTGTTGTGGTTATGGTGTGGTGTGGGGTGTTGTGGTTATGGTGTGGTGTTGTGGTTATGGTGTGGTGTGTTGTGGTTATGGTGTGGTGTGTTGTGGTTATGGTGTGGTGTGGGGTGTTGTGGTTATGGTGTGGTGTGGGTGTTGTGGTTATGGTGTGGTGTGGCGTGTTGTGGTTATGGTGTGGTGTGGCGTGTTGTGGTTATAGTGTGGTGTGGGGTGTTGTGGTTATGGTGTGTGTGTTGTGGTTATGGTGTGGTGTGTTGTGGTTATGGTGTGGTGTGTTGTGGTTATGGTGTGGTGTGGGGTGTTGTGGTTATGGTGTGGTGTGGGGTGTTATGGTGTGGTGTGGCGTGTTGTGGTTATGGTGTGGGTGTGTTGTGGTTATGGTGTGGTGTGTTGTGGTTATGGTGTGGTGTGTTTGTGGTTATGGTGTGGCGTGTTGTGGTTATGGTGTGGTATGGCGTGTTGTGGTTATGGTGTGGTGTGGGGTGTTGTGGTTATGGTGTGGTGTGGGGTGTTGTGGTTATGGTGTGGTGTGTTGTGATTATGGTGTGGGGTGTTGTGGTTATGGTGTGGTGTTGTGATTATGGTGTGGGCGTGTTGTGGTTATGGTGTGGCGTGTTGTGGTTATGGTGTGGCGTGTTGTGGTTATGGTGTGGTGTGGCGTGTTGTGGTTATGGTGTGGTGTGGGGTGTTGTGGTTATGGTGTGTTGCGTGTTGTGGTTATGGTGTGGTGTGTTGTGGTTATGGTGTGGTGTGTTGTGGTTATTGTGTGGTGTGGTGTGGCGTGTTGTGGTTATTGTGTGGTGTGTTGTGGTTATGGTATGGCGTGGGGTGTTGTGGTTATGGTATGGTGTGTTGTGGTTATGGTATGGTGTGGGGTGTTGTGGTTATGGTATGGTGTGGGGTGTTGTGGTTATGGTGTGGTGTGGCGTGTTGTGGTTATGGTGTGGTGTGCGTGTTGTGGTTATGGTGTGGTGTGGCGTGTTATGGTTATGGTGTGGTGTGGCATGTTTTGTGGTTTGGTGTGGTGTGTTTGTGGTTTTGTGTGTGGGTGGTGTTGTGGTTATGGTGTGGTGTTGTGGTTATGGTGTGGTGTGGTATGTTGTGGTTATGGTGTGGTGTGTTGTGGTTATGGTGTGGTGTGGGGTGTTGTGGTTATGGTATGGTGTGGTGTGGCGTGTTGTGGTTATGGTATGGTGTGGTGTCGCGTGTTGTGGTTATGGTGTGGTGTGGTTATGGTGTGGTGTGGCGTGTTGTGATTATGGTGTGGTGTGTTGTGGTATGGTGTGCTATGTTACGGTGGTAAGTGTGTTATGATGTATGTATAATGCATTGGTGGTGTTGGTTTAGCAGGATGGTGATGGTACGGTTTATGGTAGTGAAGTTGTTATGGTTGAATTGTTGTAGTTATAATGCAGGTATGACTTGTTATTATAGGGCTGGTTAATGCATCTCTAGAAGCCCCCACATCAAAAGGATATCATCAGCGGCATATGATAGATTGGTCAACATAAGCACTGCCTTTAGAAACTTGAGTAAGGAATCTTTCAGAACCTTGTATACCACTTATGTCAGACCAATCCTGGAGTATGCAGCCCCAGCGTGGTGTCCATATCTAGTTAAAACACAAGACAACGTTAGGGGCCATTCAGAGGTATGCCACCAGACTAGTTCCAGAACCGAGAGGTATGAGTTACGAGGAAAGGCTATGGGAGCTAAACCTCACGTCCCTGGAAGACAAGTAAGGGGAGACATGATCACTTACAAAATTCTCAGATGAATTGACAGGGTGGACAAAGATAAACTATTTATCGGTGAGGAACACGAACAAGGAGACACAGGTGGAAACTGAGTTCCCAAATGAGCCACAGAGACATTAGAATTATTTTTTCAGTCAAGAGTAGTTAACAGGTGGAATGCATTAGGCAGTGATGTGGTGGAGGCTGACTCCATACACAGTTTCAAATGTAGATATATGATAGAGCCCAGTAGGCTCAGGAACCTGTACACCAGTTGACTGACAGTTGAGAGGCGGGAACCAAAGAACCAAAGCTCAACCCCCGCAAGCACAACTACGTGTGTAAGTTATGATGATGGTGGTTATGACGGATGGTGACTTGAAGCTAGTAATGGAGCCTGCTGTGAACTTTTTTTTAGTATAGTGTCGATTTACTGAATCATAATTCCTTTTCTTACCACAACACAACCCAAGTTAAGACTTCCTGTCGTGTCGCCAGTTGAAGCCAGTGAGCGAGTAAAATGCGCCATGAACGCCTACCAAGACCCTAGACTCCGACAGGGCGTCTAAGACCCCCTATAAGTCGTAAGACTCCAGCAGGGTGAACTGTAAGACTGAGCCAGCCGCCCTTGACCATCTTCAGAAACATCCCTGGTTATCTTACACGTACCTTGTTCGGGACAAATGGGGCGGAGGGGGGAACCTTGGACAAGCCGCCGGCTTCCATGTCCCCATCGAGGACAGTATAGTGTGTGTTAGCGGCCCTGAGATAAACACCGACGACCCCGCACCACCACCTAGACTGCAGCGTTTCGCAACCTTCATAACCTTGAAATAATTCCGGGTCGTACATTAGATAAACACACACAAATTTCATTTATTAACTGAATCGAGACACTTTCTGCCTTCAGTTTTCATGCTGGTTAAATGAGAACAATTAAACGTGATTCAGAAGTACATTTACACGTGATTACAATTAGCCAATTTATCAGTATCTCTTTTGTGTAACCTCTCCCCCAAGTAACCTTGGATTTCCGGGGAAATGAGGTCGAGAAACGCTGATTTATATAAATATATATATATTTGTTTATTTATTTATTTATATACAAGAAGGTACAGTGGGTTCATGAGAGTACAGAGACTTGAAGTTTTACATTCTTGTAAAGCCACTAGCACGCATAGCGTTTCGGGCAGAGAATCTAGATCTAGATCTAGAATCTGATCTAGAGAATCAGTCAGCGGAACACTATGAGGAGCGACCATGATAAAGCTTCCCACACGATGCACATAATGGAGGCGCCAGGCTTGGGGAGGGGGCCCGCCTCGTGTCCGGCCCGGCCAAATCATGCCGTCCACCCGACCATAACGTACGCGTTTTCCCTTCATGCGTGATGTTACCCCCGTGTCTATTGGACGTCCGCCTGTGGGGCAACGGCGACTGCCTGCCTGTCTCTTGACTCCCTTACATATATAGCCTCTACCGTACTCGCGGCTTAATCTCTATCTGATAGATAATCGTTATCTATCTCAGGATTCATCAATGTTTGATGAGGTGGCCTTGTCTGGCGCCGTCGTCGCCTCGTGTGTTTTGTCGGAGCATTCAGACCTCCATGACGGCCTCTTGACATCTCTTCCCTCCCCCAACCCTCATTTTGCCCAACCTCAGGACGGAGTCACTGACCCATTCGTTCTTAGTGACTCCCGAGGCGCCCATATCTTTCCCCTCCTTTCTTACTTGCTTCCCTGTTGCTGCTGAATTTTTAGCCGGGCAGTCCCGCCTCTCTCAACTAGCACGTCTCATTATGTACGGTATGGTCCCGAATGTACATATTACAAAATATTATATAAAGTAGCGGCTCAGAAATATCCACGTTTTCTATACATCTGTAGGTTAGGTTAGGAAGGTTGTTTGGGTCTGTGCGTTTCTGGTTAGATTAGCACTTTGCATTTTGTACGTTGTGGCATATCAAGAGAACGAGCTACAGCTCTGTTGATCTGTAATTTGATGAGCAAGTTTACCTGATAACCAATAAACACTACTGTTACTAGAGCTTACCGTAACTAACCACTTGATGGTCTCCTTTCCTGCAGGTCGGTGTTCAATCCCCAACCGTCCAAACGGTTGCACACTACTCCCCCTCCCCCGCGCCGTCTCATCGCAAATCCGTATCCCTTCGAAGTGCTATATAGCCGTGATGGCTTAGTGCTTTCCCCCTGATAATTCCCTCCCCCTCCTCCATTTAAGGGGTATTCCTGACATGTTTATTCTCGCCCGGGTATTGTTGTAATTTGGAAAGTTCATTCGTACTTTACTTCACACCTAAGAATAATCCAGGTTGACTTGCTCATGTTGACCTTTGACTTGCTTAAACTTCTGGCTCCTTATCCACCTTAACACCTGTTATCTTTGCACGTGTTAATCCGTCCCTGTTAATTAGACATATATATCACGTTACAGCACCGCTCCTGTGCCAGGTAAGTCCACTACGGGCTCACCATAGCCCGTGCTACTTGGAACTTTTTGTTCCCAGTAGCTGAATCTATAACAACAACAACAACGTTAATTCGACTGATACTACATGCATCTACAGGGTTAGTATGGCTTATGTTTTCCAGATGTTTATATCTGAAGCATATGCATGAGTATATATGAAGCATATGCATGAGTATATATGAAGCATATGTATGAGTATATATGAAGCATATGTATGAGTATATATGAAGCACATGTATGAGAATATATGAAGCATATGTATGAGAATATATGAAGCATATGTATGAGTATATATGAAACATATGTATAAGTATATATGAAGCATATGTATATATATATATATATATATGTGAGGATTTCTGCATATGACTTCATATCATTTCTTGGCTTGGTTCTGATCTCCGTTATTTTGATCAGTGGTTCCCAATCTATCTGAACTCGTGGACCAATTTTCTAATACTCAAAAGATCTGCGACCCACTGCCGTATTTTTACAATAACACAACACAGCCTAATCAGGATACTCGTCACTTGTAAATTCTCGGTGGTTCAGATATACTAGTACTCTAAATACAGGTAAGCGACTCGCCAGAAAACATCTCACGATCAACGTCTCCCCCTATATCTTGAGATGATTTCGGGGCTCACCGTCTCCGCGGCCCGGTCCTCGACCAGGCCTCCTTTTTGTTACACACCCGCCGGGAAGCAGCCCGTAGCAGCTGTCTAACTCCCAGGTACCTATTTACTGCTAGGTAACAGGGGCATCAGGATGAGAAAAATATTTTGCCTATTTGTCTCCGCCTCCACTGGGGATCGAACCCGGAACCTCAGGACTACGAATTCGAAGCGCTGTCAGGCGCCCTATATCGCATTCCGATCGTATGCGTCACATAAGGCCAAAAATTGTCGTACTAGAAAATGGAAGCGGCTGGCGAAAGTGACGTACTGTCCCATTCTCAAGTCACAAGCGACTTGAGAATGGTCCAGGACGGACCGAAACGTCGTCGTCCCTTCAACTTCTAGTGTGTGGTCTGGTCAACGTACTGTCCCGTTTTCTGTGTTAGGTCCTCTGGTAGGTTAAGAGAGGGCACTTTACATTAACCGTTTTCTTGACGTTGGGAAACCTTAGCAGGACGGGGCTGGGCAGACGATTCCCTAGATGAGAACCACCGATTTAGAGGAAACCACAATGTGTAGAAAATCTTCCAATTTTCTGTGCTGAAACCTTCATAGCATCGCAATTTTATTTTCAGTGTTGACTTTGCTGAAGCTTAGGTAGAATGATCTAAAAAAATACCAGTCAAGAATGAAGGGATGGGGGGGCCTAGCCAAGTGGCGTTCGAGGCACCATAAAGCAATATAACCGGCGGTTTAACTTTGGGGAGAATGCGTTTGGTATGCCACAATTATATGAGGAGCGTGAGTTCTTGTAAAAAAAAAAAGCCACCGCTGCTTATGCCTTTACCTTTACATAACTCTCCCTTTAGCAGCGACACGCTTGGTGTTTGGCCGCCACCAGGGAATTACTGACCTACCAGCAAACGGTTGTATTTATTTAAGCTTGTCCATAGTTCAAGCTTAAAACTAACCGTCAGTGTATAGGAAGGTAGAAATAATCCCAAGCTACGCTATTATTTTGAGATGTGTCGTATTGTCTCAATAAACTTACTTGAACTTCTCAATGTACATCCACCCAATAAATGAAATAGACCTAATCAAATCAAATACTTTATTCATAAATGGTCCCTCATATATATTTATCAAAGTCTGAATTAAAAGAACAATAATTACACAAGATAAAGTCATAATAACTACATTATATAATATACAAAATGATTGTAGATTCTACATTTGATCCAACTGATTTATACAAAAATATAAAAGTGTGGTAGGTTTATCTATTCCTTGTGTGACGCCTAGCCCGACCCCCCCCCCCAAAAGCTAGGCTAGTGTAACTAGGCTTTTAGGCTCCTAGATTCTATATTCAAATTTCTTCTATGTTCAAATTAACTAGGCAATAGGCGTCTTTCCAACACGATTCCTCGATATGTTTATCGCTCAGAATGTTCGGTAATATGCTTATTAAATTTTTTAAAATTTTTGCCCCGAGAGGTGAGTTTATTGGGCAGCGCCACTCATCCTGTGAGTGGACATACCGCCATAGCAGCATGTACAGCACTCCCCCAATAGATATACTTATGTTTGTGATGTGTGTGTCAATTTCGACACACATGGTTCAAGTTTCGACCATTCTTTACAATGCTAAGACTACTGTTTACCTCTCTTTCCAGTGTTCTCGCTTTCCCCCCCATCTCTCACCTCTTTTGGTGCTGCCCCGTTCCTCCTTTACTTTGCCCCCTCCCCTGCTTTTTTTCATGGATTGACTGCTTTACAGTCGCCGTGGCGCAGTGGTAACACACTCGCCCAGCGCTTTGCGAGAGATTTACCAAGTTCGTAACCTGGCCGAGGAGGATTAACTAGGCGCCAATCCATAACTGTACGCTTCTGTTCCCCCAGCAGTGAATGGGTACCTGGTTGTTAAACGATTTGGCGCGTCGTATTCTAGGGAGAATTAGGATTAAGGACCTGCCCGAAACGCTATGCGTGCTAGTGGCTGTACAAAAATGTGAGAACGCGTGTATATATAAATGAAATACAAACAAATTTTGCCCATTTGCTTTGCCATACCCATTCTCTACCGTTCTTCGCCACACTTCCTCTGTCACCCTTGGTTTGAGTGAACCCTTTAGCCTTTGGTGCGTCCCTTCCCCTTCCTTGCTAGGTCCCTTCCCCTCCTGAAGGTGCCCCAGCGTCCGCCAGAGGTTGAGGCTACCGAGGAATCTGTTCCAGGCTGGTGACTGAGTCGCGGAAGAGGTGACCCCAGACCACCACCGCCAGTTGCTGCTTTGCCGCTTCTCCTGCTTCTTATACGACTGCTGATATTACAATTGTTTTTACTGCTTCTGCTAATACTGCTTTTACAACTGCTGCTAACGGGGTGAGAATAGCTTGAGCTATCTCATCCCTTTGTGTGTATTTTACTTCAATAAACTTATTTCAATTTCAATTTCAACTGCTGCTACTGTTGCTGAATCTAATGCTGTTGCAACTACTGCTTCGCGATACATTTAATGCTGCTTTCCTGAGTGTTATTAATGGCTTTTGTACATTGCATTCTTTTTTAAGCTTTCTATGAAGTTACAACCCTCTGGACCTTTACAATTTCTTGTCATTATATTTAAATTAAGAACAAATTAATTTCTTATAAGCTATTTCATATGTAGGAGCTAATTCGCAAATTAATGTTTGTTAATAATGCTGCAAGCCTACTCATAGGCGAAGGCTTCTGGCTGCTTTTCGGCGAGGGTTTCTGGCCACTAATTCATAAGGAAACTCTTTAGCAGCTCAAGGTCTGTAAAGGGTAGACCAGTGTGGTTGGAAACAACACAATTCGACTGTCTTAATTCAGCCAAAGTTGACGTACACTCAGTGTTGGATCTCAATTACAATTAGATGAGAACGGTTTAGAGATTCCAGGACCATGTGTAGTCCGTCCTCCTAAGGTTGCTCAAAGTCAACAAAACCATCAATTTAACGTGGTGCAGACGAGGAGTCACAATAACGTGGCTGAAATATGTTGACCAAACCACACACTAGAAAGTGAAGGGACGACGACCTTCACTTTCTAGTGTGTGTGGTTTGGTCAACAATTTAAAAAGTGGTCTCTCTTAACTTACCGGAGGATCCAAAACAGAAAACGGGACAGTCACTTTAGCCAGCCGCTTCCATTTTCTAGTACGTCAATTTTTGGCCGTATGTAACGCATACGATGGAAATGCGACGTTCTTTGTAAGAGGACAGGTTGGTGTGTGAGCGTTGTGGGACCGTGAGAGACTCCACGGCCCCAATCACAATGTTTAAGAGTCTTCACAAGAATAAAGCCCCATAGTAAAAATGTTTGCCTCAGGGCAAGGCGGCACATAAAACAGTTTTGGAGGCGCAGCGGTAAACACACACACACCGGGAGTGAATTTTTCTGGGTTCGAGTCCTGGCCAGGGCCGATTGACCGAGTGAATTGGTATTGAAGTAAGTTTATCGAGGTATAAATAGACACAAAGGGAGAGGTAGCTCAAGCTATTCTCACCCCGTTCAGTACAACATGTTCATATATATATATTATATATATATATATATATATATATATATAATATATATATATATATATATATATATATATATATATATATATATATATATAACTATATATATATATCTACAAATATACATATATAACATATCTATACATATATACTATATATATAATACATATATAGAATATATATAAATATATAGATATATATAAATATATATAGATATATATACATATAGATATATATACTATATATATACATATTATATATATACATATATATAAATGTTATTCAGCTTGTTCGCATACATATATATAATACAACATATATATACATTATGTTCGCTATATATATAATATATATAAATTATATATAATAAAATATATAGATATAAAATATATATATATATATATATATAAAATATATATATATACATATATAAATATATATATAAACTAAAATATATTTAGAATAATATTAAATATCAATATATACTAATATAAATATTGTTCGCATATTATATATATTATACATATATATATATAATATATATATATATATATATATATATATATATATAATATATATAAACACATCACAAACATTACCGAACATTCTGACAGATAAACATAAACATTTCTTCCTTTACACGACTGGGTGCCAAGTCTTAGCTGTTCACCTTTGTCTACGCACCAGTAATTGGGTACCAAGTTGTTAATTGATTGGCGGGTTGTGTTCCCGGGCTATGAGCTATTGAAAGGGGAAGATCTCGGGCCTGCTAACAGGAGTCGAAAATTGTCTGCTCCTGTGCCCAACTGTTTAACAAATAGGGTTTATAACAGAAATTAACGTAGAAACTATTGGCAGTTTTCGACTCGTCAATAAACAGTAGTTCTTAAGTGATTTTCTCAAGGAAACGATTGATTTAAAGTGCCCTCTCCTAACCTACCAGAGGACCCAAAACAGAAAACGGGACAGTACGTCATCTTCTTTTTCCACTTTCTCTAGATCTAAGAGAACGGGTATAACCTAGCCACCAGTAGAAATTGTGTTACGAATGTAAGCCTCCAAATTTACCGCGTTCCTAGTGACTTCTTTACTCCTTCCCTTGGTTTCTGGCTCCCTTGTATAGCGAACAAATCCACAAGGGCCGTGACGGGGATTCGAACCTACGTCCGAGAGCATCCCAGACGCTGCCTTAATCGACTGAGCTACGACATGGTTGCTTGTATAGTGCCTTTGTTTGGGCGATCCAATAATGTGCCTTCATTAATTTTAATATTTTTGAATTTTAAATATTACATGTGGGAAAAAATGCTTGAAAATTTAAGAGAAAATGCACTTGATGTAAGACACTTAACGGAGGTCTTGTGAATTAAATTTTGCCCCGAGGGGCGAGTTTATTGGGCAACGCCACTCATCCTGTGAGTGGACACACCGCCATAGTGACAGTATTGGGCAGCGCCACTCATCCTGTGAGTGGACACACCGCCATAGTGACAGTATTGGGCAGCGCCACTCATCCTGTGAGTGGACACACCGCCATAGTAACAGTATTGGGCAGCGCCACTCATCCTGTGAGTGAACACACCGCCATAGTGACAGTATTGGGCAGCGCCACTCATCCTGTGAGTGGACACACCGCCATAGTGACAGTATTGGGCAGCGCCACTCATCCTGTGAGTGAACACACCGCCATAGTGACAGTATTGGGCAGCGCCACTCATCCTGTGAGTGGACACACCGCCATAGTGACAGTATTGGGCAGCGCCACTCATCCTGTGAGTGGACACACCGCCATAGTGACAGTATTGGGCAGCGCCACTCATCCTGTGAGTGAACACACCGCCATAGTGACAGTATTGGGCAGCGCCACTCATCCTGTGAGTGGACACACCGCCATAGCGACAGTATTGGGCAGCGCCACTCATCCTGTGAGTTGACACACCGCCATAGCAGCATGTACAACACTCCCTAACAGGAAGAAAACCCGCTGGGTTGTTCATCCTGTAGGTCTTGTGAAATTATGAACGCGGTGGGTTTAATCCCCCCTTTATGACCCCCATACCCCTATGCCAGTAATGACCAATTAGGTGTCATTGCTAGGCCCAGCACACATCCTGACACATAAACCCTTGTTTAATATCTCACGCGAGGCTTCATCCTGCACACAATACCCTATAAAGACAATTCCATGGTGAAATACTTCAGAAAAAAACAATATTTTTCAAGATTTTGATTAAGAATATATCACAAACCAAGCTTGTGTACAATGTAGCGATGAAAATATTTTCTGCTCCCTCTCTTCCCTTTTGTCAAGTGATTCAGTACTCAACGTGATTCGTCACTCAATTTATGCACGCCAGTAGAGAGCAAATTGCTGTTGAGAGCAAGAGGGACACACGTACGGACCATCATTCTGGCCTAGTGACGCCGGAGATGGACTCATCCCTCTAGTTAAGCTTGGCTCGTCTTGGCTAGCGACCGAATTGGAAATAGCACCTCGTCTTTGGTCAGTGGGCCGTTGACAAGCCAATTAGTACTTCCTGATTGATTGATCAAGATTAAGCCACCCAAGAGGTGGCACGGGCATGAATAGCCCGTAAGTGGTATAATTTTTTTCTTCAGTAAATCTATAGTGTACTTCCTGGCCGGGACAGGGTATATATACCCTATTCACCCTCCTTGGCAATTCTAACCCAGCCTAGAGAACATTAAAAACATCATCACCAAAAAACTCTCACACCTCAACAAAGCCTACCTACACAAGAGAATAGCTGAAGGCTCGCCCTCTGCAACATGGTATCTTCAGGCAACTAAATTAGAAAGATTAAATATCCCAAAAGGAATCCACAGGGAAATAGCAGTTAGGTTATATAGACTACGTCTAGGTTACAGATGCAACTGGGAGATTGGTGAACCCCGACAGAGAGAGTGCATCTTCTGCCAAACTGTCACAGAAAAGCCATTACTTCACTATCTTTTAGAATGTGAAGCAACCAACGACCTTAGAAGAGCTTTAAGAGTTCCTGAATCTTGCTGTGGCCACCCTGAAGCCATCAACAGAGCCACTCTCCTGGTCAACAAAGGTGTCCAGCAGCTGGACGCCCTCATAAAGACTGTGAAGCAGTATCCTCCCCGCGATAACAGCTCGATGATTAAATGCAATGTCATAATAATGAAAAGAATTACGGAGAAAAAAAAAAATTGTACCACTTAAGGGCTATTCATGCCCGTGCCACCTCTTGGGTGGCTTAATCCTTATCAATCAGGAGTAACCACCATTTGGTCACCATTTGGTCCGGGAGACATCTCCCGTCACGCAGGGTGCCGTCGCACCTCCACAGATCTCCAGTATCATCACTCGATACTGTTAATGGCTCATAAGGGCCACCACTTACGGGCTATTCATGCCCGTGCCACCTCTTGGGTGGCTTAATCTTTATCAATCAATCAATCCTTGGCAAGACCATTTGGTCACCATTTGGTCCGGGAGACATCTCCCGTCACGCAGGGTGCAGTTGCGCCTCCACAGATCTCCAGTATCATCTCTCGATACTGTTAATGGCTCATAAGGGCCACCACTTACGGGCTATTCATGCCCGTGCCACCTCTTGGGTGGCTTAATCTTTAACAACAAACTTTAACAGCATCCTTGGCAAGATCATTTGGTCCGGGAGTCATCTCCCGTCACGCAGGGTGCAGTTGCGCCTCCACAGATCTCCAGTATCAGCTCTTGATACTGGTAATGGCTCAAAAGGGCCATCACTTACGGGCTATTCATGCCCGTGCCATCTCTTGGGTGGCTTAATCTTATCAATCAATCATCCCTTGGCAAGTTGGATTTAATGCCTTGTAAATTGTTACAAAAGGAAATGTTAACATTTAAACTGAACTCACCAGCTTATGATGTCACTAAGTCATGTCTAGAGGGAGTTGACCCTGAGCAGCCGTGGAGTGCGGACGTGTCCCTCCGTGACTGCTAGGGTAGTCTGCCGTTTGATCGCCAGGTGGCGGGGCGTAGCTGCCCCCCCCACCCCCCAGTGTTGTTGCCTGCCGGGCGGTGTGCGGACGTGGCAGGTGTTGGGTTCACCATGGGTGGTCCCCTACCTGCAATCAAGCGTGTGAACTCGGTAGGACTGGAATTCTCTGGCCGTGCTGGGTATCCAGAGGTAGCGGAGGTACTGTGCGACTTGCTGCATATCCCGGTGCTGGATATTGACGGGATTGAGCTGGTGACTGCGCGTCGCGTTGTCATCAAGCTGGCGACGGAGGAGGTATATCGTGCCTTCCTCAGTCGTTACGAGGGGCGCTCGCTGCCCTTGCCAGGAGGTACCGGCTCAGTCGCCATATCAGACCGGAGTGGTGCGCTGACCTATGTCAGCGTGCATGGGCGCCTTTGGAGTTTCCCGAAGAGCTTCTGCGGCGTTATTTCCAGCGATTGGGGCCCGTCGTCAGTGTGAGGGTCAATACGTTATCCTCCGGGAAGTACGCCGGGAGGCGGACGAATATTCGCCTTGGGCATGCGTCTGCGGTCGGACATTCCGTCTTCGGTCCGGCTTCTGGGTTGCTACATCCGGGTGTACTATGCCCGGCAGCTCGGACCTGTTTCCGGTGTGGCTTGATGGGGCATCAGGCTGCAGGGTGCGAGGCGGATCCGGTTGCACCTTTCAACCTCTTTCGGGAAGAGGATTTCCCGCCGCTTCCACTGACGAGGACCTCGGGATTTGGACCGCCCGGCTCGTTGCTGCGGCTCCCCCGGCGTCTCCTGACGTTTCCCGGATGTCGCTGNATTGCAGCATAGTGCATTCACTTTGTCATTCTGGTGGGCATATAGTACCTTAGGTTCTTTTGGTCACTGGCAAATTACTATTCATTCTTAGGCATACCTATTGGCCTCAGTGGAACATCTAATTAGCCCTTATTACATATATCCGAATATTAACCAGTACACAATTAATCATAATGAATGTAAAAATGGATAATTAGATGTTTTGTTGAAGCCAATAGGTATGCCTGAGAATAAAAAGTAACTAATATGTGATTATAAGGACCTTGGGTGCTATATGCCCACTGGAATGACAAAGGGAATGCACTAATACTGCAAGCATAATTTGATACAAAGGTTAATTGATTTCCAATTGATTACCTGGTCAATGGTGTCAATATACATGCGCTATCAGTGGAGGAATTACCTAAATGAGCTCTAGCAGTCCCCCTCAGGTGGATGTACATGGTCCTTTAACTCTGAAATTTTGCACACGAACCTCAGCTGGTCTCCCAACTACACTCTAAAACTGTCCTTAATGACTGGGGATGCTAAGATCCCACCCCCTGGCACACAAGTGGCAAACTTGAAGCAGGACACATCCTAGGCCTTTCATCCAGCCAATGACCTGAAAAGCTCCACCTTCTCTTGGCACTGTGGCACCAGCTTAGCTTGGGTTAGCACTTTGGTTGCCCAGGAAGACTAGCTGGGGAAAGGATTGGGCAAACTGCTTGCCAAGCCCTGCCCCTAATTTGTCATGTCAGCTGTGAAGGACCCTAGGAAGACAGAGGTCTACTGTGGCTCATAGATAAATCACATGCTGGTGTAGTGTGGTCTGGCCTCTGACACTTGGGAATAAGTTGACCCTTTAATGGTTTCAAGAACCAGTGGAGAGGTCAAAAGGTTTCCAATACCATGGGAAGGTGACAATGGCCTGGTGTTTGTAGAACAGAGGTTGGTGGATTGGTTTCCTCAACCACCAGGAAGTCAAACCATACACTGAGTGAATAGAGGGAACAACAGAGGAATGAAGAGGGAGAAAGAGAGGAAGGGGAAAAAAAAACCTTTCCTTGTTTACGTTTGCCAACTCCATGTGTCTATTTGGTCAAGCACACTGATTGCTGAAATAGAAGAAATATCGAGAACATGTACAGTACGCAGACATGATAAAGCACCTAAACTATATGAATCATCTCAAAACTCTCAAAATGTAATCTGTAGAAAGGAGACGAGAGATAATAATATATATGTGGAAGATACTGGATGGCTGAGTCCCAAATTTGTACATAAAGTAACAATATACAGTACTGGAGTGAACCATAAGGAAATATGAATAGAGCTAGTGAAGAGTAGAGGTGCCATCTTGAGGTTATCTCGAGATGATTTCGGGCTTAGCGTCCCCACGGCCTGGTACTCGACCAGCCTCCTTTTTGTTACACACCCCCAGGAAGCAGCCCATAGCAGTTGTCTTAACTCCCAGGTACCTATTTACTGCTAGGTAACAGGGACATCAGGGTGGAAGAAACTGCCCATTTGTCTCCGCCTCCACCTGGGATCGAACCCGATTAAAACATTAAACATTACGAACATTAAAAACAAGCTAATATTAATAAAGTTTGACTGGGCAGAAAAAAATTACATGATATATTTAAAAATGCAATTTGTCAGATTTTACCCAAATCCCCCTGCAGTTTTCAAAATACGATCCCTATCGTAAATATGACCGTTGAGCGTTATTTCCGAGAAGAATTGAGCATGATTGCACGTATTTGGAGTTTTATATGGCGACTTTTATACCGAAAATATGCAAATTAGTGAAAACGGCAATTGGTCAGGTTTTGCCCAAATCCTCCTGCAGATTTAAAAAAACGATGCCAATCGTAAATATGACCCTTGAGCATTATATCTGAGTCGAATTCAGCATGATTGAACGTATTTAGAGTATTAAATTACGACAATTTATACCAAACATAAGCAAATTAGTGAAAACGACGACTGGTCAGATTTTGCCCAAATCCCCCTGCAGTTTTCAAAATACGACGCCTATCGTAAATATGACCCTTGAGCGTTATTGCCAAGAGGAATTGAGTGTGATTGCACGTATTTAGAGTATTAAATTACGACAATTTATACCGAAAATAAGCAAATTAGTGAAAACGGCGACTGGTCAGATTTTGCCCAAATCCCCCTGCAGTTTTCAAAATAAAATGCCTATCGTAAATATGAATCTTGAGCGTTATTTCTGAGTGGAATTGAGCGTGATTGCACGGATTTGGAGTTCTAATTACGGCTATTTATACCGAAATAATGCAAATTAGTGAAAACGACAATTGGTTGGATTTTGCCCAAATCCCCCTGCAGTTTTCAAAATACGATGCCTATCGTAAATATGACCCTTGAGCATTATATTTGAGTCGAATTCAGCATGATTGCACGTATTTAGATTATTAAATTACGACAATTTACACCAAAAATAAGCAAATTAGTGAAACGGCGACTAGTCAGATTTTGCAAAAATCAACCTGCAGTTTTCAAAATATCATGCCTATCGTAAATATGACCCTTGAGCGTTATTTTCGAGAGGAAATGAGCGTGATTGCACGTTTTTGGAGTTTTACATTACGACTATTTATACCAAAAATAGGCAAATTAGTGAAAACTGCGATTGGTCATATTTTGTTCAGCCCCCACCCCCTTCAGATTTCAAAAAACGATGCCAATCGTAAATATTACCCTTGAGCGTTATTTCCGAGAGGAATCGAGTCTGATTGCACGTATTTAGAGTATTAAATTACGACAATTTATACCGAAAATAAGCAAATTAGTGAAAACGGCGGCTGGTCAGATTTTGCCCAAATCCCCCTGCAGTTTTCAAAATAAAATGTCTATCGTAAATATGACTCTTGAGCGTTATTTCTGAGTGGAATTGAGCGTGATTGCACGTATTTGGAGTTCAAAATTACAATTATTTATACCAAAATTATGTAAATTAGTGAAAACGGCGATTGGTCAGATTAGGCCCAAATCCCCCTGCAGTTTTCAAAATACGATGCCTATCGTAAATATGACCGTTGAGCGTTATTTCCGAGAAGAATTGAGCGTGATTGCACGTATTTGGAGTTTTATATGGCGACTTTTATACCGAAAATATGCAAATTAGTGAAAACGGCAATTGGACAGGTTTTGCCCAAATCCTCCTGCAGATTAAAAAAAAATGCCAATCGTAAATATGACCCATGAGCATTATATCTGAGTCGAATTCAGCATGATTGAACGTATTTAGAGAATTAAATTACGACAATTTATACCAAAAATAAGCAAATTAGTGAAAACGACGACTGGTCAGATTTTGCCCAAATCCCCCCTGCAGTTTTCAAAATACGATGCCAATCGTAAATATGACTTGAGCGGAATTCGGGGTGATTGCATGTATTTGGTGTTTCAAATTACAACATTTTATACCGAAAATATGCAAATTAGTGAAAACGGCAATTGGTCAGATTAGGCCCAAATCCCCCTGCAGTTTTCAAATACGATGGCTATTGTAAATATGACTCTTGAGCGTTATTTCTGAGTGCAAAAGAGCGTGATTGCACGGATTTGGAGTCCTAATTACGGCTATTTATGCCGAAATAATGCAAATTAGTGAAAACGGCGATTGGTCAGATTTTGCCCAAATCCTCCTACAGATTTCAAAATACGATGCCTGTCGGAAATATGACCCTTGAGCGTTATTTCCAAGAGGAATTGAGCGTGATCGTGCGTATTTAGAGTATTAAATTACGACAATTTATACCGAAAATAAGCAAATTAGTGAAAACGGCGGCTGGTCAGATTTTGGCCAAATCCTCCTGCAGTTTTCAAAATAAAATGCCTATCGTAAATATGATTCGAGCGTTATTTCTGAGTGGAATTGAGCGTGATTGCACGTATTTGGAGTTCAAAATTACAACTATTTATACCAAAATTATGAAAATTAGTGAAAACGGCGATTGGTCAGATTAGGCCCAAATCCCCCTGCCGTTTTCAAAATACGAAGCCTATGGTAAATATGACTCTTAAGCGTTATTTCCGAGAGGAATTGAGCGTGATTGTACGTATTTAGAGTATTAAATTACGACAATTTATACTGAAAATAATCAAATTAGTGAAAACGGCGACTGGTCAGATTTTGTCCCCCTCCCCCGCAGATTTAAAAAAACGATGCCAATCGTAAATATGACCCTTGAGCGTTATATCTGAGTGGAATTTAGAGTATTAAATTACGAAAATTTATACCGAAAATAAGCAAATTAGTGAAAACGGCGACTAGTCAGATTTGCCCAAATTCCCCTGCAGTTTTCAAAATAAGATAGCTATCGTATACATGACCCTTGAGCGTTATTTCTGAGTGGAATTGAGTGTGATTGCACGTATTTGGAGTATTACATTACGACTATTTATACCGAAAATATGCAAATTAATATATTAATTTTTAATATATTAAAATATGCAAATTAATTTTTCACTAATATGCAAATTAGTGAAAACGGCAATTGGTCAGATTAGGCCCAAATCCCCCTGCAGATTTAAAAAAAAAAAAACGATGCCAATCGTAAATATGACCCTTGAGCATTATATACGAGTCGAATTCAGCATAATTGCACGTATTTAGAGAATTAAATTACGACTATTTTTTCGAAAATATGCAAATTAGTGAAAACGGCGACTGGCAGATTTTGCCCAAATCCCCCTGCAGTTTTCAATTACAATGGCTATCGTAAATGTGACCCTTAAGCGTTATTTCTGAACAGAATTGAGTGTGATTGCACGTATTTTGAGTATTAAATTACGATTATTTATACCGGAAATATGCCAATTAGTGAAAACGGCGATTGGTCAGATTTTGCCCAAATCCCCCTGCAGTTTTCAAAATACGATGCCTATCGGAATTATGACTTTTGAGCGTTATTTCTCAGCGGAATTCAGAATTATTGCATGTATTGGAGTTTTAAATTACAACATTTATACCGAAAATATGCAAATTAGTGAAAACGACGATTGGTCAGATTTTGCCCAAATCCCCCTGCAGTTTTCAAAATACGACGCCTATCGTAAAGAGGGCCATTGAGCGAAATTCAGCGTGATTGCACGTATTTAAAGTATTGAATTACGACTATTATAACGAAAATATACAAATCAGAGCGGAATTTAGGGCCCAAATTGTATTTGGAGTTTTAAATTACGATTTCTGGTAGGTCTTAATTTTTCCCGGAATACGACCTGCCAAATTGTTCATCAACCAGGTACCCATTGATTGCTGAGTGAACAGCGGCTACAGTTAATTGATTAGGCGCCAATCCCCCCCCCTCTCCCGGCCAAGATACGAATTACACACAGAGATCACACTAACGTGATGCATCAAATGAACAAATTCACAAGGGCCGTGACGAGGATTCGAACCTGCGTCCGGGAGCATCCCAGACACTGCCTTAATCGACTGAGCTACGACAGGGTAAAAGGGTTGAAACCGAAGTTCTACTGAACTTACTGGATCCCGTAGCCTCTCCGAGGCACAAACCAGGCTTTTACACAACCCCCCCCCTGCACCCGAGCAGGGGGGGGGGGAACGGCCTATGTCAATAGGCCGTTCTCCCTCTTCGCCCTTACATCATTACACACAGAGATCACACTAGCGTGATGCATCAAAGGGGGTTGATGCATGTTGTGGTGCGTTGTGGTTATGGTGTGGTGTGGTGTGGTTGTGGTTGTGGTGTGGTGTGTTGTGGTTGTGGTGTGGGGGTGTTGTGGTTATGGTGTGGTGTGGGGTGTTGTGGTTATGGTGTGGTGTGGGGTGTTGTGGTGTGGGTGTGTTGGTGGTTATGGTGGGCTGGGTGTGTTGTGGTTATGGTGTGGTGTGTTGTGGGGTGTGTTTGTGGTTATAGTGTGGTGTGGGGTGTTGTGGTTATGGTGTGGTGTGGGGTGTTGTGGTTATGGTGTGTGGTTGTGGTATGGTGTTGTGTGTTGGGTTATGGTGTGGTGTGGGGTGTCTAGTGGTTATGGTGTTGGTGGGGTGTTGTGGTTATGGTGTGGTGTGGGTGTTGTGGTTATGGTATGGTGTGGCGTGTTGTGGTTATGGTGTGGTGTGTGTGGTTATGGTGTGGTGTGTGTGGTTATGGTGTGGTGTGGGGTTGTGGTTATGGTGTGGTAGGGGGTGTTGTGGTATGTATGGTGTGGCATGTTGTGGTTATGGTGTGGCATGTTGTGGTTATGGTGGTGGGGGTGTGTGGTTTGTGGTGTGTGGATGTGTGGTGTGGGGTTTGTGGTTATTGGGGGTTGGGTAGGTGTGTGCTGGTATGGTGGTGTGTTGTGGTTATGGTGTGGTATGGGTGTTGTGGTTATGGTGTGGTGTGGTGTGTGGTTATGGTGTGGTGGGGGTGTTGGTGGTTATGGTGTGTGGTGCGGTGTTGTGGTATGGTGTGGTGTGGGCGTGTTGTGGTTATGGTGTGGTTGCCGTAGTTGTGGTTATGGTGTGGGGTGTTGTGGTTATGGTGTGGTAGTGTTCGTGGTTATGGTGTGGTGTGGTTGTGGTTATGGTGTGGTGTGTTGTGGTTATGGTGTGGTGTCGGGGTGTTGTGGTTATGGTGTGGTGTGGGGTGTTATGGTGTGGCTGTGGCGTGGTTGTGGTTATGGGTGGGTGTTGTGGTTATGGTGTGGTGTGTTGTGGTTATGGTGTGGTGTGTTGTGGTTATGGTGTGGGCGTGTTGTGGTTATGGTGTTTGCGTTTGGTTATGTTGTGGTGTTGTGGTTATGGTGGGTGGGTGTGGTTGTTGGTGTGCTGTTGTGGTTATGGTGTGGTGTGGGTTGTGGTTATGGTGTGGTGTGTTGTGATTATGGTGGGTGGGTT
>WNGS01165751.1:12610264-12623180 GCA_020271785.1 Procambarus virginalis
CATTCTACCCCATAAACCCCCCACATCACCCTTCCCCCCCCTCAATGACTCTTGGTCTTCTCCGAGAGATGCATTAACATTCCTCCCTATCCAATTAGTTTGCATTCCCCTTCTTACCTTCTGCCTCTTTCTCTCCTTCTCTACCCTCTCCATCACTCCCCTTCTCCTTCCAACTATTGTAAACTCCTCACCGCTATCCTCTAAGGTCTCCTTTCGCTACCACTACTTCTAAGTGTCTCAACTGTAGTTCGCTATCATGCCTCTTAAGGTCATCACTCCTCAGTGTTTCCCTATCACTAGCCACTAACGTCATCACTATCAGCACAAACCGAGGCCGAATAAAAGTGTGTTGAGAGGAGAGAAGCAAGATGTCAGTGGGTCAAGGATTCTTGTTGTGGTTGCCAGTCTTGGTTGAAAATTGACAGGGCGGCCTCTTAAATTTACCATTATCTCTGGTCAGATCAGCAGACCAGCAGTTCCACCCCTCTTTCCAGACCCAACTGGGGCCCTGAGGGGGAGAAAGGTGGACGGGGAGCTGGTGTCGTGGGTCACTCAGGACACCACCACGTACATGACTCAGGACACCCGTGTACATGACTCAGGACACCCAGTACATGACTCAGGACACCCTGTACATGACTCAGGACACCCATGTACATGACTCAGGACACCCGTGTACATGCCTCAGGACACCCACGTACATGACTCAGGACACCCACGTACATGACTCAGGACACCCACGTACATGACTCAGGACACCCAGTACATGACTCAGGACACCCATGTACATGACTCAGGACACCCGTACATGACTCAGGACACCCACGTACATGACTCAGGACACCCAGTACATGACTCAGGACACCCATGTACATGACTCAGGACACCCATGTACATGACTCAGGACACCCTGTACATGACTCAGGACACCCACGTACATGACTCAGGACACCCACGTACATGAGTCGAGTCAGAACACCCATATCATCTCACCAGCAAGGTGGAAATGTTAATTACTAGCATCTAAGAGAGCCTGTACCTGTAGGAGCGACCATCTGTCCTTGGATAGGTAATTATCTAGCCAAGGAGAAGCGTTTCCTTGCCCCGTCAGTGGATAGGGAGATGAGGATAGTGAGGTGAGGATAGGGATGGCGAAGTAGTGTGTTGTGAGTAGAGGCGAAGACAGAGTGGAGTGGATAGAAAGATGGGTAAACGTGTGATGACAGGAGGGGGGAGGGGGATAGGTCAAGACATCAAGGACAGAAAGCTTGGGAAAGGTTAGGGGGGACTGGCTCACAGAAAATGGGAAGCTTCTATCCTCCCTGCTCGACCACACACAGGGACAGAACAGAGGAAGGTAAAGATTAGGATTGGGGATAGAAGACAAAGAGATAGAGAGATGGGTGCATGGAAGGAGAAAGGAAGATGAGGGAGATAGGAATGCAGGAAAGTGAGAGAGAGAGAGAGAGAGAGAGAGAGAGAGAGAGAGAGAGAGAGAGAGAGAGCGAGAGAGAGAGAGAGAGAGAGAGAGAGAGAAGACAGGGAGGGACTGGTACTCTTGCACCGGTCAACACTACGTAACTAAAAACAAATACGTATGCTGGCTGCGGTCAAACTTGCCCTCAGTTGACGGCACGCGGAAATGCAGCGAGAGAAGAGGAAGATAGCGGATAGGAGGAGGAGGAGGAGGAGGAAAGTAAGAATTCAGGGAGATGTGTAAAGAAGAAACTAAGAGAGACAGAAGGACGGAGAGAGATAGACTACAGGAACCTAGTCAAATCTTCCTAGGCTCACCTAGTTCACCCAGCAACACCCCTGTAGACTCACCTGGTCAGCACATGCATTCCAAGCTCCGTCTGCCGGCTGTCTACTACCCCCCGCGGCCTGCCCCATCCCCCCAAACATCCCCCCCTCCTCCTCCTCCTCCTCCTCACCCCCTTCCCCATTCCCCCTCCACACTCTGCCAGCCTTGGCAAATTCTAGGAAGTCGCCGCCGCACTCTACCGCTTAGTAATGAAGGGATTTAATCTGACAATGCAAAAGCCTTAGTACAATCGTATTTCAGATGTCAACAATATAGGATCTTCTCACAGGGGTCGGAGCCCTTGTGGGAAGCAGTCTCACAGGGAACCAGTACTTACCAGTCTGATTCGTCTGTTAGTAGCAAGCAATTACTTGACAGGGGAGTCGTCGGCCGAGCGGACAGCACGCTGGACTTGTGATCCTGGGTTCGATCCCAGGCGCCGGCGAGAAACAATGGCAGAGTTTCTTTCACCCTATGCCCCTGTTACCTATGTGTAAAATAGTACCTGGGTGTTAGTCAGCTGTCACGGGCTGCTTCCTGGGGGTGGAGGCCTGGTCGAGGACCGGGCCGCGGGGACACTAAAAAAGCCCCGAAATCATCTCAAGATAACCTCAAGATAGACAGGAACCTTTCCACCTCCCGAGTGCTCTGATAGGCAAAAAAAAATCACATGTAACTTAGTTCATAAAAAATAAACATGTTCACCATGGGAGTTAAAATACATAACTCATTACGTGATTTATGACCTTTCTCCCACTTACACCCATTGAATGGGGGGGGGGGGTACGGGGGTATTAAATAAGCCAAAATCTAAAAAAAACTATAGCTTCCCCATGTGATTTAAAGAAATTAAAGTTTTTTTAAAACGGTTAAAACAGTTAATTTTAAAATTAACGATTGTTAACGGTTTTCAGCTGAAATTCAGTGAAACAAATGAGAAAAGAATAGCCTTCGAAATTCTACAATTGGCTTACCCGATGAGCCTAAGTTGAATCATCCATCTCTCACCCCGCCATAGAGCTCCCTAGACTCTTGAACTACTTACCAAGGAGCTCTTTAAGATCGTGAACTACTTACCAATCTCTTAAAACTCGCGAACTACTTACCAAGGAACTCTTTAAAACTCGTGAACTACTTACCAAGGAGCTCTTAAAACTCGTGAACTACTTACCAAGCTCTTAAAACTCGTGAACTACTTACCAAGGAGCTCTTAAAACTCGTGAACTACTTACCAAGGAGCTCTTAAAACTCGTGAACTACTTACCAAGAAACTCTTTAAAACTCGTGAACTACTTACCAAGAAACTCTTTAAAACTCGTGAACTACTTACCAAGAAACTCTTTAAAACTCGTGAACTACTTACCAAGAAACTCTTTAAAACTCGTGAACTACTTACCAAGAAACTCTTTAAAACTCGTGAACTACTTACCAAGAAACTCTTTAAAACTCGTGAACTACTTTTCAAGGAGTTCTTTATCCTCATGGACTTCGGCACACGCCTTGGATCCCACGTTCAAGACTCGCCAAAGGACCATACTTACTATAAGACGTCCAGGTTGACATTACTCCATCAATGGGCAGTTTCAAGCGAAGGCCAGACACGCTCCAACACTTCGAATCACCTCCGCTTCGCTAATGTTAGGGATTAACAGCGCCAAGGTGGTGTTAGTTCTTCACGATAGCCATTCCTTGGCTTGATGATACATGTGCCTTCGTGACAGATTTGTGGAAATTCTTGTGTTTACATTGATATCTGCTTCATGAGCCGCAGAACTGTGACTTGTACCAAACATTAGTGCCCCTGGGCCTGGTTGCCTAGTTATCTTAAGGTAACCGCCCCTGGGCCCTGGTTGCCTAGTTATCTTAAGGTAACCGCCCCTGGGCCCTGGTTGCCTAGTTATCTTAAGGTAACCCTCAAGGTAGATATCTACCAGTCTTGGTTAGAGTAGAGGCTTCACCTTGTCCCAGTAGCTGGGCTACTGGGGCAAGGTCTGGGTATGGGGTATGGTGCCCCTGCGCCAGGCGCCACCTGCTGCCTCCATACAAAAAATTGGATGGAATGGGAGGGAAGGTAAGTAGGGGAGAGGAGCATGAAGGAAATGGGGGATAATTATGAGAGGGAAAGGAAGGATTACGAAGATTAGGGAAGTAAGAGAGGAAGGTGGGAAATATAGTTTTTTTTTCTTAATTCCTGTACTTTATTTGCTGTCACCTTGTTTTGTTATTTTTTAATTAAGTTTTTTTAACATAACTTTAATACAGATGATACAGAACTTTAATGATAATAATACAGAACTTTAATGATAATAATACAGTTAATTTTGTGATTAGTTCTTTAGCTGCTAGAATTTACTACGGCTGATGATATACTAATTTGATCAGAGAGAGAGAGAGAGAGAGAGAGAGAGAGACAGCATGTACACAAGTAGTGAACATCCGGTCGCCTCGATAAAAGCACTTCCGTATATATTACTGTCAGTCCTATGAAGAACATTTCTTGTGCAATCACCAGCACCAGTAACACTTGTCACTACAGTCGCTACTGTGATCACCACACACCCCCAACCACCCCAACCACGACGTGCAGAGTAAATGTACTCACCTAGTTGTTGCTTGCGGGGGGGGGGGGTTGAGCTCTGGCTCTTTGGTCCCGCCTCTCAACTGTCAATCAACTAATGTACAGGTTCCTGAGCCTACTGGGCTCTATCATATCTACACTTGAAACTGTGTATGGAGTCAGCCTCCACCACATCACTGCCTAATGCATTCCATTTGTCTACTATTCTGACACTTGAAAAAATTCTTTCTAACGTCTCAATGTGTTGCTGGAGTTTAGCTCTGAGGAAAGATGTATGCCCAAGCGTAGCTATTTTGAAAGGGGGGATATAACCTCATTACNTATATGCTAACCAGCATATATACATTTTCTTCTGTCCTCCATGGACAGGGTTAGAGATGTGTTAAACATATATTTCAAGGGTTTATTGAACAATCAACCACTGAAGGTGAGTCGGTGCTTTTAAATGCTAAGCTAACCTATATACGTAAATACATAGATACACAGATTTATGTATGCCTTACATAAAGTGTTCGATGTGTCTTTTACATAGTGTCATTAATGTACATTTACAAAGGTGAAATGTAATTCTGATCAGCTTCCATATATACTTTATACCCATACATATACATACACACACACATATACATATATACACACATGCATTCACAGACATTTGTCTCATTTACTCTGACAGGGTGAGATAGCTGATAAAGAAACTAGTGTGCAATTAAGCACTTAATCACTGAAGGTGATTAAGGTGCTTTTACAAGCTCAGGTTATATAGTTACATCATATACATTGTATAATTAATCTATTACATGGTCAATCTTGGATACAAGTCCAATATATCATCAAGTGTTCCAGTACTCATATAGTAATTACAGAGTTCAGCATACCTTAGCCCAGGAGGGCGAAAGTCAGCCAGTATGGGACATTCTACAATATAATGTTCAAGAGAGTGCATGTTTTCTCTTTCACAAAGTTGACACATTGTGTACTCGACATTTGGGTTTTGAGAAAGCTGCCAGATACGTCTATATCCCAGGCGTATTCTGGCCACTATAACATCACATTGCCGGGTTCTTGTTCTATTAGTCCCATATGTGAATGTCTCCTCACGATATCTATCATAATATTTAATGCTACAACTTTCAGGTCTTTGTGAATTTGTTAGGTCGGTGAGATCTTCATTAGATATTTTTTTAAGTATTCTCTTTGTCACTGCTAATGAAATACCCATGTCAATTTCTACCACTGGTTTTCTACAGGCTGTCTTTGCAAGCATATCAACAGTGTCATGCCTTGAGATGCCAACATGTGATGGTATCCATAGGAATTTAATTTCAAATCTGTTTTCTTTAGCAGCTAAAACATTCATTCGAATATCACTGACTATTTTCTGGGTGTCACTACTATGTGCGTTCAATGCCAGGAGTGCACTCTGCGAGTCACAGTATATAAGTCCACTGCCTTTGTCTTTTAAAAATTCAGTGGCAAGGTATATGCCTGCAAGTTCGGTTTGAGTTGTACTTGCCCAGTCATTGACGCGCTTCATTGCTGTATGTACGAGAGAAGATTGTTCAAATATATTACATGCACATCCGGTACATCGTCCACCTTCTTCTACAGAGCCGTCGGTATAGCACTGATACACATCGTTACCCATACTCTGAGTACTTTCAGTGATGCTTTCAGTGTTAACTGTTTTAATAATGTAGAGTGCACACTATCTTTCTTGGGCGCATTTACAAAATCAACTGATAAATCCCAGTTATCCCATGGAGTAATTGGTTGATTAATCATTAGTTGAGTTGGGTACATATTTAATATTTTGATGGAGTTGGCTACCTTGTAGAACCAATATACATAATCAGATTTCGTTCTTCTTCTATAGACCTCAGGTGAGTGCAGCATATTAGAAAGTTTAGCTTGAAACTTCATGTGTTGCCTAGATCTACTCAATGCCTTCACGCCGAAAACTGTGCTAATAGACAAAATTCTCTCACTTATGGTAGGTAATTTTAACTCTGCTCTCATATTAACTATTCTCGTGGACTTTGGAGCCCCAAGGATGAGACGCATAGCTTCATTTTGCAAGGTTTCAAGAGATTTCAGCTCTTTGTCAGTATACAGTGTGAGATGTAGAGCATTGTAGTCAATCACAGAGCGTATAAATGATACATAAAACATTCTAGCAAGTCTCACGTTAATTCCATGATTGACACCAACAAGGACCCGCAAGGGCTTTAATCTCTCCCACAGTCTCCTCTTGAGAGAAGAAAGGTACCCAGGGTCGTTAATGGGGACACCAAGGTATCTGTAAGACTCGCAGTTTTTGAGTGCTCGCCCATCTATATGATAATTGGCTGGTGGATACCACGTGGAATGAGGGCACGAGTTTTCTGTACAGAGATAAGGAGGCCACATTCCTCAGCTCTAGTAGCAAAAGCGTCGAGCAGAACTTGCATTCTAGGCTCGGAGGCAGCCTGTAAACATATATCATCAGCATAACAAATGACAGTGTCTTCATTATTAGTTGGAAGATCTTTAATAAGTTTATGCATCAGAACGTTGAACAACAAGGGGCTGAGGACCCCTCCTTGTGGAGTTCCCAGTTCAAAGTGTTTGCTCTCTGTGCTTTTAACACCATTAAACAAAACATATGCTGTTCGATTAGACAAATAGCCCTTTATCCATTTCAGTAATTTTCCTTGTATTCCCAGCTCGGCAAGCTGTTCCAGTATGACTTCTCTGTTTGCTGTATCAAAAGCTGCTGCTAGGTCGATGAAGTCTGTTTGAAGGGAAGCTTCAATATGTGCGAAGTATTCAGCAAAACAGTGTTGTGTACCGAGCCCAGGCATAAATTCAAACAGTTGGGGTGACAGGTGCCCCTGTATACGATACATGAGTCTGTTAAGAACAATACGTTCAAGCACGTTGCAAACACACGATGTTAGAGATATGGGTCTATAATTATCTGAATGTGGTTTGGGGATGGGAACAATGACACTCTGTGTCCAAGCATCAGGTAATACTCCTTCACGTAAACTCATTCTGTACAACACTAACAGTGGATTACCTGGTACTTGTGAGACTAATCTCAGTAGACTGTAAGTAATACCGTCCTCTCCAGGAGCAGTTAATTTTCCCATCTTTAGTACATGATTTAATTCCCATTCAGTTACATCATTAAGGTCCGACACGTCGATAGCTGTACAGGCAAGATTGATGGTTCGTTGTCTGTTGGGGCGTGTGTCATTAAGGTTATGCTGTATGTTAATTAGAAGTGAGTCGTAGCTTGATGTTAGTGCCCACTGATCAAGGAGAATGTTTGCTTGTTCTAGTGGGCTGTGGTGCAGTGGTTTGGTTGGGCTGCTTCTAGAGATTTTTCGTATCTTTTCCCAAACTTCAACAAGAGTTGTTTGCTCATTTATACTTTGTAGGAACTCTTCCCAATGTTTACTACGTATAACGTTGCTCATGTCTCTCACTCATGTCTATTTGCAACTAGAAATGCATGGAAGTCACCTTGTGCTTTGGGTCGTTTGTACGTATCACCAAGTCGCTTTACTCGTTCATGTCCTTTAACAAATACGGGGTTTTCATTCCATCCTATCTTGCACAAGGTTTCTACCCATTACATAATCAAGTCTGACGCCCAATAAATGAGTTTGGGTATCCGTAGTATACACGGTTAATCTGTTGTCATAAACATATTTGATAAATTTGCATTCATTATCGTTGTTAGTAATGTCTCCCAGCGTAATATGTCTAACATTAAAATCTCCCATGTATATTGTCCCATGATTGTCTAGATCTGGGAGCAATGTTACATTGAGTTTCTGGCTTTTGGCATATACGTTGAGGAATAAAAAGTGGCCTGCTGTAGTTTGTACATGAAAGTGATGGTACTGTGTGTGTACATTGTGTGACGTGCTCACAAGAATGTGCGGTAAATCACTTCTGATGTATGTTAATAGGCCTGTGGCGTTACTGTTATTCTAGGATGCATACCCTCTGATCTTTGGTGGGGTTTTGTTGATCATATTGGACGTGTAGGGCTCCTGTAAAGCAATTATATCTATGTTGTTACTGGTAACATGTGCAATTAGATCATTCAGTCTTTTGTTGATGCTACGAATGTTCCAACTTAGAAACTTAATGGTCCTTGTGTCAGCAGCAGCCATCATCTTGGTGTTGTTCCTCCGTGGGACTGGTGGTCCCATTGTTGTCCTCGTTCCACTTCCACAATGTGTCAATAAGTGACTCTACGACGTAAAGAGCCGCACCAACCTGGCGTTTGGTGTCGTCAGGAACATCTGGTGACGTCATCAGTTTCTTGATCACTGAGCGACTCGGGATTGTCCGCGAGTGAATGTTCTCTGTAAGTTGTATGGCATAATTACTGTCACTCAGCATATTATCATTTTCATTCTCGTACTTGGCTTGAGCGCGTTCGTTAAGGTCATGAATCATTTTAAAATATGCTGATGCAGGTCGACTTCCTCTTCCAGTTAATGTTTCTGTGTCACTAACACTGCTGTCATCCCTGAGTTGACTGACGGCGTCGCTGCCACCGCCTCCGTTGTTGCTCTCATCTCTGCTGCCGCCGCCGTCACCACCACCACAGGAACCTTTACCAGCGCGGGCCACGGCTGTGACACAGCAGTGTGAAGGCTGCTGTATCTCTTGTGAAGGTGCCCGACGCAGCGTCTGTATAATTTCATCCAGTTCTGCTACCTGTGCTTGCAAGGTTGCCAACTGTCCTTTAACTGTTGTCTCAGGCTGTTGTGTGTTGTCAGGGGCGTTGCTGGAACTGTCACCACTATGGGATGGGTCAACAGTACTAGAGCCAGCATCAGTAGGCACTTGTTGTGTCTCGGGCACTTGCCTCCTTGTGCCAAGGGAGGCTGGCCGTTTGGTACAGTCTGAGTGCCAGATGGTGACTCCTTCCGTACCACATCTGAAACACTTCAGTGGTGATTTAGACGGAACCACAGATTCAGGTTGTTGCCCTGCTTCTGTTGCAGTGTTCTGTTGCTCCTGTTCCTGCTTTCTTTGGTCTCTGGTCTTCTTATACTGACAGTCCTTCAGTGGATGAGGACCGGAACAGAGGACCCCACACTTGGGTGTGGGGCACCGGCAGTGCTTAGCTATGTGGCCACTGCCACAGCACTCGTAACACTCCACAGGGTTCGGCTCCCACACCCTGAACGTGCTGGGGCGCGCATATAACCCACCAAACCAATACTGGTCAGGTGGCGGATCAGGCTTTTTCCAGACTATGACTATTTGATCAGTAGGCTTACCATTCTTGGTCAATCTTCGTGCTCTGTGTACCCCGTCTATTTCATAGGCCCACTCTAGTGGATACCTGTGACTGTACCTGTAGACTAGGTATTCATCCATCTTCTTGTTCCGTGTTGGATTATCTAGAGGCGAGAGCTTTACATCACCTATTGTCCCTTGTAGAAGAGCCTCCACAACCTCCTGGTTCTCTCTTAAAACATACACATATGGGGAGTTGACATGTGGACGTACCACGCCTGCAGAGCCAGGTGGGTACACCTCGCTCAGTTTCTTACTCCACACAATCCTGTCCGCCACACTCGTGCCTTTAGGGAAGGTCAGACGTGTGTACTGGCTCCTTGGTGCTATCGGACGCCTTCCACCCTGTTGTTCACCAGGCTTCTGTTTCCCTTGTTTCCTTCTCTGGCTCTTACTTACCACCTCCACAAACCCATCATCACTGGATGGTGGGGTGACAGTGTCACTGGTCACGGTAAGGGAGAGCCCTGAGGGTCCAGCAGCTACCTCCTCCTTACCTGCTTCTTCAGGCGGCATAAATTGTTGCTCCAACCTCTTCCGATACCTGGTTTGCATTCATAATTATATGATGATGATTGACACGACAAATGGCAGAGCTGGCAGCATGCCTTACCAGTCATCAGCGCCAACAGTCATAAACCTGCTCTGAGGGGTAGAGCACTCTCAGTGGGTTTGAGAGTGCTCAGACGACTTGGATAAACACTTGGATATTCCACTTGGTTGGTTGGGACTCGCAGAGGGTAACCCTCAGTGACTTATTCTCCTATGTCCTATGTGTGGACAGAATGTCCCCTAAGACAGCCTAAGCCTGCTACAAGGGTGAACAGATGCCTAGATCAAGTGGCCCACCCAGATTTTACAGGTAACCGCATGGGCCACTGGACCGTTCCACTTGACCTGTTGAAATGGCGAAATGAGAAGAATAAGAGAAAGTGGGGAAGATAGGTCTTATAACTAGGAATGTACAGGTGCTCTGTACAAAGCTGGCATCATTGAAGTGTTGGCGGCTGTCAACCTCCCACCAGGGAAAGGATAGGGCAGACCGTTGGGTCAGTGCTCTAACTGCAAGGGTCAGAGGTCCGTGGGGGTCAGGTTACGGTCCCACCACTCTCCTTGCTGTGTGTTGCCTGAAGCTGTTGATGCCCTGTGGTTCTTGTTAGAGAGCCTTCAGTGAGTCCCAGGTACACTGTACAGGTGATGCTGTGTTATTAACACCAGCAATGCATCAAACACTAATTGAGGGCCACGCTGGCGCCCTGTGGCCTCCCACAGCGAAGGTGTGGGAGGGAAGGGGTGTTGTTGTGCGGTCTGATGGGGGGGGGGGTCACCCATGTGCCACCTAGTGTTTATAGAAACATGTTTGGGAAAGAAAAAGAAAAATCAGCAATTATGTTTAGAGTTAATAGAGCTCACAGTGTGTCAGATTACAAGTGTATGATTCATTCACCATTGTGCAGTGATATACAAGAAAATTATACCAGTGTTTAAGTGTCACCCTGACCCCCCCCCCCTCAAGCCGAGCGAGGCTCGGTCATCCCCCCCCCCCCAATCCTTCCCGCCCGCCGGCCTCACCACACCGCTGTACCCTCTGCTATCCCACCCCGCCCGCCGTGCTCCTGGGCGTTTTTCCCACCCACCTATTCACCGCCCACACAGTGCCTGTTGCAGAGATGTGTTACCCTCCATGCACCCAGATATGGCACAGGTCACAGCAGGCATTCAGGTTCCTCCCAAAAGGAGGGAGACACAAGTACTCATACGAGTGGTGAGTGCGAGGGACAGCTAACCACCCCACCAACCACCACCCGTGTCCACCCTTCCACGCCCGCGCTAGTTAGCATTGTAAATGTGTGGCCACGTCTGTGGTAGAAAATAATAATAATAAAAAAAAACGCCTGCAGATGTCTCAGCTCGCTCGGGGAAGGAGGGGACTCCCCCAACTATCCAGGAACCCCTCACTCAAGAACACGGTCCTGGGAAGAGTGCATCTAGACGTGCACCCAGAGGTGCAACCAGAGGACCCAGACCCAGAGGAACGTGTCAGGTGTGTGATGAATCTCACGGCCTTAGAAACGATGGAACTCTACGGCAACACAACGGCTGTGAGGGTTCATGGACAGATTCTGTAGGCCCACAGGTCCCCCTGGCACCCCCACTCATGCCAGCAAACTTTATGTCATCAGATCACCTCCTGGGGGCCATCAAAGCATGCACCACCAGAACTCTTCCCCACATTCCTAAAGCAGCACGCTCATTTGCAGCAGGGGAAAATACAGACCTTCTAAAGAAAGTGAATGGACAGTCTGCAAATCTTAATGTTGCGGCCACTACCAAAGCATGGCATAACTTGCTCCTGTTTGGCAATTTTTGCTCAGGCGTACCTGCAGGAGGAGGCAAGTCGCTACCAGTCACTAGGGCAAAAAATAATTTCCCCAGAGCTAACAACTTGATCCCCATCCATCCTCAACGCAAAAAATGCCGTGGCAGACTGAAGAGTTCCAATGACAATTTTAAGGTAGGAAAACAAGTGACCAAAAAAATTGAAGAAGGCAACACAGTGGGGGCAATTAGGTTACTTACCAGTGAAAAAACAATCGCACTGCAACTGCCGACTCACTGAGAGAGAAGCACCCTCCCAGAGTATCATGGGAACCCACTGCTCGGGACACAAATGTCCCAGACATAGGACCTCTATTTCTCCAAGCGTTAGAGGTATACAAAACCATCATGTCATTTCCGCCAGGCTCAGCAGGGGGATACACTGGACCTCAGCACCTCGAGGAGATGACAAACCCAGTTCTCGGCGAAGTTGCCGAAACACTACTGTCAGAGATCACCAAGTTTGTCAACGACTGCCTCTCTGGGTTGATCCCAGACACAATTAAACCCTTCTTCTTCGGAGCATCCCTTTGTGCCCTGAAGAAGAAGGATGGTGGAGTCAGACCCATTGCTGTGGGTAACACACTTCGGCGCCTTGTTGCTATGGCAGCTGTCAGAAAAATTAGCATAGAAGCTGCAACGATGCTCCGTCCCCATCAACTGAGTTTTGGTGTGTCCCCCCATGGCTGTGAAGCAGCAGCTCATGCAGAACGAGCCTATATTAAGCACCTCCCAGAAAATAAGGCATTAATTAAATTAGACTTTAAAAATGCCTTCAACAAGGTAAAAAGAGATGTGGTACTGTAAGCAGTTCGAACAAGCTTTCCTTGTCTACTTCCCTTCGT
>WNGS01165751.1:12624180-12642091 GCA_020271785.1 Procambarus virginalis
GGTCATATCCTATGGTGTCTCATCCTATGGTCATCATCCTATGGTTATATCATGGTCAATCCTATGGGTCATCATTCTATGGTTCATCATCCTATGGTCATCATCCCTATGGTCATCATCCTATGGGTTCATCATCCTATGGGTTCATCATCCTAGGTTCATCATCCTATGGTCATCATCCCTATGCTCTTCATCATCCCATAGAATTCATCATCCTATGGGTTCCATCCATCCTATGGGTTCATCATCCAGATATCCCCTTGGTTCATCATCCTATGGGTTCTCACCTATGGGTTCATCAATCCTATGGGTTCCATCATAACCGTATGGTATAGTCATTTCCTTGGAGTTTCATCATCCTATGGATTCATCATCCTATGGGTTCATCATCCTATGGTTACCTATCCTTGGGTTCATCATCCTATGGATACATCATCCTATGGTTCATCCTCCTATGGGTTCATAATCCTATGGGTTGCCATCCTATGGGATTCAAATCATTATGGGTTCATCATCCTATTGATTCATCATCTCTATGGTTCATCATCCTATGGGTTCATCATCTATAGATTAATCATCCTATTGTTCTCATCCATGGTCATATCCTATGGTTCATCATACTCGCTCCTATGGGTTATCATCCGATGGTTCATTCATCCTATGGGTTCAACAAGTCATAGTTTTGAAACCTACTACACTTGCCTCCCAGCAAAATTGTATACAAAACGAATCCTCATGATTAGTCAGAGATGGTGAGCGAGAGAACCTTCCAGATGGTCCGGCCCGATGACGATGCTCCAATGAACCTTCCATGATGGCGGCCGAGACGAATACTCCAAGAACCATTCCAGATGGTGGCAGTAGCATGCGATTAGGATAAGAACTCCAAAAGAACCTTCCAGAGGTGGCAGAGACGATACTCCACAGAAACTTCCAGATGGCGGCCGAGACGGTGGTTCCAAGAACCTTCCAGATGGCGGCCGAGACGATGCTCCAAGAACCTTCCAGATGGTGGCCGAGACGGTGGTTCAAGAACCTTCCAGATGGCGGCCGAGACGATGCTCCAAGAACCTTCCAGATGGCGGCCGGGACAAGGTAACATCTGGAAAGAGCGAGGGAAAAACTCCTATGAAGGGGGCCGACTGGGCGCCTCCATAACCATAAGAGGAGGCAAAGACCATTCGACCCAAGTGATAAACAAGAGTTCCGAACTCCCCCACAAGAGTCTCAATGTCTTCGTACTTCTCGTTCGCCGTTATGGACAAAGCGCCACTCTTCGGCATTTTGTTATTGTCAGAAAATCTGCAACCCCCCCCACTTTTGATTTATACGCTGATTTTACGGTAAATCTGTCCCATTTAAACGCATGCCCTCGTCAGATATGAACTGTCATCCGGGATTACGGGGGATCCGCTTACGCTTGTTATGTGAGACTGTATCAGAGGGCCAGTTTATAAGCGTGACGCTGTATCCTGGTTCAGACGGGTCCAGAATAGACGGGCCCGGTTTAGACGGAGCTACATCAGACAGAGAGAGAGAGAGATGAGAGAGAGAGAGATAGGCGACGAGAGAGAGAGAGTAGGAGAAGAGAGAGAGAGAGAGAGAGAGAGAGAGAGAGGAGAGAGAGAGAGGAGATAGAATATCAAAAACTGAAACCAATAAAACGCTTGGCGTATTGGTGTTGTTGGTTGTTGTTACAATATTCGTACCTGGAACAAGAAGTTCCAAAGTAGCACAGGGCTATGTGAGCCCGTTATGTGCGGATATTAGGTGCTTTAGGTATTGTATGTACCAGCTCTCCCTATAAATCCAACATTATGTTTGTTAACCTATCTCTATGTATGTACTTTTACCTGAATTAAAATTTGAATTTGAATTGAACTAAAACAGCGGACTGTTGAAAAGCGTTTCCATTTAGAGTCACTTCCCGACTTTGAACGCTATGCCCACTTCCCTAATTTTCCAGTCTGATGCCCAAACAAGTCACTATGCCCCGTCCCCTGGACTCTTGGGTACGCTGGTCGTGCCCATTCGCGACTAGGCTTGCCACCGTCACGGCTTTCGAAAAATTTGATTACGGTCGCCGCGATCAATTCGCGTACTAAACATGATAAGTACATGATGTGACTCCTTTCTTGGATTCCATTGCTTGCGGGAGGCCAATGAAGGCCATTGCCGTTGGGAGGCAAGCCATTGTTCGGGCTTGGGGGAGTAGAAGACTCCAGAACCCCATCAAACAGGTACCAGGCTCGGGCCGGGCTTGGGGAGTAGAAGACTCCCAGTAACCCCATCAAGGAGGTACCAAGGCCTCGGGCCGGGCTTGGGGAGTAGAAAGAATTCCCAGAACCCCATCAAAGCAGGTACCAAGGCATCGGACCGGGACTTGGGGAGTAGAAGAACTCCCAGAACCCATCAAGCAGGTAATCTTTATGCGGCTCTTTTCTGTCGGTTCGAAATGGTGAAGGAGTGGAGGACCCATGAGGCAAAGCACGCTCCTACAGCGTGGTGGGAGGCGGTTAAACGGCGCCATATTGCTTTTTGACGTCCGAAGGGATTTAAAAGGAGAAAGAAAGTGGGTGCTTTAATCTCCTGGGTCGGTGAAGGGGGGGGGGGCCTAAAGGGTAAGGAAAAGGGTGCTACTGGAAATTGTTCGTTCCTGGTAGATGAAGGGGCAGCAAGAACACGTTCCTGGTCCCTTTTATCTGCTTGGGAATGAATAGGTCTCAAGGGGGTGAGCGGGTACACGGTCCGAGATTTACCTCTCAGGACCAGCCAGGAGTAAGGCGGGGATGGGTGGGTGGGCTAGGGGAGGGGGAGGGGATTAAGGATAAGGGGGTGTTTTCTTGAAGCACTGTCACCTGATACATGAAAGGATAGGGCGAGAAAGGGATGGACGCTTCCCCTAAGCTGGTGTCTCTTTAGACGTGAATCGAACACTGGGAGTGTTGATAGCTGTATAAGGGTGGAGTACGCGTGGAAGCACGTAGTATAGGCGTGCTGGGGCGTGCTGGGGCGTGGATCCATGCTACCTATAAGGAACACCTTGAGAAACATAGAGGAGGCCCGTAGTACACCCAACTCTCTTCATCTAGAAATGGATTCCTGGTGTGCAAATCAACGATAGATAATGGCCAGAACGGACTCTAAAGTGTCTATTAACTTCGGGCTCATCACCCACACAAACACACGTGGGAGGGTACCACGGTTCGAGCCTCCTAGAGCCCAGGAGATTGAAACATCGTCCCTCTCTTTATTCCAAGATCTGTAGGATGGATTATCTACACTTTTCAGCTATTTTTAGTGTGCCAGTGTCTCCAGAGGGAGTCATGGGAGGTACACTTGCCCAAGCACAGTTCCTGGTACTCTGAGACAGTACCAGTCCACCAGGTAATCTCCTGTCCACTCAAGACAGTCACCAAGTACAAATCTTCTAACTCCGCGTGATCCCATCACCATCAACAAACTCGCCTGCTCTCAAGTCAGTCAAATAACAAATCAGTTAAACTCTCTTAATTGTCGGCAGTGAGGCGCCTTTAATTACGACATCTTAACTGCACACCACCATAAGGCCTCTTGGATATTACCAGGACTCGCGTAACGAGCCGCGTGCAATTATCATCCTAAGGAGAAGCCAAACAGCTCCCAGGTATCTTGAAGCCAAATTGTTTCGACCGAAAGATGACACGCTTTGTGCTGGCGATTGGTGGGGAACCAGAGAAGGAAGATCTGACATCAAAAAAATATATATATACTTATATATCATACATTATATAAAGTATATAAAGTATAAATATATTCTTTATAATACGGCAATGAAGCAAGTCTCGGAGCATCATTGTGATCGCGTCTTTGATAGTTCATATATTAGATTATGATGCTATATAAAGCTATACAACTCTATATAGGAACGTTAGAAAGCTGTAGTGGGGGGAGGGGGGGGGTAGAAATCAGCCTAAGCTACTCTATCCCTTTGAGATGTATTTGTCTCAATAAACGTGCTTGAAAGCTGTCAATAGGCCTACTAACCACTGATTGATTGATGAAGATTTAAAACCCCCAAAGTGGCACGGGCATGAATAGCCCGTAGCCATTACCAGTATCAAGAGCTGATACTGGAATCTGTGGAGGCGTGCGACTGCACCCTGCGTGACGGGAGATGTCTCCCGTCCTAACCCACTATGAGGCTGCTCCCTATTTATACCCAACTTCCACTCATGTGGGGTCAACCCTACGCTGGAAACAATACAGTTATCTAAAACCTTATTTTCATGCCAGTATTTACCAATTTCTAAATCTAAATTAATCAAATTTGCATCCATCGTTTCGTATTCTATTTTGTCTTTAATATATTTCAAACAGTTAACGCGTTCAACAGTCTGGTTGAGCAGACCACCATTAACCAGAAGGCCTGGTCAGAGACCGGGCCGCGGGACGTTGATCCCCGGAATCATGGCTAGGTAAGGTAACCCCCATATCTATGCTTCATTATTGTCCCCCCCCACTCTTTACTCTTTGCCTTGTCAAAACAACGAAGATAAGACCTTTCTTATCTCTCTTTTAAGATAAATTGTGTATGAACGAGACTTGCATTGTTCTTCTTCTATTACACGTTCAAGTATATCTATGGCCAAAAATTGGGCCGAAATTGGGCAAGATGCAGACAGCAAGTCACAATAACGTGGTTGATCATTAGCCGCCCAGCTCACGCATGTGAAAAGAAAGGGAACGACAGGACTAGATATATCTATATAAATAAAAATGTAAATGTTCGTTTGTGCATAATCGCTAATCTTCGAAAGTTCTTCACCGATCGCTATGAAATTTTTACACAACGTTCCATTCGCCTCCGAGCAGGTTTTTTATATACATACTATATAGATGTCACGTCTGTGACGGTAAAAAAAAAAACATGCTTTTTATGAAAAACTGTGTTTTTAATATATAGGAAAAACTGTGTTTTTCATGTGAGGGAAAACTTCGAAACATTTTTACAGATTGCTTTGAAATTTTGACACAACGTTGCATTCGAATAGGCGCGTCTTTTAATGATCTACTATATACATGCCTCACCTGTGACAGGAAAAACATGTTAAAAAAAAACCGGCGCCATCTGTTTGGACGTAAGAGCAACACACGATGTAATCTCTGGAAGTTCTTCACCGATTGCTTTGAAATTTCGACACTACTTTGCTTCGAATAAGCGCGTCTTTTTATATACCTTTATATAGATGCCACCCCTGTGACAGGTAAAAACATGCTTTTTAGAAAACAGCGCCATCTGTTGCACATATTAGCAACATTGCATGCTATACTAAATATGTCACGAACTCCATTTCAATGTTTCCGATTGCATTGATAAATTTATTTTCATAGATTTCCATTTATTTAATTTTTTATTGAATTATTTTGTGTGACATTGTGTTGGAATTGAGCTGTGTTGTTTACCATACCGTTCATTTCCTAAGTATAAGTATAGATGCCACACCTGTGACAGGTAAAACTATGCTTTTCTTGAAAAGCAGCGCCATCTGTTGCATGTTAGAGCAACACACATGCTATACTAAATATGTTATAATTCCATTTCACTGTTTCTGATTGCATTGATAAATTGAATTTTCATAGATTTTGATTTATTTTCATTTTGATTTCATTATTGTGTGTGAATTGGGTTGAAATTGAGCTGTGTTGTTTACCATACCGTTCATTTCGTGAGAATAGTTTATTTTTTTATTTTTTTCATATTTTCATTTCATTTTTTTTAACTTTTTCTTATATTTCAGTGATGGGAACATCAGATCACTTGATGTTCCCAATTTTCTGATGGGAACATCAGACCATTTGGGAAGGCATCGGACGAGGGAGTGGGGAATGGTGGGGAGGACGAGGGGACGGAAGTGAGAGATGGTGCTTTTTACTGCTCATGAATCTTAGGATCCCAATTACCCTTATTGTTAAATAATGTTACATTCATTTCTTGGCTACGATCCCCTGTTAAATGTGATTCTCTGAATCTTTTTTTTTTTAGCATTTACCTTTGATCAATTCAGTGTTGTTCAGCAGACATATTTAGTAACTCATATTATCATTGACTTGACAGCTGAGTGGACAGCGCTCGGGTTCGTAGTCCTGAGGTTCCGGGTTCGACCCCCGGCGGAGGCGGAAACAAATGGGCAGAGTTTCTTTCCCCCTGATGCTCTTGTTCACCTAGCAGTAAATAGGTACCTGGGAGTTAGACAGCTGCTACGGCTGCTTCCTGGGGGTGTGTAACAAAAAAAAAAAAGAGGCCTGATTGAGGACCAGGACGCGGGGACACTAAGCCCCGAAATCATCTCAAGATAACTCAAGATAACCACTGAGGAGAGGATCGGCCAGGCTGTGGCTCACTCTAGTGTACCGAAGTCCGTCATGAAACTTTCTCTCGATTAAGAAGTGAAAGTTAGATTTTCGTACTAAAGAAAGCGAGATAAGCCGATCTTGTGACTGATGGCTGGCTTGAGGTGATGGAATAGGAGACAGCATGCGAAAGAGAATGAGAGATGGATGGATAGATAAAGGATGGATTAAAAGAGGGATGGTGAGAGGAAGGAACAGGGTGCGGAAAGGATAGACAAGGAGATGGCGATATTTAGATAAAAAAAACACACACTTTGGTACCACCTCACGTCTGATCCACCCACTCAGAGGTACCAACCAATCTGGCACACCCTCTCTATTGGTACTATTCTACTCAACACGGTACTATCTCTTATTTATCAACACTGTCCATAATTTTACCACTCTGCCCACTTTGGTATCAAGAGCTTTGGTACGTACTGATGTTGGTACCCCTAGCCTACTCTAGTACCCCCTAGCCTACTCTTGTACTCCCTAGCCTACTCTAGTACCCCCCTAGCCTACACTAGTACCCCCTAGCCTACTCTAGTACCGCCATAGCCTACTCTAGTACCCCCTAGCCAATTCTAGTATCCCCTTAGCCTACTCTAGTACCCCGTAGCCTACTCTAGTACCCCCTAGCCTACTCCAGTACCCCCTAGCCTACTCCAGTACCCCCTAGCCTACTCTAGTACTCCCTAGCCTGCTCTAGTACCCCCTAGCCTACTCTAGTACCTCCTAGCCTACTTTAGTACCGCCATAGCCTACTCTAGTACCGCCATAGCCTACTCTAGTACCGCCATAGCCTACTCTAGTACCCCTCCCCAGCCACCTTGTGACCTCACTGGGATGAACCACAGGTGCTGGGACCTCTAGCCTAGTCAAATCCACTCCATTTTTAATACCTTGACACATTCCCGAAGGTGACTGCATGCTGAGGACGGCATCTTAATCACTTACCTGAAGACCTAATCAGAGGTCAAGAAGCCAAAGAACCCTAATTTGCAGAGGATTAGCCTGGAGAGAAGGTCGCCCCATCTGCATCTCGGGGGCTTGGCCGCCATACAAGCCCGTGGTCGCTTCCGCCTGCTGGGCTTATTAGTTCTAATTGTATAGGTAGTTTATGAATACTTAAACATACATATATGTTTATGGGATTTGCCTTTTTTTCATGGCTTCGCTGATGGGTCATGTGACTGGGTGCAGCAGAGCCAGTGAAGAAGGGTTCAAGAGCCCTAAAAGAGGTTCAAGAGCCATAAAAGAAAGTTCAAGAGCCCTAAAAGAAGGTTCAAGAGCCCTAAAAGAAGGTTCAAGAGCCCCTGAAGAAAGGTTCAAGAGAACCCTAAAGGAGGGTTCAAGAGCCCCCCTGAAGAAGGGGTAAAAATTTAATAAAGCTGTATTTTCCTCGGGGGAGAGGAATAAGGAATTATTAGGTCCATTTTCCTAACAAAAATTGTCCACTATGTCACTGCTCTGGTAACTATGTATGAAAGTATAATATTATGTATGAACTCACGGAGTTAATTAAGACTATACATGCTGGATAAACTATTTTGAGGGGTATATTCTTAATTAGTTTGGTTTAAGATTAACGTAAATTGCTTCTTATGAAAGTTCGAAGTCTAATGAGAATTATAAACATAATATTTTGGGGTTAATGAGTCGAGTGCTCTCGCGGTCTCTCTCACACCGGCCAGGTTAAGTCCACTTCGGGCTCACCATAGCCTGTGCTATTTGCCCCGCTTCTGTGCCAGGTAAGTTACGGGCTCACCATAGCCCGTGCTACTTGGAACTTGTTCCGAGTAGCTGAATATATAACAACAACAACAACCGGCGCTCCGTAACCACGCGGAACATTCAGTTACTTTTCGTACACAAGTAACACCCAGTGAAACGAACTCGTTGGACCTGCTATACCCATCACTGGTCCTGATCCCATCCCACGTAGGATACAAATCCCCATCACTGGTCTACCACGTATGCAAGACCAATCCTGGAGTATGCTGCCCCAGCATGGAGCCCGTTTCTTGTCAAGCACAAGACGAAGCTGGAAAAAGTTCAGATATGCCACTAGACTAGTCCCAGAAATAAGAGGTATGGGTTACGAGGAAAGGCTGTGGGAATGTACGACACTGGAAGACAGAAGAGTGAGGAGAGACATGATCACTACCTATAAAATTCTCAGAGGAATTGACAGGGCAGATAAAGATAAACTATTTAACACTAGTAGTGGTGGTACGCGAACAAGAAGACACAGGTGAAAACTGAGTACCCACATGAGCCACAGGGACGTTAGAAAAAAACTTTTCAGTGTCAGAGTAGTTAACAGATGGAATGCATTAGGCAGTGATGTGGTGGAGGCTGACTCCATACACAGTTTCATATATAGATATGATAGAGCCCAGTAGGCTCAGGAACCTGTACACCAGTTGATTGACAGTTGAGAGGCGGGACCAAAGAGCCAGAGCTCAACCAACGCAAGCACAACTAGATGATTACAACTAGGCGAGTACAGAGGGTAAAGGAAGTTAGAATTTACCCAGATCGAAGCTCTGGTATGTATGTTGGGCGACAAAGAAATACTCATCAGTACAGCAGACTTCCTCCTGAAGGGCACAGAAAGTAGACATAGAAACTGTGCCACAAGATGAAGCCAGTGTTTCATGATCTAGGGGCTTGTATGGACGCATTATCTCTCAATGTAGAACATAAGAATGAAGCTAATGACTGCAATATTTCACTCAATTTAATCTTTACACGCTGGATGGCAACCCATTCTTGCTGGTATGAATGGATGTGAATCAAACTATGAAGCACTAGATGAATGTGAATCAAATCATGAAGCCTCGTGTAAAATATTTATTCAAGTCATCCTAAATCATCTGAGGATAGCGTGAGTTACCTCAGTAATGTGATGATTTTTGTTTGAATATCAATAAAAAAAATACCCAAATTTAATTTTCAATAGGACACACAAACCTAGAAGCCGATATGAACAACAAAACTCTCGATTCCCTTGCACGCAAGTCCTATACAAAAATAATTTAACATTAATAACGCATCTCTCAGGGCTATGGACTTGAGGTTGTAACTGAAACCTGTGTATGTATGTAATTATGGCGACCTAGTTATGAGGCCTCCCTGGGGTCAACCTGAGGTGCAAGCCTGGTCACTCAAGGTGTGTATGTGACCTCTCTTGACCTCAGCTGCCTACCTGTCTGCACCTTGATGAAGAATTCTGCACCTGGAATCCCCAAGACGTTCAGAGAGCCCCTTGTATCCAGGCAAACAATCTTCCATCTTCGAAATTATAAATGTTTGTTTCTAGTTTTGTGTACTATTAAGTCTAGGGGCAAGTTTTAAACATTAAAATTAAAAAAAAAATTACGTTGATCAGACTTTTGCAAATGTAAACGTCTAAATTATTAATTATTAATCATATCTAGTTTATTGTACATTCAAATAGTAGCACTGTACGTGTAATTGGTAGTTCTGTACGTGTAATAGTAATTGGTAGTACTGCACGTGTAATTTGTAATACTGTACGTGTAACTGGTAGTACGGTATGTGTAATTCCTAATTAGTTGTACTGTACGTGTAATTGGTATTTTGGTAATACTGCAAGTGTAATTGGTAATCAATAGGACTATAGGTGCAGTGTCTAATCAAGACTATTGTACATGAAACAGGTTAGCAGTAGCGGTATTCTACTTCAGTTGAACAACCAATGAACAAAATCTTCAGGCCAGTTATGTTCGACTGACGCATTGGCGAACTTTCTTGGTCTGAATTTCAATTTTCTGAAACCCTGCTAGGCTGTAGGCTCTGAGAAGTGCAAATATGTGCGCAAAGCAATTTCAACGTTGGGATATGAGGCTGTAAGACACATAATGCAAACATTTTTGAAGTGATTAAAGTAGTATTGGTGGATTATACAAATTTGATGATATCTACAAATTAAATATTTCTAATGAAAATTCGAAGGGATATAGTCTTTCTTTCGCGCAATTTGTGTTATCACATGTTAAATGTCCATGATTCTTCAACTAACTAGGCATTTAGACATCTAAAAGGAAACACAAGGGCCATAATGGCCCAAATGAGCACTGCTAATCCTCAGAGGCGGAACAAAAATACCAGCAAACAAGAGAGATGTGACAAAAAAAATTAACCAATCAGGGTAGGTAAAGAAACTAACCAACGTGAGAAGGGTTAGTGGATCTCTTCGCACGTTGGCACTTGCCCAGAGACCTGAAAGCTGCACTATTAAAAGTTATGACAAGTTTTGTAATAATAGGTATTTGTATGGTCAGCACAGTAACCGGACCAGGCAATGTGATGAAGTCATTGCGCGAATTCGCCTTGGCTATAGACACATCTGGCAGGTTAGTGAGGCTGAGCCATTACCAGAATATTCAGATTGTAAACTCTGGGATAAACCTTTATTGCACTTACTAGAACACTATTGTTGAATGTGAAACCGTAAAGGACTTTAGACCTCCTGGCTTATTGTACCACCAACTGTGTAACTATTTCATTGACTCAGGTGTTCTGGACGACATTCTAACAATTTATCCAAAATTTGCTTGTCCATTTTAAAGAATGAAGAACAATTTTTATTTATATTACTTCTAAGCTGCATCACTTATGAACCCATCCCTGCCCTTGTGTGGCAGTGCACAATAGAAAGTTGTTTTCACATATCCATACATTAAAACATTAATTGTAACCATGATATATATGTGCTTCAGCCTACAGTTTAGACCTATTGTCTTGTGTATAACCCTCTGTCCTGCGTGACAGTGAATACCAGCATTATCCTCACTTTAATAAGACTTAATCGAAATCCTCAGATTAGGCAAATTTTAATTAAATTTGTCAATAAAGATGTTAATAATATAATAATAAATGCGGTAATGAACGAGGAAGTGGACGGCTGCCGAAGGCGCCGTAGGAGACATATTGAATACGTGCCCATTTTTCTACCTCCTCTGGGGATGAAACCCGGAACCTAAGGACAACGATCCCGAGCGCTGTCCACTCAGCTGTCAGGCCCCTATAGATATTAACTATAATGTTGGTGCTGAATGTAGAACGTGAAAAAACATATTTTTACCCTGAAATAATATCATTTTATAACGAAATTGAGTCCATCTAATTACCCAAAGCCACAACATTGTCGCTTGGATCGTTGACTTCCTGTGGCGTCACCTGCAACATAGTTCGTATAATTTCGTTATAAAATGATATTATTTCAGCGTAAAAATATGTTCTTACATGTTCGACATTCACCACCAACATTATTGTGAGTAAATATGTCACAGTTCTTCATTACTTACGTAATCCTCAGAGGAGTTGGGTCGCTTCGAGTAGAATTGGGTCATTTTGTTTCTTTNTATATATATATTAGGTCAGAATATATTAGATGGATAAGGTTGTGCTAAGTTTGGTTATCCTAACCAGCCTCTAGACTGGTTAGGTTATCCTAACCTAAGAGATCACTCATAAATGATCTCTTACCCCCAGGGGAGCCGGTGGCTGAGCGGACAGAACACTGGGCGCGTGATCCTGTGGTCCGTGTTCGATCCCGGGCGCCGGCGAGAAACAATGGGCAGAGTTTCTTTCACCCTGATGCCCCTGTTACCTAGCAGTAAATAGGTACCTGGGAGTTAGTCAGCTGTCACAGGCTGCTTCCTGGGGTAAAGCCCTGGTCGAGGACGGGCCGCCGGACACACAATCCCGCCCGACACCAAGTCCGAAATCTCATGAAGAAGATAGCCTCGCATTTTCTCATAGCTCTTTCGCTAAAATTTCTCATTCTTACATCTCTGCGATTTCAATTCGTCCTCTTAATAAAGCGTTGCATTTTGATGTGTACTCAGGGCAAAAATCGTCTAAAAAATGGTAGAGGCTTGTGAAATTGACACACTGTCCCGTTTTCTGTTTCGGGTCCTCTCTGCTACGTTAGGATCAGGGCACTTCAGTACCACAGTTTCTTGACGTAAGGGACGCTCGCGAGAACAGGCTGGTGATTTAGCCGAGCCTACAAGTTTCCACCCAATTGTTTTTTACCCCTGCATTCCATGTCCTCTTTATCAACCTTATCGATTTCCGGACAATCTTATACGTCGTGATCATATCTCATTAATGAAGGTTCAGCGTTATTAATCTCTTTAAGTTAAATTGTCACACTTTTGATGCAAGCCTTATTAAATACCTCCTTCTCTACTCTCTACCTTTCTCACCTCTCCTCTTCCCCTTCTCCTTTCTCCCCTCTCCTCTTCCCATTCTCCTTTCTCCACCTTTCTCTTCCCTAACACCACTCCTCTCTTTCGCATCTCGTTTCCTACAGAAAAGGCAATCTGATTTTATTTCAGACTATGAAAACCTCAAGGGTTATCTTGAGGTTATCTTGAGATGATTTCGGGGCTTTTTAGTGTCCCCGCGGCCCGGTCCTCGACCAGGCCTCCACCCCCAGGAAGCAGCCCGTGACAGCTGACTAATACCCAGGTACCTATTTTACTGCTAGGTAACAGGGGCATAGGGTGAAAGAAACTCTGCCCATTGTTTCTCGCCGGCGCCTGGGATCGAACCCAGGACCACAGGATCACAAGTCCAGCGTGCTGTCCGCTCGGCCGACCGGCTCCCGTACTATAGTTGTCACTATAGGTGACAATATTGGATGGGTCACTATAGTTGTCAATATTTCTTAAAGTGTGGCACTGGGGCCGACCCCCGACTGGCTTATGCCAGTCAGTCTCTTACTTCCCACGATTCATCTTAGACTGTTGGGCTAAAGTGCTTGGCCTCCAGCCTCATACAGACAGGACAAGCAGATATTCTGTTCTGTAGATACAATGCACTGAAGGGTTCCTTTCCCTTGGCCTAAATACTTTTGTTTTATCTGGCAGTTTTGCATATGCCGATGATGTTATCCTGTATGTGAGAGTCTCTGGTGCTAGGCTGTGGATTTTACGAAATCCTAAGGACTTTCTCCCCTTGAACTAGTCGATATAGCGACGACCTCACTTTTTTGCAGGTCGGGGTTCGATTCCCGATGGGCCAAGTGATCGGGTAACCATTCCTTCATCCCGTCCTTAAATTCTGCCCCCATATTGTCATATTGTCAGTCACATTGGCTAAGCGTCTTCTGTTAAATTCCTGCCTCCTTTTCTGTTTCAAGAGCAAAGTCGTTTCTGATAGTCGTTTTCAGGAGCATAGTCAATAGTCGTTTCAGAAGCAAAGAAACTGATAGTCGTTTCGCTATCAGTTGATGCTTTCCTCTGGAGCGTCTTGCTTTCTTCTAACTTTTTTTTGTCCTTGAATCTAAAAACAGAGAGTTCCAGTGATGAGTTACAGTGATGGGGTGGTAACAGTGATGGACACTGCTGGTGATAGTCGCACCGGTGGGATAAAGTCCCAGTGACGGGATAATCCCAGTGATGGGATAATCACAGTGATGGGACAGCGATAGCTGAATGCAGCAATGGCTGTAACAAGGTGGGCAGGCGGGCGGAGGAGATAATAAGAGCCGAGACAAGACCTCCCAAGAACCTCGACGTGTTTACATCCACCCTTCGAAGTACAAGAACCACCCCGAGCTAAGCCTCCACCTCCTCCCCCAGCGCGGCGTACGAGGCGGTCACCCCCAATGAGCCCTCTTCGGCAGGTCTTCCGTCACCTTGCCCAACCTTCCTGTCTCTCTGCCACAATACCGAGGCAGAATACCTCTAGGTCTCTCCGGTTTATGATATGGGTCTTAGGGACTACCGCGGTTGCGTATTAGCGTGGGAAGGAAGGTCCCTCTGGTGTTCTCACAGCTTCATCTTTGGACACGGGAGGGATTCAAGATCTTCAGGAACACGAACAAAATGGAAGTATTGCTTCAGGATAAAGATTTTACCTTCAAGAACACGCACAATAGGGAAGTATTGGTTCAGGATAAAGATTTTACCTTCATGAACACGGACAATAGGGAAGTATTGCTTCAGGATAAAGATTTTACCTTCAGGAACACGGACAATAGGGAAGTGTTGCTTCAGGATAAAGATTTTACCTTCATGAACACGGACAATAGGGAAGTATTGCTTCAGGATAAAGATTTTACCTTCAAGAACACGGACAATAGGGAAGTGTTGCTTCAGGATAAAGATTTTACCTTCAGGAACACGGACAATAGGGAAGTATTGCTTCAGGATAAAGATTTTACCTTCAGGAACACGGACAATAGGGAAGTATTGCTTCAGGATAAAGATTTTACCTTCAGGAACACGGACAATAGGGAAGTATTGCTTCAGGATAAAGATTTTATCTTCAAGAACACGGACAATAGGGAAGTGTTGCTTCAGGATAAAGATTTTACCTTCATGAACAAAAGGGAAGTATTGGTTCAGGATAAAGATTTTACCTTCAAGAACACGCACAATAGGGAAGTATTGGTTCAGGATAAAGATTTTACCTTCAAGAACACGCACAATAGGAAAGTATTGGTTCAGGATAAAGATTTTACCTTCATGAACACGGACAATAGGGAAGTATTGCTTCAGGATAAAGATTTTACCTTCAAGAACACGGACAATAGGGAAGTGTTGCTTCAGGATAAAGATTTTACCTTCAGGAACACGGACAATAGGGAAGTATTGCTTCAGGATAAAGATTTTACCTTCATGAACAAAAGGGAAGTATTGCTTCAGGATAATGTCCTTTAAGGTCTCCTACAGGTGGATAAAGTAACTTATAAGAACGTGCAGTTATGCAAATTTTTTATTTTATTTGAAAACAGTGAATTAATTTTGAATTTCGACACGAGTTTTCTTTTAGCTTCTTATGGAGCGACATTTATTTCAAATATTTGGCTTGGATCTGAAGCGACATTTATACCGCTGAAGCGACATTTATCCAAGATATAAATCTGGATAAAAGTCGACCTATTTATTTCAAATATTTGACTGAATCTGAACAACTAAATTACTAGATAAAAAAATGGAATTGGCATAAACACTAACTATTCACATTAGTGATGGACCACATTTGAACAGTGGTAATTTATATAGTTTTATTGATTTATTTTTATTTAAACTAAATTACAGATTCTCGCGAGGAAGATAAATTAAATTTACTTCAATTTTGTTCTATATTATTTCCGCTCTTACCGCGCGGTTATGTTGAGGTTATCTTGAGATGATTTCGGGGCATAGCGTCCCCGCGGCCCGGTCCTCGACCACGCCTCATTTTGGTTACACATACCCTCCCAGGAAGCAGCCTATAGCAGCTGTCTAACTCCCAGGTACCTATTTACTGCTAGGTGAAGAGGACCATCAGGAGGTGAAAGAAACTATGCCCCTTTGTTTCCGCCTCCACCGGGGATCGAACCCGGAACCTCAAGACTACGAATCCCGAGCGCTGTCCACTCAGCTATCAGCCCTCCTTACCGTAGCGTTTATTTTCACACCATGAGCCACAGTTCTTTATGTTTTAATTAATATTTCGATCATGAGAAGATAAAAGGTATTTCCACTAATTTCCATAATATTTCGCTTCCAGATATGTTAAAACCTTTTTGTTTAGTGATACTGAATGGTTTAAGGAACCGCTTAAGCGGCAGCTTTGGCTTTAAGTGATATGTAGAAGGTTCTTGAACAAAAGTATTGCTTCAGGATATCTACATATCTATGTAGATATGTAGATAATCATATCTACATATCTACAGATATGTAGATATCGTCTGTTGACGATTTGATTAGTAAAACGACTAAAATATTTTTTCCATTAACTCTGAAAACATTAAATTATTTAATGTAAATAAATCCTAATTTACACCCACAGTTCAAAGCTCACTTGAGTTTTGGACTAAGGGTTCATCATCCTATGGTTCATCATCCTATGCGTTCATCATCCTATGGTTCATCATCCTATGGTTCATCATCCTATGGTTCATCATCCTATGGTTCATCATCCTATGGTTCATCATCCTATGGGTTCATCATCCTATGGTTCATCATCCTATGGGTCATCATCCTATGGTTCATCATCCTATGGGTCATCATCCTATGGTTCATCATCCTATGGGTTCATCATCCTATGGGTTCATCATCCTATGGATTCATCATCCTATGGGTTCATCATCCTATGGTTCATCATCCTATGGATTCATCATCCTATGGGTTCATCATCCTATGGGTTCATCATCCTATGGTTCATCATCCTATGGGTTCATCATCCTATGGGTTCATCATCCTATGGGTTCATCATCCTATGGGTTCATCATCCTATGGGTTCATCATCCTATGGGTTCATCATCCTATGGATTCATCATCCTATGGGTTCATCATCCTATGGGTTCATCATCCTATGGTTCATCATCCTATGGTTCATCATCCTATGGTTCATCATCCTATGGGTTCATCATCCTATGGGTTCATCATCCTATGGGTTCATCATCCTATGGTTCATCATCCTATGGGTTCATCATCCTATGGGTCATCATCCTATGGGTTCATCATCCTATGGGTTCATCATCCTATGGTTCATCATCCTATGGGTTCATCATCCTATGGGTTCAAAACTCATAGTTTTGAACCCTACTCACTTGACTCACCAGCCAAAATTTATCAAAACGAATCCTCATGATTAGCCGAGATGGTGAGCCGAGAACCTTCCAGATGGCGGCCGAGACGATGCTCCAAGAACCTTCCAGATGGCGGCCGAGACGGTGGTTCAAGAACCTTCCAGATGGCGGCCGAGACGATGCTCCAAGAACCTTCCAGATGGCGGCCGAGACGATGCTCCAAGAACCTTCCAGATGGCGGCCGAGACGGTGGTTCAAGAACCTTCCAGATGGCGGCCGAGACGATGCTCCAAGAACCTTCCAGATGGCGGCCGGGACAAGGTAACATCTGGAAGAGCGAGGGAAAAACTCCTTGAAGGGGGCCGACTGGGCGCCTCCATAACCATAGAGGAGGCAAAGACCATTCGACCCAAGTGATACAAGAGTTCCGAACTCCCCACAAGAGTCTCAATGTCTTCGTACTTCTCGTTCGCCGTTATGGACAAAGCGCCACTCTTCGGCATTTTGTTATTGGTCAGAAAATCTCGTTTGATTTATACGCTGATTTACGGATAAATCTGTCCCATTTAAACGCATGTCCCTCGTCAGTATATGAACTGTCATCCGGATTACGGGGGATCCGTTACGCTTGTTATGTGAGACTGTATCAGAGGGCCAGTTATAAGCGTGACGCTGTATCCTGGTTCAGACGGGTCCAGAATAGACGGCCTGTTTAGACGGAGCTACATCAGACAGAGAGAGAGAGAGAGAATTATCAAAAACTGAACCAATAAAACGCTATGCGTATTGGTGTTGTTGTTGTTGTTGTTAAATATTCGCTACCTGGAACAAGAAGTTCCAAGTAGCACGGGCACGGGCTATGGTGAGCCCGTAGTGCGTATTGGTGGCTTTAGGTATTGTATGTACTAGCTCTACCTATAAATCCAACATTATGTTTGTAACTCATCATCTATGTATGTACTTTTACCTGAA
>WNGS01165751.1:12643091-12668119 GCA_020271785.1 Procambarus virginalis
TGTAATCACTAGACCTATTGTTTATACTCATAGTCCAGCGATGCAAAGTTATATTAATTGTAAACATTGACAAAGATAATTTTCCGGTTTTAGAGACTTTCACGGACTTGTTGTCCTCTAGTACAACACTTTGTGTACACACACACAATACTTTTACTAATGAGCTGTGGGCCTCATACCTGGTGATAATTAAACGCTACTTTGTCAAGACTTGAAGCTCATTGAGATCATTTTCATGCCATTGAAATCTGTAAATCTCTCTTGAAAAAAAAAAATCCAGAAAAAAATTAAATATATAAAACTCAAACACATTTACACTATTCCTTCTATTATTCCACTATAATTATTATTCACAGGTATGAAAGATACATATAAGAGATACTGAGGAACTCAGTAAGAGTCATGAGGATACTGAGGAAATAGTAAGAGTCATGAGGATGATTCAAACTCATTTCAAACGTGATTTCATTGTGCAGGTGATTAATACTAGTATCATTAGCCACTGCTTCATAAACATCTAAGCATAATTAGGGTCAGTTCATGATGTGTGCACGAACTCTTGCAAATTTAAGTCGAATCATTAATTAAATTGAATTCTAATCAATTAAATTTGGAATTGAAAATTGATGAAAATTTACGAGAAACGGAATCAATTTGGTTACGAAATGGAGAACGAGAGGGGGGAGACGAGAGAGAGAGAGAGAGGAGAGAGAGAGGAGAGAGAGAAGAGAGGAGAGGAGAGAGAGAGGAGTGAGAGAATGAGAGGAGAGAGAGAGAGAGAGGAGAGAGAGCGACAGACAGACAGACAGACAGAAGACAGACAGAGACAGGACAGACCAGACAGACAGACAGACAGGACAGACAAGACAGACAGACAGACAGACAGACAGACAGACAAGACAGGACAGACAGACAGACAGACAGAATCAATACCCACCACCCACCATACAGAAAACATACCACCAGGAACAACATCTCCTCCCGGAAGTTACTTAAGGAACACCTCTCACCACATACCTGATCTCAGAGGTGCTGCTGGTCGCCATAAGTTCCATGTACGACACTCCATGAGGATATGACCCCCACACAGCTGGGACAAGATGGTCGGCTGGATAACTCCTGGTGATACACAGCCGTACCTTCCGTATAGATTTCAGAAGAGATATAAGCCCCTAAAATCTCGCCTTAAGATGTGTACAGATGAACCGCAACAGTGGAAAGAGGAGTACACCTGCAGGTACTACTCGGGTCCCAGGTCGAGAGTCAAGTACAAGCGCGTTTATTGACATAATAAAATACATCTCAAAAGGGATAGAGTAGCTTAGGCTATTTCTAACCCGCCTCTGGGTTACAGAACACATACACAGTAAAAAGAAATGTTTATGTTTGTCTCTCAGAATGTTCGGTAATATGTTTATTATTTGTGATGTGTATCATGTTGTACTGAACGGGGTGAGGATAGCTTGAGCTACCTCAGCCCTTTGTATGTATTTTACCTCATAAACTTATTTCAATTTCAATTTCACACAGTAAAATTAGTTACTAGGTTATTGGTCACTAGGCTGCACGGTTTACCCTCACGGGTATGGTGATCTGTTATGGTGACAGCACAAGCTGTAGCCACCAGCACGAGTGTGTGATGGTGATTTGAATCGTATTATCCTCCTATCCTGGCGAGTGCTTGTTCTGTAAAGCTGTTCGTCATGGTATAGCACACAGCCCTACATAGCCATCGCAGCCAGGCTGATCCGCAACTCTTACAGAATCTTGTCGTTTGTTATTTAGATCTTCTACTGTTTTTTCTGCAATATTTCTTATATTTGTTAGCAAGGTCCTCTGGTATTTAGATGATTGTGCTTTTTGACCCTCCTCCCCCATCTTTCATGTTGAACCTTCTTCTCTCATGTTGACCCCATCTCATGTTCCTACGTGATATATATATATATATATATATATATATATATATATATATATATATATATATATATATATATATATATATATATATATATATATGCAATTGACGATCACAAAACACTGATCATTTTATGTGGAAAATCCACAGAGAAATATGAAAGGAAGTGAACGTTCGGCCTGTTAAAGCCTTTGTCAACACCAGACCAGACCTTTGTTAGTCTGGTGTTGACAAAGGCTTTAACAGGCCGAAACGTTCACTTCCTTTCATATTTCTCTGTGGATTTTCCACATAAAATGATCAGTGTTTTGTGATCGTCAATTGCATATATATATATATATATATATATATATATATATATATATATATATATATATATATATATATATATATATATATATACATATGTCGTACCTAGTAGCCAGAACGCACTTCTCAGCCTACTATGCATGGCCCGATTTGCCTAATAAGCCAAGTTTTCATGAATTAATTGTTTTTAGACTACCTAACCTACCTAACCTAACCTAACCTAACTTTTTCGGCTACCTAACCTAACCTAACCTATAAAGATAGATTAGGTTAGGTTAGGTAGGGTGGTTAGGTTCGGTCATATATCTACGTTAATTTTAACTCCAATAAATAAAAATTGACCTCATACATAATGAAATGGGTAGGTTTATCATTTCATAAGAAAAAAATTGAGAAAATATATTAATTCAGGAAAACTTGGCTTATTAGGCAAATCGGGCCTTGCATAGTAGGCTGAGAAGTGCGTTCTGGCTACTAGGTACGACATATATATATATATATATATATATATATATATATATATATATATATATATATATATAAATATATATATATATATATATATATATATATATATATATATATATATATATATATATATATATATAAGAAAACGGCCAACCTACTCATGAAGACACCCAACAGAACGCCTTGAAGGAAACCAACATCGTCTATGCCTTCACATGCCCACTTGGGGACTGTCAGCCCCGAAGATCTCAGTATATAGGCAAGATAACAACGTCTCTTTCCAGGCAACTAACAATGCATAAACAACAGGGCTCCATTAAGGAGCATATAATCTCCTCACACAACCAAACCATCACCAGAGAAATCTTAACAAGCAACACAGAAATTATCGACAGATACAACGATAACAAGAGGCTCGACATCAGCGAGGCCCTACACATCAAAAAGTCAAAACCAGCAATCAACAGCCAATTAACACTTAATTACATTCTACCCACTTCAAGACCCCGAACCAGCACAGAAGCAAGTAGATAAAATGTATACTATGGTATATACCCATTGTTTCGTGTTCTGTCTTTTTCCAATGATTTGTTTACTGTCACCTCACCCAAAAAAAATATAAGCATGAAACGTAGTACATAAAAATTAGTCTTTGAAAATGTGAGAAGTCTTGCGAAACGCTTCTAGGCGTCAGACCATAAATAAAAATGTGAAAATTACTTTGGAGAGTTAATTTTTCAACTACCCTCGACAGTGAAGAAAAACGTAAGAAATATTGAGAAGATTCGTGTTAGAATCATTAATCTTACCCTTTCGGTCATATTCAGCAACACATGTTTACAAGAAAGACTGCTACCAAAATATGTTTATATATATTAATAGCAGTTTTTGCTATCAATATATATTAGTAAACCCCCAATGATAAGGAGTTTTACACCACCCAAGATACAGATCGGGTGACCTCTTATATCCATGTTACCTGCCTTAATGGTGACCTCGGGTGACCTGGAATCACCCATGGTTGATCCAAAGTAGATATAACCACATGTGGGCCCCCAGGAACACTCATGTTGTTGTTATAGATTCAGCTACTGGGAACAAAAAGTTCCAAGTAGCACGGGCTATGGTGAGCCCGTAGTGGACTTACCTGGCACAGGAGCGGGTCTGTAACTTGTGTAACACTCATCGGTTTCCTGGAGTTTAATAGCGATGATGATGATGATTAAGCCACCCAAAAGGCGGCACGGGCATGAATAGCCCGCAAGTGGTGGCGCTTTTGAGCCATCACCAGTATCAATAGATGATACTGGAGATCCGTGGAGGTGCGACTGCACCCTGCGTGACGGGAGATGTCTCCCGTGTTTAATAGCGACCTCGCCTGAGTTTTTAAATGGTCTTAACCCACGTGGTAAAGGGGGTAGAAATAGCCTAAGCTACTCAATCCCTTTGAGATGTATTTCTTTCTTATCTCAATAAACATACTTCAACTTGAAACCACGTGGTTGCCGATGACCTCCCGTGACCTAGGGTGGGTGAAAGGAGGACCCCCCACCCCCGAATGGCGTGCGACGCAGGTCTTTTCCCACACAATTGTTACCACAGGTCAACCCAGGTCACCCCAGGCCATCCCCCCGGCCCCTCTCCCATGTTGTATTGTAAACACAGGCACGCCTGCCGTGGCTACCAATTCTCAGTTAAAATAACCAATTTATTTACTGCTAACACACGAGCCTCAGTAAGACATAACCAATTTCCACAAACCCTTCTGGATGCCAGGGAACTTTACCACGTGTATTTCCACATTATATATATATATATCCTCTGCCTAGCCATTGTTTACAAAACAGTAGCCGGGAACAAGGGGATTTCACGCAAACAAAGTCTTCAAGCCCTTCTTAAACGCTTTAATTAGCGTGAAATACAGCCAGGTTGGAGATCAAGGTTATTATCCAGGAATTACTATGAATAGGAGAGGGGGGGTTATAGTCAGCTTACTGCGGCATTGTGTTTTATTTTTTATTTTGGGATAAATGTAAGTGAAGTGTGAACGTGAATTAGCAAAATTGGAAGGTGTTCCGTATCATTGTTTCCACCACGTGATGATACGTGAAAAAGTTCAACACGTGGACTTATATAGATATATATATATATATGTGTGTGTGTGTGTGTGTGTGTGTGTGTGTGTGTGTGTGTGTGTGTGTGTGTGTGTGTGTACTCACCTAGTTGTGTTTGCGGGGGTTGAGCTCTGGTTCTTTGGTCCCGCCTCTCAACCGTCAATCAACAGGTGTACAGATTCCTGAGCCTATTGGGCTCTATCATATCTACACTTGAAACTGTGTATGGAGTCAGCCTCCACCACGTCACTTCCTAATGCATTCCATTTGTCAACCACTCTGACACTAAGTTCTTTCTAATATCTCTGTGGCTCATTTGGGCACTCAGTTTCCACTTTTTTTGGGGGGGAGTAAAGAGGAAGGAGAGGCACAGGTGAAGGGAAGTATAGAAGTGGGAAATACAGTGAGAGGTATGAAAGCAGGCGGGCTGTCCGCCTTGCTGACACGATGTGTGGGTGTTGGCAGCTAAGCTAAGCTGGCTCCCTCTTGTCAGGGAGCTGTGAGTGTGTGAGAGGTTCTTCACATGTGTTTCACCATATATGGATGTCTATAGATGAATACTGAGTAGCATTCATATATACACACTCCGATGCTTCCACACATGTTGTTCTGTTTAAGGCTCTTTGTTTAATTATTATTATTTGTCGAATTGTTCATACATATTATTATTTATCGAGTTGTTCATATATATAAATGTATGAACTATTCCTATATACACATATAAATCTCATCTGGGGATTATATACTGTGGGACAGGGTTATCATCCAGAGAATCGAGGCTCTTGGGCCACCAGCTGTGGGAGCGGGGCGTCTCATCTTGGATCAATCTTTCTAACATCGGGTCCTCTAACATTTCGATGGTGTTCCACACCCTGATGGCTTGGTGCTGCAGTCTGATGTTTAGTGGCTGTATATTCAAGAGTTCATGGAGCTCCTGGATTGTCTGATTATATGGTGGACGGTGTTTTGCTGCTCTCCTTAGCGCCTTATTTTGTACTGCTTGCAGTTTCTGCATGTTAGTTTTCTTTATGGTGTGTAGTGGTACTGGGAGATACTCTAAGTGCGGCCGAACTAGAGCCTTATATAGGTGGATCTGAATGTTAGTACTGAGGCTTCGGAATCTTCTCAGTTTTCCTAATGCTGCTTTGGCTTTATTTAGTCGGTCCCTTACATGAATTTGTATCCCTGTTCTATTTATCATTAGTCCCAGTATTCTGCCTACCTCCGCATACTGGATCGGATGGTTGTCAAGGATGATGGGGTCCGGGTTTCTTTTCGCAATGTGTATTATCTGAAACTTTTGTTTGTTGGTGCTAATTTTCCATTGCTTCTCAAAGTTGTTTATGAGTTCAATTGCTGCCTTGGTCTTGTCGGCTAGTAGCGGTTTTGATGGTCCCGGTTGGCAAATTATTTGGGTGACATCGTCAGCGTATGTGATGTATTCTCCATGGTGGGGTTGGGGTAGGTCAGCTGTATATATGTTGAATAGAGTGGGGGAGAGGCAGCTTCCTTGTGGTACTCCACTTTTCAGTTCTATTACGTCACCCAAGTAGCTGCCGATATTAAGCCTAGCAGTTCTATTGTCTATAAAGCTGCAGAGAGTAGCAGTAAACCTCTCAGGAAGTCCTAGTTCAGATATCTTATATTTTAGGCCTGTGTGCCACACTTTGTCGAAGGCTTTCGAGACATCTCTAAGCACTATATTACACTGACCTTTTTTCGACACTGCATTGGCTATATGCTCGTAGATCAGGGCTATAGCTGTATGGGCCCCTCTGCGGTTTCTAAACCCGTGCTGCCTGGTGTTATACTTCCCTTCCTCTTCCATGTACTTCACCAGTCTCTGATTGATAATTTTTTCGAATATTTTACCTGGTACTTCGAGGAGGGAGATTGGCCTGTAGTTTTCAGTTTGGGTTGGGGGTTTACCTGGCTTGGGGATTAATCTTATTGTGGCATTCTTGAAGTATGTGGGGAATAGTCCAGATGCAAGAGCTGCATTTAAAATACATGTGTATTGATGGAGTGCAATTACTGGTAGGTTGGATAATATCATCTTATTTATTTTGCTGTTGCCCAGCGCCTTGCTCTTGAAACCCATAATTGTTTTATGGACCTCTGCAATGGTTATGTTTCATAAGGTGGCAGTCATCGCGTATGTTGTTAAGGTCTATTGTTTGCGTCGGGAGTAGTGCTGCAGCTCTGTTATCGACTTGAGTTGTAATTTCCCTTTCATTAATTTGACAAAATTTAAATTTTCTTCCGGGTTTATCCTGAATATTTTTTCCCAGAACTTCCTGAATTCCTGCTCTTGTTCTCTCTCCTCATAGAGTTTATTTCCTGAGGCGTCTATGATGTAGGGTGTTTCCTCAGAAGAGCTTCCCATCAGGGTCTTTACTTTTTTCCAGAACTTTCCTGGGTTTCTGTAGTCGACTTGGATCTTGCTTAATAGGTCATCCCATTGTTTGGTGTACTCTGTTTTGCATAGATCTTGCAGCTCATCTTGAAGTTCCCTTTGTAGTCTCTTGCGCTCATCCGTCCACCCGTGTTGTGTTATGAGTTGTAGAAGATTGTTATATCTGGTTTGCAGTGTCCTGAGCGCCTCAGTGGCTGGGGGTGTGGGAGCGTTATATGGTGAGCTACGGGAATGTGATCGTTCATGCATTTTTCTATGGTGCTAATCCATGTATTTAACTCGGCGTTTATGCATGATGTTTCCTTACCGTTAAAATCTGTAACACTGATTTCCTGTGCACTGTTTTTGAACGCTTCCCAGTCAGTTTTAGTGTATTGAAGTCTTGGTGGTGAGGGTTTCTGAATAGGGTTAGTTGATAGCGTCATTATTATTGGTAGGTGGTCGCTTGTGCTCGCAGGGCCCCTTACTATGCGGGTGTTTAGGAAGTGGTGGTTGTTTGACAGTATTATGTCTTGTTTACCACTGTGTCCTTGTCTGACGTAAGTTGGGAAGTCTGGGCCCAGGTGGGTTAGATTTCCGTTCCTTATCATATTGTGGATGGCTTCTGCTTGGTTGTTCCTTCCATGTCCCAGTGTTCTGTGCTTGGCGTTCAGATCACCCAGAAAGTAGGAAGCAGGAAATCCCTGGTGCGGGAATCATGGTGTGTGTATGTGCTCATATCCTAATTAATAACTAATGCGCTATGATAATGCTCATTGATAATTCTGAGCTCACGTGTCCTTGTAAACACACACAGCTGATGCCATCTATCCCCAGAAAAATGCACTATCAACAGGTTAGGTCAGCAGCAACCCAGAAGATACAGCTGATGCCATGTATTGGGGCCGAAGTCAAACCAGCACGTAAGATACAGCTCGTGCCATCTATTGGCAGAACATTGCACTCTCAATAGGCGAACAGCAGTTCATACGGCGGGTTGTTGTGCTGAAGCTTGCATCTCATTGGTAGAAACTCTTTGTTGACATTCACACGACAGCCAATCACAGTAAGAAATCAGCAAAATGCTTCACTCACTTAATAATAACATCACCTCTGGTGTACAACACATCAATCCCGTTTATAACACTTTTCTGCAACTTTAATCAATGCAAAATGTGAACTTTTTAACCGTTTAAATGTATCAATTTATTAATAATTAAATATTACAGATATATTAGCGATAAAAGAATGCCTCGGCTACCCGACATGGATGCTAAGATACGCGGCCTCTTGTAATTGTAATTTATGCTCACACACATATACACAATTTATATATATTTATAAATATGAATTGATCTATATATACTATTAGAGAGAACGTCTGTTTGTCTGACCAAACAAGTTGGGGATTGGACAATGGCCGAACATAATGTGGGGGGGGGGGGCTGTGGTTGTCCCACTTCTCTCCTCCTCACTGCAACTGTCTTGTCTCCTCACCGTTAGGTACTCTCTCATGACTTTTGTTCGAGCAGTCTGGAAATGTGCGGTGCATCCTTGTCTGTCTTGTCGGTGCCAGGTTGTCTCCTCAAGATAACCTCAAGAAGATAGTATCTTGTACGTCCTTGTCATGTCTGCTCTATTTGTTCATGATAGCTCGGTCCCCTTAGCTAGGAGAAGCCTTTCTCTCATAAATAGAGGGGCTGGTCCCAAACCTGCACACAGAAATAACATCACATGCGACCAGAAGACATGGCAGGATGTGCAGAATACCCCCGATGAAAATCAGAGGTGCAACAGGTACTCTGAGAGAGAACTCCATCAACATCAGAGGCCCGAGACTGTTCAACACGCTCCCGCTACACATAAGGGGCATAACTGGCCGACCCCTCAGTGTTCAAGAGAGAACTGGATAAGCACCTCCAAAGGATACCTGATCAACCAGGCTGTGACTCGTACGTCAGGCTGCGAGCAGCCGCGTCCAACAGCCTGGTTGATCAGTCCAGCAACCAGGAGGCCTGGTCGATGACCGGGCCGCGGGGACGCTAAGCCCCGGAAGCACCTCAAGGTATACTCAAGGTATACCCCTTACAGACAGGTCTTACAGACAGACAGGGCTAGGAGGGGATTGGTCGGGATGGGGGATTGGTCGGTATGGGGGGATTGGTCGGGATGGGGGGATTGGTCGGGATGGGGGGATTGGTCGGGATGGGGGGATTGGTCGGTATGGGGGGATTGGTCGGGATGGGGGGATTGGTCGGGATGGGGGGATTGGTCGGGATGAGAGGATTGGTCGGGATGGGGGGATTGGTCGGGATGGGGGGATTGGTCGGGATGGGGGGATTGGTCGCGAGGGGATTGGTCGGGATGGGGGATTGGTCGGGATGGGGGGATTGGTCGGGATGGGGGATTGGTCGGGATGGGGGGATTGGTCGGGATGGGGGAGTGGTCGGTATGGGGGATTGGTCGGTATGGGGGGATTGGTCGGGATGGGGGGAGTGGTCGGTATGGGGGGATTGGTCGGTATGGGGGGATTGGTCGGATGGGGGGATTGGTCGGGATGGGGGGATTGGTCGGGGTGGGGGATTGGTCGGGATGGGGGATTGGTCGGGATGGGGGATTGGTCGGGATGGGGATTGGTCGGGATGGGGGATTGGTCGGGATGGGGGGATTTGGTCGGGATGGGGGGAGTGGTCGGGATGGGGGGATTGGTCGGGATGGGGGGAGTGGTCGGTATGGGGGGATTGGTCGGTATGGGGGGATTGGTCGGGATGGGGGAGTGGTCGGTATGGGGGGATTGGTCGGTATGGGGGGATTGGTCGGGATGGGGATTGGTCGGGATGGGAGGATTGGTCGGGATGGGGGATTGGTCGGATGGGGGGATTGGTCGGGATGGGGGGATTGGTCGGGATGGGGGGAGTGGTCGGGAGGGGTACGGGGTGGTGGGGGGGCTAGGGTAGGATTTTGGAGGAGGAAGGGATAAATAGAAGATTCGGGGGGTACGAATTAAGAAGAGTGGGGGGGGGGGGTGAGGAAGATTGTGAGAGAGAGGGGGTCCTATTTAGCCTCCTGTTTACACTTTAACGCTCCTGTGCCAGGTAAGTCCACTACGGGCTCACCATAGCCCGTGCTACTTGCCCCGCTCCTGTGCCAGGTAAGTCCACTACGGGATCACCATAGCCCGTGCTACAGTGTTCCGAGTAGCTGAATCTATAACAACAACAACAACTTTAAACACCATATCCAGTCTGCCTTCTCCAATTGTTCACTTCACTCCTGCTGAAAAGAGGTGGAAATAAGTATCCTAATTACCTGTGGCTAATGTGGATTTAACTATTTCCGTCTGCTTTGCCCTGCTTGTGGTCAAGCCATGCTAAATAGCCTATCTTTGTCTGTCTTATTTATTTGAGTATTTTGTATGTGGTAATCATGTCTTCCTAACTCTTCTGTCTNGAACCGTTATTATTAATTAGTTTGGTCCGGTTAATTATGCTATATTAGACTTTTATACAAGGGACAAACGCGGTCGGTACAAAAATAAAGTGTCTTATTAAGTGCTGGTCACCTGTTGTGTCTTTTAAGTGTAGACAATCTATTACACTTAATAGACTAAGTCTTATTACGTCTATTACGCTTAATAGACTGTAAATAATCTAATACACTTAATAACTATTAAGCGTTGATCATCTATTGCGTCTATTAATGTTGATCATCTATTGCGTCTATTAAATGTTGATCATCTATTGCGTCTATTAAAGTTGATCATCTATTCATGTTTGGTTTGAAGATGGACGAAGGAAAGTATTCATAATTACACGAAACCGCTCATCAAACTGTATACATATATTTAACGAGCGTATATACATGTATATTCCCATACTAGCTACGCATGTATGCAAGCCCAGGTGAAAAAGTGGTCGACGGGTAAAACATGCATATACATGCATACATATTTTCTATGTATACGCCCAGTCTGTATACACATTTCAATACATCGTGAGAGGGTGTTGAAGGTCCTCCTTCGGAACAGGAGATATAGACAGCTTCCAGAGGTTGACCTCGAAGTGCATAGAAAGTGAAGCTGGTCAATTCTCATCGGTGTCCGGCCAGGTTGTGGTGGAGGGAGAGCGCAAGAGGAGAAGGGAGAGGGATGATGGGAGAGGTGGCGAGAGAGAGGGAGATGGAATGGTGGAATGGGTAATAGGTGCAACGCCGAGATCAGGGTAGGAATTTGAGGCATCGATGCAGTGAGTACAGGTAGGAAAAAGGTGGAAGTTGAAGCGAGGGGGAAGCGGGAAGGAGGGGGGGGGGGAAGACGTGGGTAGAAGAGAGTAGACAAGACAGGGTAAGGACGAGGTGTAGGGTAGATAAGCCAGTATCTACTGCAGGGTGTGGGGCCGGCCAGCCTCTGGTCTCAGGCATTAAGCAAGAAATACATTCCTAATTTAAGTCATGAACAAAGCATAGTGACCTAACGACGTCCTACTACAAGAATAGTCTCTCTCTCTCTCTCTCTCTCTCTCTCTCTCTCTCTCTCTCTCTCTCTCTCTCTCTCTCTCTCTCTCTCTTATTCACATGTTCACCGTATGCAAATATTACGTGTGACTGTAAATCTGAACGTTAAAGAATGTTTGGGAGAGACCAAGTGAGGGTCACACACACACACACACACCAATGTGTATGACCAAAGAGCCAGAGCTCAACCCCCGCAAGCACAATTAGGTGAGTACACACAGTGTCAGAGTAGTTAACAGGTGGAATGCATTACGCTGTGATGTGGTGGAAGCTGACTCCATACGCAGTTTCAAATGTAGATATGATAGAGCCCAGTAGGCTCAGGAATCTGTACACCAGTTGACTGACGGTTGAGAAGCGGGCCTAAAGAGCCAGAGCTCAACCCCTTGCAAGCACAACTAGGTGAGTACACACACACGCGGGTTCAATGAAGGATAATTCTGGTTAACAAACTTGGCCATCCAACCCTGTCTTGTGTGCAAGGTTCCTCACAAACAAAAATAGTAAAGCAACTTACAGCCCTAAGAAGCATATCTCTCGACAGCAAGGGTTGCAAAACACGACATGGAGGACAAAGTTCCCTCCCAGCTTGAGTACGTACCAGTCTTCAAGACACCCTGTACCGTCCCCATCAGGGCCTTTGACACCAGAAAGAGATGATTGTGACCGTACTGTAATATTGAAGTGTTAATGTTTTCAAGATCTACCGTCCGGCCCAATTTGTGTCCATGAGCCGAAATGTATTGATCAATCGTCAGAGTTCCAGAGGCTGTCATCATACAAGAACTTATCATACAAGGACTGTTATCATACAAGGGTGCGCCCTACCTGCTGGCAGACGTAATTCAACAACAATAGTAATTATAACAGTCCTGGAGATGACGACAAACACCTGTCGTACCCTGGCTTGCTAGATCTCTAAAAATCCAGCCGTGCAAACAATGACAGACAGAAACGTACCTTAATACTGATGTATTTCTGTCCCGGGAAGACGTTGTTTCTTACCTGTAATGACGAAAACCAATTACTAAAATGCATTAACAAAATACCCCTCCCCCGGGCATTTCAGTCCTCGTACACTACAAATATGATAAATAATACACGAATGATCATATCAATCGTCACCTGAAACTGACACTTAAGAATCGAGGAGTTACTTACCTAGACTGAAGTAAGTAGTTGTCGCTCACCCACAAATCTTGCAATACGTATACACAAAGAAGCTGGGTTTACCTCTCGTCGTATGGTTCTCCTGTCTAAGCTTCATCATCCCGTCCAAATAATACTGGGACTGAACACCTGTCCTCTCAACACCTGTTTTTCTGTTTGTTTCGGACAGTAGTGATAAATTGGTTTATTTACACGACACTTCATATGTTTTCGTCACATTCGTTAACCTGCTTTACCGTAACTATCGTCCTGATGAGCTGACCCGCAGAAGTACAGGAGGTTAACGACTTCCTTTCGAGCTACGAATCAACCCGGTCTCAAACTGACTCGAAGCCAGCCGGTGCTTCAGTTCAGCCAAGACTCCAAACAACAGCCCGTGCTCATCAAAAAGACCAAATGCTCGTTAGTCGAGCTGTTAACCCCCACTCCCCCCTCCCCTATGTTTATTAATGCAGTCCGTTCTCATAAACAAAGGCTAAAAGTGATTCCATCCACCCGCCAAACCCCAGCTGTTTATGAATGAAATCGGTTTACACACGACTCACAACTGATGGCGTTCGAACATTTCTCGAACAGTGCTTCGCTGACGACCTCTGTTTAAACCACAACGCTGTATATGCTTCACCCACGTACTACAAATGCAAATAATCGCCAACGAAACCTAAACACCTAACCTAACTTACGCCTAAATATGCACAATATGCTAATATATGTATATATATATGCAATAATATTAAATTATATTGAGAAAAATCCTATCGTGAACGAACAGTGTGTTAAGCTTGACGAATTAAGTGTGAGTGGTGTCTCGCCAGGTGGTTCCGGTGCTAACTGCAGATTGGTGGGTGCCAGCTGAAATTACCAATATTGGAAGCAGTTTGAAAATCGCTGAGTCGGTCGACCCAAGGCAGTTGAGGGAGGGTTTGAGGTGGTTAAGAGTGTGTATATGAATGGGGGGCCCTATACCCTCGGTCCCCTTACCCTGGGGTATGGGGCCCGAGGGTATGGGATCCCTTTGACGGTCTAGACAATGATTAGTTAACATGACTGGCACTTGATAAATAATAATCTTTCCTCCCAAATGCCTCCAATGGTCGCAGGAAAATGCTTGAGTGTATTTGGTATGCACTTCATATACATCGTGTGGGTGGTAGTAGACCCCATACCCATTGAGTGGGGGGGTAGTGGACCCCATACCCATCCTGTAGGCGGTAGTGGACCCCATACCCATCCTGTGGGAGGTATTGACCCCATACCCATCCCTTGGGCGGTAGGGGACCCCATACCTATCCAGTGGGCAGTAGTGGAAAAAATATTACAAAGGTATATAATGAGTTTCAGGAACTGAAACTCCCTAATTCGTTTATCTAAGACAAGTTAGACTTATTGTTCAGCCAATTACACAGTTCAATGTACATCAATAATGGGTTCGAAGACAGCCACAAGCACAGTCTCTTAAGTTCAGCATCTTACATATGCGGTGAGCTGGTGTCATAATCTGATTTTGCATACCATGTGCACCTCGCCCCATCCAGTGGGCGGCGGTGGACAGGGCTACAATCAGCCGCGTTTACGAACCTACAGTTTAGCATACTCTGAATAATTACCTCAACGAAAGAATAGCACAGTACAGGCGGATTTCTCGGCTCCCAAGCCTTCCTCGACTCTCTGGAACATTGGTTTATACTGTGGTCTTCGTGGAGTTAAGTAATACCACAGAAACTTTCTGTTCTTGCGACAGGGTTAGAGGTCTGAAAGTAGTTCCAGTGTCTCATTCTTCCCCGGCGATACTCCCTATTCTGCCCATCTCTATCATCATCATTATCTTCAGATACTCATCACGGATCACTCTAACATTTACCTTCCTCTACACGCTAATTATTTTAATTTAGTTCAAAGAAAAGTTGTCAGCGATGTGGCAAAAGTGTTGACCACAAGTCATTTATTCATTTAAAGCCATTGTGGTTGTTCCTTTGATCCTGCGGGGGTCCGACCTCTTGATTGTACGGGCTCCAATCTGTTGATTGTACGGGCTCCAATCCGTTGATTGTACGGGCTCCAATCTGTTGATTGTACGGGCTCCAATCCGTTGATTGTACGGGCTCCAATCTGTTGATTGTACGGGCTCCAATCTGTTGAGTGTACGGGCTCCAATCCATTGATTGTACGGGCTCCAATCCGTTGATTGTACGGGCTCCAATCTGTTGATTGTACGGGCTCCAATCCCGTGATTGTACGGGCTCCAATCTGTTGATTGTACGGGCTCCAATCCGTTGATTGTACGGGCTCCAATCCGTGTTGATTGTACGGGCTCCAATCTGTTGATTCGATTTGAGTCAAGTGTGACACTTTAGGACTCGACTCGTGTCCTAAAATCGCGTCTTTTCACGTCGAGTCCGTGAGGTTAGGTCTAAAGGCCTGAGTCAAAGCGGAAATAAGAATTAGGAGCTAGCGCTAAGCCATATCACGATATTGCACTTGGAACAGATATGAACAGACTAAGAGCTGGGATATGAGGCCGGGGTAAATGAACAGTATCCAGCTATAACTTCAGGGGCTCGAACACCTACACTACAAGAAGCAGTCCAAGTGGATGAGCGACCGCACGTAAATCACAGTAGAATATCACCAGAACTTAACCTTTTATATAAAAGCAGTTAGTGTGATTAAAACACCAAAAAAAGGTGTCCTAATTATATATGTTAATACTTTTGTTACATGGAAAGGTCCATTGGAATTCTCTATATGGACCCTTTCAGAACGGGTGGTTCTTGACACCGTGGGCGTGAGAATAGGCACTGGTGATAGGTTGGGGGGGGGAGAAGGAGGGAGGAATAGGGGGATTGGGAGACGAATCTCATATATCAGCCAATCATAGACAGGTATTGAGCATCCCCCCTCCTACTATGATTAGACCAATAGGCCATGAATATATTCTCCCAGCATTTCATATTCTGACGACTGCTATTGTACATTGCTGAAAATCCCATTCACTATTCCGCTTCTGGGAGCAGCTTCCCCATTGTAGGTTTGGGAAACTACCAATTGCAAATCTCTGTTCCATTTTTACCCAGATTTTCGGTTTCTTATATATATATATATATATAGATATATATTATATATATATAATAATCATATATATATAATATAATGAAATACTATACCCATTGAAGTTATCACATCTGCCAGCACGCAATTGGTATTACGGTATGGTCTGCACTTTAAGTTGGACGCAGAGGTGGGCAGAAAGGGATAGAGAGGGGGGAAGGAATAGAGAGGGGGGGAGGGCAGGCGAAGGGACAGCGGGACCCGCCGGTCAACCAAGTTAAGTTTCTCGTAGTTATGCGCGTACAGTAATAAATAGCGAAAGAATTAGTAGTTAGTAGTAGAAGAAGGATAGAGTATAAATATATATACTATATTTCAATATAATATATTATATATAATATCACTACACACACTACTACACACACACACACACAACACACAACACACACACACACACACAACACACACCACACATATATATCCAGGTAGCAGCCCCATAGCAGCTGTACCTAACTCGATGGTACATATTTACTACTAGGTGACAACAGAGGCATCAGGGTGAAAGGAATCTGCCCATTTGTTTCAGCCTCATCAATTGTTGTTTACAGAGCGTAGTGTGGGTCGGGTAGTTTTGGTTGTAGCTGCTATCATTAAATGTGTATATCTACCGTCAATCCTTCGGAGGGACTGTTCCCCCTTGCTATTCATATAGTTTATAATCAATGTTTTTTTCACTCGTACGCTCGAGAGCTATCTGACGGCGGTGGGTACTCGTGGTTTGCATTGTGGGAATGGCTCACGTGGGTTTACACTCATGCACTCGCGAAATGGCTCCTATCAACCTGTCCTCTTACAACGAACGTCGCTTTTCCCTCGTATGGCGTCACCATAAGGCCAAAAACTGGTCGTACTAAAACATAGGAAGCGGCTGGCGAAAGTGACGTACTGTCCCGTTTTCTGTTTGGGTCCTCTGGCAGGTTAGGAGAAACCACTTTAAACTGACCGTTTTCTTGGCGATTGTGTGAAACCTTTAGGTATGACGGGGCTGGTGGGAGGGGGAAACATGTTGTGCGTGTTCCCAGCTTTCAGAAGGGGGCCCCACGGGGGCCCTCAAGTCCCCCCCTGGTGCACATTGTTCATGCTTTTGTGACTGTGTGAAGTCTTCCCCATATACTGGATTCTCCTTATGCGTGTCTGTAGGGTGACGAGCTTCAGCTCTTGGACTCCGTTTGTTAGCTCTCTTGGGATATGTTTCGGAAGCTGTTGATGTGATGTCTTGGGCTCGGGTTCTTGGATTCTCAGCCCTGGTGTTCAGTCGTGTCTGCTCCTGCTGTTTGCTAGCAATGAGAGGGGATGCAGGGTGTGGTGGAGGGTTGTGGTGGAGGCCCTGCAAGATGTGGTGGAACCTGCAGATTGTGGTGGAACCCTGCAAGACTGGTGGTGGAACCCTGCAAGATTGTGGTGGAACCCTACAAGATTGTGGTGGAACTCTGCAAGATTGTGGTGGAACCCTGCAGATTTGTGGTGGAACCCTGCAAGATTGTGGTGGAACTCTGCAAGATTGTGGTGGAACTCTGCAAGATTGTGGTGGAACCCTACAAGATTGTGGTGGAACTCTGCAAGATGGTGGTGGAACCCCTGCAAGATTGTGTGGTGGAACCCTGCAAGATTGTGGTGGAACCCTGCAAGAACTGTTGTGGAACCCTGCAAGACTGTGGGGAACCCTGCAAGACTGTGGGTGGAACCCTGCAAGACTGTGGTGGAACCCTGCAAGACTGTGGTGGAACCCTGCAGACTGTGGTGGAACCCTGCAAGATTGTGGTGGAACTCTGCAAGATTGTGGTGGAACCCTGCAAGACTGTGGTGGAAACCTGCAAGACTGTGGTGGAACCCTGCACGACTGTGGTGGAACCCTGCCAGACTGTGTTGGAACCCTGCAAGACTGTGGGGGAACCCTGCAAGATTTGTGGTGGAACCCTGCAAGATTGTAGTGGAACCCTGCAAGACTGTAGTGGAACCCTGCAAGCCTGTAGTGGGACCCTGCAAAATGGTAGTGGAACCCTGCAAGATTGTAGTGGAACCCTGCAAGACTGTGGTGGAAACCCTGCAAGACTGTGGTGGAACCCTGCAAGATTGTGGTGGAACCAGTGTTGTACTTGAGACAAGAACCATGACCAAGCAAGAACAGAGGTTCAGCGGTTCAGCCATCAATCATCAACATGAACTTCCAGTCAGATGGAGGTGTTGACAATGCAGTTGTGATCTTAATTACCGTAAGCCTGCAGTCCTGCCCATCAGGTTTGGTCGACTGTTCTGGCAACCATTTGGGAGACCGGTTAATTTGACGTGTTGATTAAGAATATAATTAGTTTGCAAACTACCTAGAATAGCGAATTAGTTTTGATTGAAAGGAACGTTATTATTAATTAGTTTTGGTCCGGTTAATTATGCTATATTAGACTTTTATACAAGGGACAAACGCGGTCGGTACAAAAATAAAGTGTCTTCATTTAAGTGCTGGTCACCTGTTGTGTCTTTTAAGTGTAGACAATCTATTACACTTAATAGACTAAGTCTTATTACGTCTATTACGCTTAATAGACTGTAAATAATCTAATACACTTAATAACTATTAAGCGTTGATCATCTATTGCGTCTATTAAATGTTGATCATCTATTGCGTCTATTAAGAGTTGATCATCTATTGATGTTTGGTTTGAAGATGAACGAAGGAAAGTATTCATAATTACACGAAACCGCTCATCAAACTGTATACATATATTTAACGAGCGTATAGACATGATATTCCCATACTAGCTACGCATGTATGCAAGCCCAGGTGAAAAAGTGGTCGGGACGGGTAAACATGCATATACATGCATACATATTTTCTACTGTATACGCCCAGTCTGTATACACAGTTTCAATCATCGTGAAGAGGTGTTGAAGGTCCTCCTTCGGAACAGGAGATATAGACAGCTTCCAGAGGTTGACCTCAAGTGCATAGAAAGTGAGCAGCTGGTCAATTCTCATCGGTGTCCGGCCAGGTTGTGGTGGAGGGAGAGCGCAAGAGGAGAATGGAGAGGGATATGGGAGGTGGCGAGGAGAGAGAGGGGTGAGAATGGTGGAATGGGTAATAGGTGCAACGCCGAGATCAGGGTAGGAATTTGAGGCATCGATGCAGTGAGTACAGGTAGGAAAAAGGTGGAAGTTGAGCGAGGGGGAAGCGGGAGGAAGGTGGGGGGGGAGACGTGGGTAGAAGAGAGTAGACAAGACAGGTAAGGACGAGGTGTAGGGTAGATAAGCCAGTATCTACTGCAGGGTGTGGGGCCGGCCAGCCTCTGGTCTCAGGCATTAAGCAAGAAATACATTCCTAATTTAAGTCATGAACAAAGCATAGTGACCTAACGACGTCCTACTAGAAGAATAGTCCTCCTCTCTCTCTCGTCTCTCTCTCTCTCTCTCTCTCGTCTCCTCTCTCTCCTCTCTCTACTCTCTCTCCTCTCTCTATCTCACTGTTCTACTGTATGCAAATATACGTGTGACTGTAAATCTGAACGTTAAAGAATGTTTGGGAGAGACCAAGTGAGGGTCACACACACACACACACACCAATGTGTATGACCAAAGAGCCGAGCTCAACCCCCGCAGCACAATTAGGTGAGTACACACAGTGCAGAGTAGTTACCAGGTGGAATGCATTACGCTGTGATGTGGTGGAAGCTGACTCCATACGCAGTTTCAAATGTAGACATGATAGATGCCCAGTAGGCTCAGGAATCTGTACACCAGTTGACTGACGGTGAGAAGCGGGCCTAAAGAGCGAGCTCATAACCCCTTCGCAGCACAACTAGTGAGTACAACAACAGGGACACACAGCGGGTTCAATGAAGGATAATTCTGGTTAACAAACTTGGCCATCCAACCCTGTCTTGTGTGCAAGGTTCCTCACAAACAAAAATAGTAAGCAACTAAAAGTTTCTTTACTTATACAAAAGTAATGGTACAATATGATATTAATAAAATAGTCAGCCTTTACGACCAATAAAGTCCTAATTATGGAACAATTTGCTTGTGTAGAAGACACTGAAGCTGATATTAATGATCTTTAACTGGGTGACAGACAATTAGGTAATTGGGTGACAGATAATTAAGTATTATCAAAAGAAATCATCAATGGGCGACAGAACGTACCACGATTTTAAACAGTTTAAAATTCAAAAACTTCAATTTCTTAAATTCAAGTATGGTAAAATTCAACAACTTAAACGACAATATTGGGTGCAGCCCCAATCACCTCTCTTCATAGGGGGGAAAATGACATGTCAAATCTGGGTCTGATCTAGGAATAAATCTGGGTCTGATCTAGGAATAAATCTGGGTCTGATCTAGGAATAAATCTGGGTCTGATCTAGGAATAAATCTGGGTCTGATCTAGGAATAAATCTGGGTCTGATCTAGGAATAAATCTGGGTCTGATCTAGGAATAAATCTGGGTCTGATCTAGGAATAATCTGGGTCTGATCTAGGAATAAATCTGGGTCTGATCTGGGAATAAATCTGGGTCTGATCTAGGAATAAATCTGGGAATCAATGATCTGGGAATAATGACGTCAGATGACCTATATATCATCAGCCTCCCCAAAAAATGATTAGGATGGATTAGGAGAACCTTCAAATCCAGGATTCTACTACAATGCTCATATTAATCAGGTCTAGCATGAGTACTGAGTACTCACACTCATACTGTATGAGTACCTGTCTTGAGTACTGCTCAATACTCACTCTCCCCTTCAAAGCAGGAAGGAAGGAAGGAACTATCAGGGGAAAGCGCCAAGCCATTTCGACTATATAGCACTGGGAAGGGGTCAGGATAAGGATTTGGGATGGGACGAGGGGAAGGATTGGTGCCCAATCACTTGGACGGTCGGGGATTGAACGCCGATCTGCATGAATGGAGACCGTCGCTCTACCGTCCAGCCCAAGTGGTTGGGCACTTCAAAGCAGGAGAGAGTGCTGAAATAGAGGGAACACAGAGAACATACAACAGACATAGACGCGATAAAGCACCTAAATCATTGGAATTGCCTCAAAGTTCTCAATATGTGTTCTCTGGCAAGGAGATGAGAGATACACACGGAAGATACTGGAGGTTATCTTGAGATCTTCTTGAGATGATTTCGGGGCTTGGTGTCCCCCGCGGCTCGGTCCTCGACCAGGTCCTCAACCTGTTAGCATAAGGGTCAGGTTTATAATATACATAACAACACACACGGGAATGAGAGATATGGAAGGAAATGCAGGTAAGAGCCAGTAAAGAGTAGAGGTGCCATAGGCACAATCGGAGAACACTGTATGAACTTCAGAGGTCCACGCCTGTTCAATTCTCTCTCAAGAACAATAAACAATATTGGCAGGACGTGTTCACGTGTTCAATAAACACGTGCTGGCGTGTTCAAGAAGCAACTCATTAAGTTCCTGCAAGAAGTGCCGGACCAACCGGGCTGTAGTGGACACGTAGGCATGCGGGCCGCTTCAAGCAACAGCCCTCTTGATCAAGGTATGAGGGAGGATACCTTGCGACCAGGGCAGCTGGTCGCGAGAACTCACTCAAGATCCACCTTTGATAAATCTTAACCAAACAAACCTTGATACCTTGAGGATACCTTGAGGTGCTTCCGGGGCTTATCGTCCCCGCGGCCCGGTCATCGACCAGGCCTCCTGGTTGCTGGACTGATCAACCAGGCTGTTGGACGCGGCTGCTCGCAGCCTGACGTATGAGTCACAGCCTGGTTGATCAGGTATCCTTTGGAGGTGCTTATCCAGTTCTCTCTTGAACACTGTGAGGGGTTTGCCAGTTATGTCCCTTATATGTAGGACACAAAAGACACAAGAAACCAATAAAACAAAAATTCAACTACATAAAAAAATAGAGATCTATCATACATAAAAAGGTGTCTATCTATGACTGTCTATCAACATATTGGAGCCAATTGTTGTTATAGATTCAGCTACTCGGAACAAGTTCCAAGTAGCACGGGCTATGGTGAGCCCGTAGTGGACTTACCTGGCACAGGATTGGTGCTGTTTGGAGCCAACTGATTAAGAATAGGAAGTATAGACGCCGTCGGCGATGTGTGTGTGGGGGGGGGAGGGGCAAAGATGGGGGGAATGAAGGGAAGATAGGTAGCAAGGTAAACTAGGGACATAAGGTAAGTAGACAGGGGAGGGAAGCTAAGGAGGGGAGAGAGACAGGGAGAGAAGCTAAGGAGGGGAGAGAGACAGGGAGAGAAGCTAAGGAGCAGAGAGAGACAGGGAGGAAGATAAGGAGCAGAGGGACTGCTAGAAGATAGATAAGGAGGGAAGGAAGGTAGGTATAAGCCATGGAGGGAAGGTAGGGGCTAAGGTAGGGGGTAAGGTAGGGAGAGGCCCTGAGTGGCTTCACCTTCAAGGTACACAATGCCCCCCTGCTAATCACTCTAACATTTACCTTCCTCTACACCGCTAATTATTTTAATTTAGTTCAAAGAAAAGTTGTCAGCGATGTGGCAAAAGTGTTGACCACAAGTCATTTATTCATTTAAAGCCATTGTGGTTGTTCCTTTGATCCTGCGGGGGTCCGATCCCTTGATTGTACGGGCTCCAATCTGTTGATTGTACGGGCTCCAATCCGTTGATTGTACGGGCTCCAATCTGTTTATTGTACGGGCTCCAATCTGTTGATTGTACGGGCTCCAATCTGTTGATTGTACGGGCTCCAATCTGTTGAGTGTACGGGCTCCAATCCATTGATTGTACGGGCTCCAATCCGTTGATTGTACGGGCTCCAATCTGTTGATTGTACGGGCTCCAATCCCTTGATTGTACGGGCTCCAGTCTGTTGATTGTACGGGCTCCAATCCGTTGATTGTACGGGCTCCAATCTGTTGATTGTACGGGCTCCAATCCCTTGATTGTACGGGCTCCAATCTGTTGATTGTACGGGCTCCAATCCGTTGATTGTACGGGCTCCAATCTGTTGATTGTACGGGCTCCAATCTTGATTCGATTTGAGTCAAGTGTGACACTTTAGGACTCGACTCGTCCCCGAGGACGACTCGAGTCCTTAAAATCGCGTCTTTTCACGTCGAGTCCGTGAGGTTAGGTCTAAAGGCCTGAGTCAAAGCGGAAATAAGAATTAGGAGCTAGCGCTAAGCCAGTATCACGATATTGCACTTGGAACAGATATGAGACAGACTAAGAGCTGGGATATGATGCCGGGGTAAAACGAACAGTATCCAGCTAGAACTTCAGGGGCTCGAACACCTACCGTACAAGAAGCAGTCCAAGTGGATGAGCCACCGCAAGCAAATCACAGCGGAAAATCACTAGAACTTAACCTTTTATATAAAAGCAGTTAGTGTGATTAAAACACCAAAAAAAAGGTGTCCTAATTATATATTGTTAATACTTTTGTTACATGGAAAGGTCCATTGGAATTATCTATATAGACCCTTTCAGAACGGGTGGTTCTTGACACCGTGGGCGTGAGAATAGGCACTGGTGAATAGGTTGGGGGGGAGAAGGAGGGAGGAATAGGGGGATTGGGAGACGAATCTCATATATCAGCCAATCATAGGTATTGAGCATCCCCCCCCCCCTACTATGATTAGACCAATAGGCTCATGAATTCTCCCAGCATTTCATATTCTGACGACTGCTATTGTGTATTGCTTAAAATCCCATTCACTATTCCGCTTCTGGGAGCAGCTTCCCCATTTGTAAGGTTTGGGAAACTACCAATTGCAATCTCTTGTTCCTATTATTACCCAGATTTTCGGTTATATATATATATATATATATATATATATATATATATATATATATAATATATATATATATATATAACTGAAAACTCACACCCCAGAAGTGACTCGAACCCATACTGCCAGGAGCAACGCAATTGGTATGTACAGGGATGCCTATACATACCTATACATTAGTCCTGGGGACCATTCAGGCTTGTTCGCATATATATATATATATATATATATATATATATATATATATATATATATATATATATATATACTTGGTTGTATTCTCAGGTATTGTGAGTATTTACTATTTGCATTTGCTGAATGGAGCTATTAGCTCTTGGACCCCGCCTTTCTAACCAATTTAATTTTCTTCTATTATGTCTACACTATATATATATATATATATATATATATATATATATATATATATATATATATATATAATATATATATATATAATCTCACCCACACACACCACACACACCACACACACACACACACACACACAAACACACCCACACACACACACACACACACACATATATACCCGGTAGCAGCCCATAGCAGCTGTCCTAACTCGCAGGTACCTATTTACTACTAGGTGAACAGAGCATCAGGTGAAAGAATCTATGCCATTTGTTTCAGCCTCATCATTGTTGTTTACAGAGCGTAGTGTGGGTCGGGTAGTTTGGTGTAGCTGCTATCATCTAAATGTGATATCTACCGTCAATCCTTCGGAGGGACTGTTCCCCTTGCTATTCATATAGTTTATAATCAATGTTTTTTTCACTCGTACGCTCGAGAGCTATCTGACGGCGTTGGTACTCGTGGTTTGCATTCGTGGAAATGGCTCACGTGGTTTACACTTATGCACTCGCGAAATGGCTCCTATCACCTGTCCTCTTACGAAGAAACTGTGCGCTTTTCGCCCGTATGCGTCACATAAGGCCAAAAACTGTCGTACTAAAACATAGGAAGCGGCTGGCGAAAGTGACGTACTGTCCCGTTTTCTGTTTGGGTCCTCTGGCCTAGGTTAGGAGAGAACCACTTTAAACTGACCGTTTTTCTTGGCGATGGGGGGAACCTTTAGGTATGACGGGCTGGTGGGAGGGGGGGAACATGTGTGCGTGTTCCCAGCTTTCAGAAGGGGGCCCCACGGGGGCCTTCAAGTCCCCCCCTGGTGCACATTGTTCATGCTTTTGTGACTGTGTGAAGTCTTCCCCATTTGTTCTTTTAGTCGTGTCTGTGGGTGACGAGCTCTCAGCTACTTGGACTCCGTTTGTTAGCTCTCTTGTGAT
>WNGS01165751.1:12669119-12680476 GCA_020271785.1 Procambarus virginalis
GATCAACCTATAAAGTCCCGTGCAACTTTTTATATCCATAGATTACGTTATCAACACTCTAATGCATTATTTTGCGTGCATGAATAATATTGAAATTATATAATAAACGAAGTGAATAAAGATGGTTTAAATACATGACTATTTAATCACATGACTACAATGTATTGTAGTCATGTGATCCACACTGTATTGTAGTCATGTGATCCACACTGTATTGTAGTCATGTGATCTATAATGTATTGTATGTTGAGCCCAGATGATCTAGAAGCATAATAATGAGTAAGTATGTGACGGTCTGCCTCTACTCTCCTCGGTGTGCTGCAGATGGAGTGCGGATCTCATCCTCCGACAGCATCGAGTCTCTTCTGATGAGCGACTTCGACCTCGTGATTAACGACGTCTCGTACCGGGTGGTGGTGCCCCCCGAGCACAAGCTCACCCTGGTAGGTCTCCTGGCGCGCCCCCTGGTACAAGCTCACTCTGGTAGGTCTCCTGGCGCGCCCCCTGGTACAAGCTCACCCTGGTAGGTCTCCTGGCGCGCCCCCTGGTACAAGCTCACTCTGGTAGGTCTCCTGGCGCGACCCCTGGTACAAGCTCACTCTCGTAGGTCTCCTGGCGCGCCCCCTGGTACAAGCTCACTCTGGTAGGTCTCCTGGCGCGCCCCCTGGTACAAGCTCACTCTGGTAGGTCTCCTGGCGCGCCCCCTGGTACAAGCTCACTCTGGTAGGTCTCCTGCGCGCCCCCTGTTACAAGCTCACCCTGGTAGGTCTCCTGGCGCGCCCCCTGGTACAAGCTCACTCTGGTAGGTCTCCTGGCGCGCCCCCTGTTACAAGCTCACCTTGGTAGGTCTCCTGGCGCGCCCCCTGTTACAAGCTCACTCTTGTAGGTCTCCTGGCGCGCCCCCTGGTACAAGCTCACTCTTGTAGGTCTCCTGGCGCGCCCCCTGTTACAAACTTACACTGGTAGGTCTCCTGGCGCGCCCCCTGTTACAAGCTTACACTGGTAGGTCTCCTGGCGCGCCCCCCTGTTACAAGCTTACACTGGTAGGTCTCCTGGCGCGCCCCCCTGTTACAAGCTTACACTGGTAGGTCTCCTGGCGCGCCCCCCTGTTACAAGCTTACACTGGTAGGTCTCCTGGCGCGCCCCCCTGTTACAAGCTTACACTGGTAGGTCTCCTGGCGCGCCCCCTGTTACAAGCTCACCCTGGTAGGTCTCCTGGCGCGCCCCCTGGTACAAGCTTACAAGTGACTTGAGGAAAGTGTTCACATGTACGCTTCTCTGTTATCACCTCGGCAAGGGATGGAATAAATAACTACTGCAATTGTTTATTTTATAACTGGCTATAACATCGGTTTCTAGTGGTCATTGAGCCTTTCAAAATTATTGGGGAAAATGGCAAAACATTATCTTTTTTAACGAGATAAATTTTGAACACGCACGTGTGTGATGTCTCCGGCCGGGGCTGAAGTTTTCAGAATGTGTCCTCGTAGTATACTTGTGTGTGTTACTTAATATACTTGAGTGTGTTACTTAGTATACTGTGTGTGTTACAGAGGTTGGCTTGAGAATCCACAATTCAGAGTTCGTATATGTGATTCCGTATATTATATCCGTATATATAGAGAAACTATTCAGGTTCCGCATATATCAGAATCCAGACTTCAGAATCCGTATATAGTGTCATGAAACTGCATGACAAACACAAGAGTGTGTTTGTCATGCAGAGCTTCCAAGGCGACAGTTGCCAGAGACCAACCCGTCCTCACAAATTCGTATAGTCAATACTGACTTAATAAATACGTGCACAGGTGATATACTAAACATAATAAACACCCTTAAAAAGCTTCATAGAAAACACCGACCTTACCTAACCTTGTTAGTATGTTAAGATAAGCATCTTATAGCTTCGTAATTACAATTGTTACTTAACCTATTATAGGTATAGGTTAAGTAATAATTGTAATTACGAAACAATAAGATGCTTATCTTAACATACTAACAAGGTTAGGTATGGTCGGTGTTTTCTATGAATCTTTTTAAGGGTGTCTATTATGTTTAGTATATCACCTGTGCACGTATTTAATAAGTCAATATTGACTATACGAATTTGCGAGAACGGGTTGCAACGGTATAGTGTCGTCACTGGTATAGTGTCGTCACTGGTATAGTGTCGTCACTGGTGTTGTCGTCACTGGTATAGTGTCATCACTGGTATAGTGTCGTCACTGGTATAGTGTCGTCACTGGTATAGAGTCGTCACTGGTGGTGTCGTCACTGGTATAGTGTCGTCACTGGTGGTGTCGTCACTGGTATAGTGTCGTCACTGGTGGTGTCGTCACTGGTATAGTGTCGTCACTGGTGGTGTCGTCACTGGTATAGTGTCGTCACTGGTGGTGTCGTCACTGGTATAGTGTCGTCACTGGTATAGTGTCGTCACTGGTAGTGTCGTCACTGGTATAGTGTCGTCACTGGTGGTGTCGTCACTGGTATAGTGTCGTCACTGGTGGTGTCGTCACTGGTATAGTGTCGTCACTGGTATAGTGTCGTCACTGGTATAGTGTCGTCACTGGTAGTGTCGTCACTGGTATAGTGTCGTCACTGGTGGTGTCGTCACTGGTATAGTGTCGTCACTGGTGGTGTCGTCACTGGTATAGTGTCGTCACTGGTATAGTGTCGTCACTGGTGGTGTCGTCACTGGTATAGTGTCGTCACTGGTATAGTGTCGTCACTGGTGGTGTCGTCACTGGTATAGTGTCGTCACTGGTATAGTGTCGTCACTGGTGGTGTCGTCACTGGTATAGTGTCGTCACTGGTGGTGTCGTCACTGGTATAGTGTCATCACTGGTGGTGTCGTCACTGGTATAGTGTCGTCACTGGTATTGTGTCGTCACTGGTATAGTGTCGTCACTGGTATAGTGTCGTCACTGGTATAGTGTCGTCACTGGTGGTGTCATCACTGGTATAGTGTCGTCACTGGTGGTGTCATCACTGGTGGTGTCGTCACTGGTGGTGTCATCACTGGTATAGTGTCGTCACTGGTATAGTGTCGTCACTGGTATAGTGTCGTCACTAGTGGTGTCATCACTGGTATAGTGTCGTCACTGGTATAGTGTCGTCACTGGTATAGTGTCACTGGTATAGTGTCGTCACTGGTATAGTGTCGTCACTGGTATAGTGTCGTCACTGGTATAGTGTCGTCACTGGTGGTGTCGTCACTGGTATAGTGTCGTCACTGGTGGTGTCGTCACTGGTATAGTGTCGTCACTGGTATAGTGTCGTCACTGGTATAGTGTCGTCACTGGTATAGTGTCGTCACTGGTGGTGTCGTCACTGGTATAGTGTCGTCACTGGTATAGTGTCGTCACTGGTATTGTGTCGTCACTGGTATAGTGTCGTCACTGGTATAGTGTCGTCACTGGTATAGTGTCGTCACTGGTATAGTGTCGTCACTGGTGGTGTCATCACTGGTATAGTGTCGTCACTGGTGGTGTCATCACTGGTGGTGTCGTCACTGGTGGTGTCATCACTGGTATAGTGTCGTCACTGGTATAGTGTCGTCACTGGTATAGTGTCGTCACTGGTATAGTGTCGTCACTAGTGGTGTCATCACTGGTATAGTGTCGTCACTGGTATAGTGTCGTCACTGGTATAGTGTCACTGGTATAGTGTCGTCACTGGTATAGTGTCGTCACTGGTATAGTGTCGTCACTGGTATAGTGTCGTCACTGGTATAGTGTCGTCACTGGTATAGTGTCGTCACTGGTGGTGTCATCACTGGTATAGTGTCGTCACTGGTGGTGTCATCACTGGTGGTGTCGTCACTGGTGGTGTCATCACTGGTATAGTGTCGTCACTGGTATAGTGTCGTCACTGGTATAGTGTCGTCACTGGTGGTGTCATCACTGGTATAGTGTCGTCACTGGTATAGTGTCGTCACTGGTATAGTGTCGTCACTGGTATAGTGTCTTCACTGTCCACGTGACGACAGTGTCGTCACGACACTGGTGGTGTCGTCACTGGTATAGTGTCGTCACTGGTATAGTGTCGTCACTGGTATAGTGTCGTCACTGGTGGTGTCATCACTGGTGGTGTCATCACTGGTATAGTGTCATCACTGGTATAGTGTCGTCACTGGTATAGTGTCGTCACTGGTATAGTGTCGTCACTGGTATAGTGTCGTCACTGGTGGTGTCATCACTGGTATAGTGTCGTCACTGGTCCTATGTACACTCCTCATTTATTGGCTTTTATCTTCCTCATTTCACTAGATAAGTCCACTTAATCATTCCAAGTTTCTCCTCTGTGTCTCAGTCCTGCTTCCTTCCCTCTCTTTTCACCCCTTTTATTAACGTCTCTTCCCCATCTCTTCCTCATCTCCAAGATCTCTTCCTGTGTGTAAGAATCCATGTCCATCTCAGCTGTTACACTCAACGCCAACAGTAACAGTCTTGTGTCTCCAAGCTTACCGTACTCACCACGTTGTGCTTGCGGGGGGTTGAGCTTTGGCTCTTTGGACCCGCCTCTCAAACGTCAATCAACTGGTTGTTTAACCCCTTCCCAGCGCTATATAGTCGGCGCTTTCTCCTAATAGTTGCCTTCCCTTCTTCTAACCCCCCCCCCACCACCACCTCTTCCCCACCTGCCTCGACATTCCCCCTACCCACCTGCCCCAACACCCCACTACCTGCCCCCCTTCCCATTCTCATTCCCCCTCCCTGGATCTGGAATGTTGAAACGGAAACTGAGCATTTCACTCTCTTCCTGAACCCACTCATCCTGGGTCACTTGTTGCAGCTGGAGCGGTGAGGCAGCAGCTGGAACAGAGAGGCAGCAGCTGGAACAGTGAGGCAGCAGCTGGAACAGTGAGGCAGCAGCTGGAACAGAGAGGCAGCAGCTGGAGCGGTGAGGCATGCAGCAGCTGGAGCGGTGAGGCAGCAGCTGGAGCGGTGAGGCAGCAGCTGGAACAGAGAGGCAGCAGCTGGAACAGTGAGGCAGCAGCTGGAACAGAGAGGCAGCAGCTGGAACAGAGAGGCAGCAGCTGGAGCGGTGAGGCATGCAGCAGCTGGAGCGGTGAGGCATGCAGCAGCTGGAACAGAGAGGCAGCAGCTGGAACAGTAAGGCAGCAGCTGGAACAGAGAGGCAAGCAGCTGGAACAGGGAGGCAGGAGCTGGAAAAGAGAGGAATCACAACAGCAATATATCTAGCTGAACATAAGGAGTGGAAGCAGCGATGGCGGTGTGGTTGTTCTTGACCTGGTTTCAAAACCCGTTGACCTAGTTTCCAGTATTGCCTGACCTTGTGTCTCCACGAGCACGTCAAGGTCAAGCAGAGGGGGGGAGGGGAGGGGGGTTTAGCGTGCCTTCACTCTGGCCGGTACACGCTCGAGGGCAGTTAGTGGACCTTCACTCTAAGTAGCTTGATCTCAAATCAATTCTTCTCGAATTTAATCTGGATTGTGCACCATAGTACAAATATTGACGTACTAAGCAATTAGATAGTAGAACTTTGTATTATATAGTACAAAGTACATATAAAGTGCAAAGTTTTATCTACCACAACTCATATCAAGGATCAATATGAGGATCAATATTAGTGCCAGGAAACATCGTGTACAGAACATGTCTATACACGTCGGGGCCTGACGGCTGAGTGGACAGCGCTCGGGATTCGTAGTCCTGAGGTTCCGGTTCGATCCCCGGTGGAGGTGGAAACAAATAAGTTTCTCTCACCCTAATCCTCGTGTTCACCTAGCAGTAAATAGGTACCTGGGAGTTATAGATAGCTGCTACGGGCTGCTTCCTGGGTGTGTGTAACAAAAAAAAAAAGAGGCCCTGGTCGAGGACCGGGCCGCGGGGACGCTTAGCCCCGAAATCATCTCAAGATAACCTCAAGATAACCTCAAGATAACCTCAAGAACCTGAATCTCTGAACGGCGTAAGCAAAGATGAACTCTGGGGATTTCTGGTTCCTGAACCCATTATAGCCCTTAGTAACGTGTTCCCACTAATGCTTTCGGGCTCACCATAGCCCGTGCTACTTGAAACATTTTGTTCCAGGTAGCGAATCTTAAACAACACTAATGCTAGGTATGGGGCAGACCCATACCCCATGGGTCTACCCCATACCGCCCACAGGATGGGTATGGGGTACATAATAAAAATTAAAAAAGCTTGAATATTTCTGGGTAGATTGCATCAACCTTCAAAAGGAGTCTTTCCGGAGTCCTACAGAATACAGTGTGTGTGTAGGGGGTATTAAAACACATTCTTGAGCATTAACCAATGGTATGGATTCCCAACCACAACAAGGTGCAAGATCAAACCCATGAAAATGTTGAGAGATGCGATAGTGTTTGTTTCAGAACTGAAGGGCTTACTATAGGTTAGGAGGCTAGGGAACTCCGACCTTATCACGCACGCACGCACACACACACACACACACACACACACACACACACACACACACACACACCACACACACACACACACACACACACACACTTTCTACGGCAGTCGATCCTACACTCCAATCATGTAGAACCGCTACATAACCCTCTCCTAAACCCCTAAACACATCACCCCTCCTCTACCATCACCCCCACCCAATTGAACCCCCTTCCTTCAACCCCTCTACCCTCCCCCCCCCCTGTACTCACCTAGCTATGCTTGCGGGGGTTGAGCTTCGGCTCTTAGGTCCCCTCTGTACCCTCCCCCCCCCATCCCACCATTCACAAAAATAATCTAAATACAAAAATACACACATTTCATGAACAATACAATGGAGAATTCATAATTTAATATCAATTATTTAACATTATTAATACCTGGGAGTATTATACGCCCTCTCTACGCATTTCCCTGTTCTCTCTCTCTCACCACCCTCTCTCACCTCTCCCTCTCTCTCTCTCACCTCTCTCCCCCGTGCCCCTGGTGGCGAGCTGAGACACTGGGCCAGGAATGCCCGGACCCCAGCTGGCATGCGCGCGCAGGGCCCCCGGCGAGGATTAACATGGAGACAAAGTCCAGCCGTACTGTTATGCTCGGACTTGGCCAGCGCTTAACGGGTCAAGGAAGAGTGTTCAAAATGGGTGGTCAAGGGGGTGGTCAAGGGTAAGGAATGGTCAAGGTAGGGTATGGTCAATGGGTTTTTAAGGAATGGGGTGGTGGTGGGAAAGGGGGGGGGATAAAGAGGAAGGGGAGCTACAGGTGAAGGGAAAGTTTAGAAATGGGGAAATATAGTGTGAGTTATGACAGCAGGCGGGCTGTTCGCCTTGCTGACACCATAGGTGAGTGTTGGCAGCTAAGCTAAGCTTGGTCTCTTTGCCAGGGACCTGTTAGTGTGTGTGTATGTGTGTGTGTGGTTCTTCACATATATTTCAGCATATATAGAGGCCATATTATATATCAGTATTTCATCTAGGAATTATGTACTATGGGGCTGGGTTTTCATTGAGTTAGATTGAGGCTCTTGGGCCACCAGCTGTGGGAGTGGGGCGTTTCATCTTCTTTTCTTGGACCACCAGCTGTGGGAGCGGGGCGTCTCATCTTGGGCCACCAGCTGTGGGAGCGGGCGTCTCATCTTGGGCCCCAACTGTGGGAGTGGGGCGTCTCATCCTGGACCACCTGCTGTGGGAGTGGGGTGTCTCATCTTGGGCACCAGCTGTGGGAAGTAGGGCGTCTCATCTTAGGCCACCAGCTGTGGGAGTGAGGCGTCTCGTCTTGGGCCACCAGCTGTGGGAGTGGGGCGTCTCATCTTGGGCCACCAGCTGTGGGAGTGGAACGTCTCATCTTGGACCACCAACTGTGGGAGTGGGGCGCCTCATCTTGGGCCACCAGCTGTGGGATTGGAGCGTCTCATCTTGGGCCACCAGTTGTGGGAGTGGGGTGTCTCGTCTTGGGGCCACCAGCTGTGGGAGTGGGGCGTCTCATCTTGGGCCACCAGCTGTTGGGAGTGGGGCGTCACATCTTGGGCACCAGCTGTGGGAGTGGGGCGTCTCTCTTGAGCCACCAGCTGTGGGAGTGGGGCGTCTCATCTTTGGACCACCAGCTGTGGGAGTGGGGCGTCTCATCTTAGGCCACCAGCTGTGGGAGTGGGACGTCTCATCTTGGGCCACCAGCTGTGGGTAGTGAGGCGTCTCGTCTTGGTCCACCAGCTGTGGGAGTGGGGCGTCTCGGTCTTGGTCCACCAGCTGTGGAGTGGGACGTCTCATCTTAGGCCACCAGCTGTGGGAGTGGGACGTCTCGTCTTGGGCCACCAGCTGTGGGAGTGGGGCGTCTCGTTTTGGGCCACCAGCTGAGGGAGCGGGGCGTCTCATTTTGGGCCACCAGCTTGAGGGAGCGGGGCATCTCATTTTGGGCCACCAGCTGTGGGAGTAGGGGCGTCTCATCTTGGGCCACCAGCTGTGGGAGTGGGGCGTTCATCTTGGGCCACCAGCTGAGGGAGTAGGGGCATCTCATTTTGGGCCACAGCTATGGGAGTGGGGCGTCTCATCTTGGAGTAATGTTTCCAACATTGGGTCTTGTAACATTAGGATGGTGTTCCACACACCTGATGGCTTGGTGCTGTAGTCTATGTTTAGTGGCTGTATGTTCAGGAGTTCCTGGAGCTCCTGGATTGTCTGGTCCATCATGGTGGACGGTGTTTGACTGCTCTTCTTAGTGCCTTATGTCCCACTGCTTATAGTTTTTACATGTTAGTTTTCCATATGGTGTCAGGATCACACACAACGCCACTAAATTACACGATTACCAGCGCCACCACCACATACCACCACCACACCTGGATAAAGTCACGTGGACCCACAGACTGGATAACAACACCTGGATAATTAGTGTGACTGGTGAACCTAAACTGGAGCAGAATACAACAAATTGAAAAGAGAGAAAGAGAGGGCAAATGTGTCCAGGCTGAGAACAACAGCGAACCAAATTTTGTGTTAATGCTAAAAAGGAGGAGAGAGAGAGAGAGAGAGAGAGAGAGAGAGAGGAGAGAGAGAGAGGAGAGAGAGAGTGAGAGGAGAGAGATGAGAGAGAGAGAGAAGAGAACAGACGGGGTAATATACGAAAATTGGGAAATAGAAGACGAATAGAGGGAGAATAGAAATCGAGGAAGAAGTGAAATAGCACGTGGTTGACGCAGGAGATGACGCAAGGCTTGACGCAAACGACGCAAGGCTTGACGTAGGAGATGACGCAAGTCTTGAGGGATGGAGGGTAGAGCCCGTTAGAGGATAGGATAGACTGAAAGGGGTAGACAAGAAAAGGCAGACAGCCTGGTAGAAAAGCTTGACTAGATGTAATCAAATCTAAATAACTAAATAAACTAATAAAACTAAATAAAAAGATTAAACCAAGACATATAATATAAACAAACGAACCTATTCCATGAAAAGTAACAAAAAAGTCCTTTAAAAAGTTTCTTTACTTATACAAAAGTAATGGTACAATATGATATTAAAAAATAGTCAGCCTTTACGACCAATAAAGTCCTAATTATGGAACAATTTGCTTGTGTAGGAAGACACTGAAGCTGATATTAATGATCTTTAACTGGGTGACAGACAATTAGGTAATTGGGTGACAGATAATTAAGTAATTATCAAAAGAAATCATAATGGGCACAGAACGTACCACGATTTTACAACAGTTTAAAATTCAAAAACTTCAATTCTTAAATTCAAGTATGGTAAAATTCAACAACTTAAACGACAATATTGGGTGCAGCCCCAATCACCTCTCTTCATAGGGGGGAAAATGACATGTCAAATCTGGGTCTGATCTAGGAATAAATCTGGGTCTGATCTAGGAATAAATCTGGGTCTGATCTAGGAATAAATCTGGGTCTGATCTAGGAATAAATCTGGGTCTGATCTAGGAATAAATCTGGGTCTGATCTAGGAATAAATCTGGGTCTGATCTAGGAATAAATCTGGGTCTGATCTAGGAATAAATCTGGGTCTGATCTAGGAATAAATCTGGGTCTGATCTGGGAATAAATCTGGGTCTGATCTAGGAATAAATCTGGGAATCAATGATCTGGGAATAATGACGTCAGATGACCTATATATCATCAGCCTCCCAAAAAATGATTAGGATGGATTAGGAGAACCTTCAAATCCAGGGATTCTACTACAATGCTCATATTAATCAGGTCTAGCATGAGTACTGAGTACTCACACTCATACTGTATGAGTACCTGTCTTGAGTACTGCTCAATACTCACTCTCCCCTTCAAGCAGGAAGGAAGGAAGGTATCAGGGAGAAAGCGCCAAGCCATTCGACTATATAGCACTGGGAAGGGGTCAGGATAAGGATGGGATGGGACGAGGGGAAGGATTGGTCCCAAACTTGGACGGTCGGATTGAACGCCGATCTGCATGAAGGAGACCGTCGCTCTCGTCCACCCAAGTGGTTGGGCACTTCAAAGCAGGAGAGGAGTGCTGAAATAGAGGGAACACAGAGAACATACAACAGACATAGACGCGATAAAGCACCTAAATCATTGGAATTGCCTCAAAGTTCTCAATATGTGTTTCTCTGGCAAGGAGATGAGAGATACACACGGAAGATACTGGAGGTTATCTTGGTTTTCTCGAGATGATTTCGGGGCTTTTTAGTGCCCCGCGGCCCGGTCTCGACCAGGTCCTCAACCTGTTAGCATAAGGGTCAGGTTTATAATATACATAAACAACACACACGGGAATGAGAGATATGGAAGGAAATGCAGGTAAGAGCCAGTAAAGAGTAGAGGTGCCATAGGCACAATCGGAGAACACTGTATGAACTTCAGAGGTCCACGCCTGTTCAATTCTCTCTCAAGAACAATAAACATATTGGCAGGACGTGTTCACGTGTTCAATAAACACGTGCTGGCGTGTTCAAGAAGCAACTCATTAAGTTCCTGCAAGAAGTGCCGGACCAACCGGGCTGTAGTGGACACGTAGGCATGCGGGCCGCTTCAAGCAACAGCCCTCTTGATCAAGGTATGAGGGAGGATACCTTGCGACCAGGGCAGCTGGTCGCGAGAACTCACTCAAGATCCACCTTTGATAAATCTTAACCAAACAAACCTTGATACCTTGAGGATACCTTGAGGTGCTTCCGGGGCTTATCGTCCCCGCGGCCCGGTCATCGACCAGGCCTCCTGGTTGCTGGACTGATCAACCAGGCTGTTGGACGCGGCTGCTACAGCCTGACGTATGAGTCACAGCCTGGTTGATCAGGTATCCTTTGGTAGGTGCTTATCCAGTTCTCTCTTGAACACTGTGAGGGGTTTGCCAGTTATGTCCTTATATGTAGGACACAAAAGACACAAGAAACCAATAAAACAAAAATTCAACTACATAAAAAAATAGAGAT
>WNGS01165751.1:12707684-12718061 GCA_020271785.1 Procambarus virginalis
TGATTGTGTGCTGAATAATATCATATACGTGAAGTGATGCCAGTGATATCTCTGTGAGAGGGAAGTATAAAATATAAAGAAAAGTTCATTGATCAAGTGAGGCTCACAGTAAATATTATTAAGAATAGAGTAATCTTTTGGTACAGTGAAAAGTCACTGTGAGAGGTATTGTGAATATAGATGTTGATCGTGAGGCCAGTGAAATCATAAGTAAGCCATGTGAACGTTGATTAGTGTTTGGAAAAGTTAAATAAACGGGGATCGTGACAATTAGAAAACAAGTACTAGTCTGTTCCCACGATCGCGAGGGCCCGGTCAGCTGGCATTTCTGACAGGTGACACGTGCCGATGTTGCCATATGGTGCGCTCTAGAATATTATGCTATGAATGGAGCGCTTGTCATATATTAATTTGATACATTGATGCATATATATTTCTCGTTGTCTTTTAAGTAAAATACCAAAACTCTTTGGTGTTTGATATCATCCCCTCCATTTATCTTGTGACCGTGTTATGATATAAAGTAGAGTGACCTGCCTGATACCACATTATTGGAATTTGCTCTTGCCACAATTACACCTGACCACTGCAGTGTTACTGGACACAAGAAAACCAGTTGGCGACCTTGAAGGCTGTATAAGAGTTCGGTGTCGGGGTGGGCCACAGATTGAGGGAACGATCTGTGCTCCCACTCATCTTACAAATCTAAGGCCGGTTGTGAGATCGACTGGGATACTCTCCGAGGCCAGCAGTGGAGCCTAGAGGATTGAGGGAAGACCCGCCGAACGACGGTGAGTAAGGGTTATTGTTGGAGCAACCACCTGGAAAGGAGATCCAGTCTACTGTTGCTTTAACCCTTCTCTAACGAGAACACCGTGAAACCCCGACATTGGCGACCTTGCCAGGATCAAGAGCAAGATCAAGGTGGTAATTGTGGTATTAAATATCAGGCCCAAGTTTTCACTCATTGTCACAAGATGGAGGGTGATAAAGTAGCCAGGTTTATAGACACGAGAGACGAGCAAGTACTGGAGGAGTGCACCAAGGCACAGCTGCAGACGATCGCCGACCACTTTGGGATCAAGTTGAGAGCTTCCAAAGTGGGAGAAAGAAGACTTGAGATCATGGCACAGCTCAAGGCACGTGATGAAGCCTTAGGAGAGGAGCGGCCACAGACACCTGCCAGTGGAGGAGAGAACTTGAGTACCGGTGGCAGCAGCCGGGGATCCAGTGGCAGCAGGCGCAGTATCAAGCTAGAAATAATGAAGATGCAGATAGAAGCACAGCTGAAGCGTGAGAAAGCAGAAAGGGAAGCACAGCTGCGCAAGGAAGAGCGCGAACAAGAAGCACAGCTGAAGCGCGAGGAAGCAGAGCGAGAAGCACAGCTGCGCAGAGAAGAAAGAGAAGCACAGCTGAGGCGCGAGGAAGCAGAGCGAGAAGCACAGCTGCGCCGAGAAAAACGAGAAGCAGAAGCACAGATGCGCAGGGAAGAGCGTGAGCAAGAAGCCCAGCTGCGCAGGGAAGAGCACGAGGCACAGCGGAGACGAGTAGAGCGCGAGCACGAAGCTAGGATGAAGCAGCTGGAGGTTGAGCTGAGGCGAGTTGAGCAAGGGCTAGTTCCAACTGCCCCACCACAACAGCAGGAAGACCGCCGAGTGAGAGAGAGGGATTTGCCAGTCTTCGTGCCTGATGAGGCTGAGGGATTCTTCGATCACTTTGAGAAGGTCGCTACATTGAAGAAGTGGCCGAGGGCAGAGTGGGCGGAGCTAGTTCAAGGAAGGCTCACTGGTGAAGCTCGTGAAGCTTATAATATGCTCGACCTCCAGGAGTGTACCAACTATGATGCAGTAAAACGGGCCGTGCTCCATTCGTTCAAGCTGACGCCGGAGTGCTATAGGAAAAGGTTTAGAGAATGTACCCGATCGCCAGGAAAATCGTATGCGGAGACGGCGAGGGACATGGAGAGGAAATTCGTGAAATGGCTGGAGTCAGAAGGAGCAAGATCGGCTGAAGACATCAAGGGGCTGATGGTCATGGAAAAGTTTATGTCCGTGCTCTCTCCTGAGATTAGGGTGAGAGTAAAGGAGGCGGACATCAAGGACCCGAGAGCCGCAGCCGATCGAGCAGACATGCTAGAGGAAGCTTTACGTCCATGTCGAGAGGGACAGCACCGACCGCCCGCATTCTCCAGTTATGGGAGGAATAATAGAAGGTCGGACGGATGGAGGACGGGACCGAGTTCTCCCAGGTCCTACCCCTCGAATGGAGACAGCAGAGGACAGAAGAGTGCTGTGGAACCGCCGAAGAAGTCACCGAGGGAGAGCTCAAGAGATCTTGTTATCGTCACGGCCGGAGATGCTGAGCACGAGTCTTTGGAAGGCGCAAGAGGAGTCCGCGGAAGAAGAAGGATCCGTTGTTTCAACTGCGGGTTAATAGGACACATGGCGCGCGAATGCAGACGTCCTAAGCAGCGGGGTTACGTTGCTTTTGTACGGGTAGAGGACCAGTTAGCCGAAGGAGTGCGGGATGGACCCGTACGTAGGAAGAAGGAGGCTAACCCATTCGTGCGTGAGGGAACTGTAAGGGTGGGGGACGCAGACCCCATCCCGGTAATGATGCTGAGAGATACTGGGGCGGAATTTACCCTGGTGAGCAGAACCCTTTTCCCTGAGTGTCACGAGAATACCTGTGTAGGTGAGGCAAGTGTGACCACTGTGGGAGGCCCAGTGCAGATGCCCCTACACCAGGTAACCCTGAGTTCGGTTTATGGATGCCAAACCCTAGTAGTGGGGGTCTGTGCGACGATGCCCACGAGGGAGGCACAGGTCATTTTGGGAAATGACGCATGTGGAGGACGTGTCCTACCGAACCTTGTGAAGGACGAGGAGTGCTTGGAGCACTTAGAGAAGAAAGGCGAAGTGTTCGACGCCTGTGGGGACGAGAAAGGAATCGCCATGGAGGCGTTCCCTGTCTGTGCTGTAACGCCGAGGCAGTGCGACGGACGAGGAGGACGTGGATCTGATAAGGCCGACGAGGAGACGTCCGCCGGCCTGGGAATTGATCACCTCGTTATGGAACCCGGAGAGCAAGTGGAGGGCGAAGGCAGCCCAGAAGGTGAGGTACAGGTGACCCTCACCAGTTCTCTCGGGGTGGACCGCACTAGGCTCGAGGAGCTGCAACAGGCAGAATTCCCCAAGTTGATTTGTAAGGCAAAGGAGGACGTGATGGTCCCGAGAAGCTACTCACTTTTACAGGCATAAAGGCATACTAATGAGACAGTGTAAACCTGTAAGGATGGAGGTCGGAAAAGCCTCTCCAGGTACGAGAGATCAAGTAGCGTTGCCAGCCAAGTGCAGAGCGGCAGTGTTGAGTCCGTTGCACGCTGTTGACTCTGCGGGTCGCCTAGGGATGACCACGATGCGACGTTCGACGTCGAGAGAAGTGGCTGGGCAACTACAACATCTTTTCTCTTGGGTGAGGAGGCCCAGGGAAAATCAGGCTGACAGTGGAAATATGTTCCGGTCTGAGTGTGTCAGACGAACAATGATAAATCAGGGAGTGATGCAAATTCGGTCGTCGCCCTACCGATCGCAGTCGAAGGGGGCGGTCGGAAGATTCCACTCCACCTCAGAGACAGCTCTGAGAATGTTCTGCGTAGAGCAGGAAGACGAGTGGGAAGAGACAGCGGGCCCTGTTTTGTTGGCCATTTGCAAAGCAGTGGCAGAACCGTTAAAATTCTCACACTTCCAGCTGGTGAACGGACGTGAGGTGTGGAACCCTCGGTCCGCAATAGGTAAGCAGTGGACGCCAAGGATGACCTTGAAGACGGTCTGCAGACACATGAGGAGTGTCACACATTGGCGGCTGCAATACTGGCTGGAAGCCAAGATTTTTAGTGGCACGGACAGCGTAGTCGCAGATGCGTTGTCCCGCATGCACTAACCAGACATGACTCTTATTTTAAGGGGAGGGGTATGTGACGGTGTTCCCCCCCTTCTAATTCTCCCACGCCTGCTGTAAGAGTCATGTCCACTATTCCCGAGCGTTCTCTACATTGCAGGCAACAATTGAACATGTGTGGGAGAGAACAGTATTCTCGAAGAGCCGAGAAATTTGCGAAAATAGAACATTTTGTCCTGTGGGATAGGCCCTTTAGGGAGCCAATATGGCGCTGGCAAGTCTGTTCTCCCGCCAAAACTGTGTGACGTCAGTGGCGCCAGATTGGTCACCGTCAGCGACATGGCACTGGGAGCCAATGAAAACCAACTTTGGGAAAAGTGACGTCACATAGGCATGGGGGTCCAGCCGTGTTGGCGCCAGGCGAGATCAGTCTTTCACGACACGTCCGAGAGGTAGGACGCGCGATCGGTCATCCTGTCAGAGTGACGGATTTACCGAACTCCGGTGGATTTAAGCGTCTCCAGTTGTTGGCACGCACTCTGTGAGGTCTTCCTGCAACCCAGAATTGGCTCAGATAAGGAATTGACAGAATATTGAGCAACAAGTGCTCAGGGACAGGTGCGTTGCAAGAAGTGGGCCGGGCATCGACGTGTGTCGTCGTTGGCAGTTCACCAGTATAAGAGGCAGCTTAGTGGCCGGGCCACCCACCGTGAGTGAACCAGGTTGACAGCCTTGTCAACCAGGTTGAACGTGTGATCGACGATCCTGTCAAGTTTGACAGTAACCCCACCTTCGTGGAACCCTACGAGTCAACAGTTGGATGCAAGCACGTCGAGAAGTCTTCCCAAATACCTAGCGATATATCTAGACGACGAGGGAATTGACAGTGTTGTGAGCTTCAAGAGCTCTGAAGTCGGGTGCTGTGCGTGTGTCGTCCGGGACGGCTGATAACTTCAGTGACTTCGTAGTGGTGAGAGGCAGTTACTCTGGGAGTACAGTGACAAGGACTAATTGGGAAACGTACGACGACCGCCGAGACGTAGGCTGGCTGCCGTAGTTGGGAGGAAAGTTGACGGCCAGGAGACCGACTTCAACCCAGCGACGTACTGTAGGGAAAGAAGCACGGACCTGCTGTGTACAGAAGCGGCGAGACGCGACATCCTAAGGTGTGGGCTTGTGTTTCTGGATGAACGAGGCGAGAGCCTGGACCAGGAGCTACAACCCAACTGTCATCCTAGGATAGGTGAAGTAGGTGTTTACAGTTCCCTCCCATTTCCCCTTTAGTTAGCTAATATATTCTTGTCAGGATATTTTATATGTCGTGAGCAAGTCTCACCTGAGTTTAAGTCACAGAGAGCACAGTATGTGGTGAGCCTGCCCAGAGCGCTCACAATATCAGTTTACATATATATATATCTATGTGTGGGTGTGTGCAAGCACCAAGATTCATCAGAGAATTTACTGTGACTATTATTATTGATCTGTGATTATTATTATTATTATATATATTGGTAGTAAACCAGATATTGGTGTATTGATCTCTATAATCTATTGATATAAATGCCTGTTGATTGATCTCTATAATCTATTGATATAAATGCCCGTGTGTTGATCTCTATAATCTATCAATATAAATGCCCGTGTGTTGATCTCCATAATCTATCGATATAAATGCCTGTGTGTTGATCTCTATGATCTATTGATATATATATGCCTGAAGTTTGATTAATGATTTATATATGACATGATTGTGTGCTGAATAATATCATATACGCGAAGTGATTGCCAGTGATATCTCTGTGAGAGGAAGTATAAATATAAAGAAAAGTTCAGTGATCAAGTGAGTGCATTCACAGTAAATATTATTAAGAATAGAGTAATCTTTTGGTACAGTGAAAAGTCACTGTGAGAGTATTGTGAATATAGATGTTGATCGTGAGGCCAGTGAAATCATAAGTAAGCCATGTGAACGTTGATTAGTGTTTTGGAAAAGTTAAATAAACGGGGATCGTGACAATTAGAAAACAAGTACTAGTCTGTTCCCACGATCGCGAGGGCCCGGTCAGCTGGCATTTCTGACAGGTGACACGTGCCGATGTTGCCATATGGTGCGCTCTAGAATATTATGCTATGAATGGAGCGCTTGTCATATATTAATTCTGATACATTGATGCATATATATTTCTCGTTGTCTTTTAAGTAAAATACCAAAACTCTTTGGTGTTTGATATCATCCCCTCCATTTATCTTGTGACCGTGTTATGATATAAAGTAGAGTGACCTGCCTGATACCACATTATTGGAATTTGCTCTTGCCACAATTACACCTGACCACTGCAGTGTTACTGGACACAAGAAAACCAGTTGGCGACCTTGAAGGCTGTATAAGAGTTCGGTGTCGGGGTGGGCCACAGATTGAGGGAACGATCTGTGCTCCCACTCATCTTACAAATCTAAGGCCGGTTGTGAGATCGACTGGGATACTCTCCGAGGCCAGCAGTGGAGCCTAGAGGATTTGAGGGAAGACCCGCCGAACGACGGTGAGTAAGGGTTATTGTTGGAGCAACCACCTGGAAAGGAGATCTAGTCTACTGTTGCTTTAACCCTTCTCTAACGAGAACACCGTGAAACCCCGACAATATATATATATATATATATATATTTATATATATATATATATATATATATATATATATATATATATATATATATATATATATATATATATATATATATATATATATAGGGTGGTAGGAGAAGAAAATATCAAAGTGTTCAGTGAGGATCCACACGGTCTTCTCTGAGTACTCTTTATTTTCTTCTCCGAGGCTATGGGTCCCTACACTTGCACCAGAGGTGGTACCCCATCTAGGTTGAAAAAGATATATATATATATATATATATATATATATATATATATATATATATATATATAAAATATATATATATATATATATATATATATATATATATATATATATATATATATAGATATATAGATATATAGTCATAATGGCTTGGCGCTTTCTCCTGATAGTTCCCTTCTCTGGAGTATTGGTTGGTAATAGGAGAAAAAAATTGAGTCAACTCTTGCTGTAAAAAAAAGTATTGTTGCTGTTTTCATAATTACAAAAGACATGGCAAGGGGGACAGCTTGTTCCATTGATGGTCGTGACTAGTGTTCCACAGCTGGTCGTGACTAGTGTTCCACAGCTGGTCGTGACTAGTGTTCCACAGCTGGTCGTGACTGGTGTTCCACAGCTGGTCGTGACTAGTGTTCCACAGTTGGTCGTGACTAGTGTTCCACAGCTGGTCGTGACTAGTGTTCCACAGCTGGTCGTGACTAGTGTTCCACAGCTGGTCGTGACTGGTGTTCCACAGCTGGTCGTGACTAGTGTTCCACAGCTGGTCGTGACTAGTGTTCCACAGCTGGTCGTGACTAGTGTTCCACAGCTGGTCGTGACTAGTGTTCCACAGCTGGTCGTGACTAGTGTTCCACAGCTGGTCGTGACTGGTGTTCCACAGCTGGTCGTGACTGGTGTTCCACAGCTGGTCGTGACTGGTGTTCCACAGCTGGTCGTGACTAGTGTTCCACAGCTGGTCGTGACTGGTGTTCCACAGCTGGTCGTGACTAGTGTTCCACAGCTGGTCGTGACTAGTGTTCCACAGCTGGTCGTGACTGGTGTTCCACAGCTGGTCGTGACTGGTGTTCCACAGCTGGTCGTGACTAGTGTTCCACAGCTGGTCGTGACTGATGTTCCACAGCTGGTCGTGACTGGTGTTCCACAGCTGGTCGTGACTAGTGTTCCACAGCTGGTCGTGACTGGTGTTCCACAGCTGGTCGTGACTAGTGTTCCACAGCTGGTCGTGACTAGTGTTCCACAGCTGGTCATGACTAGTGTTCCACAGCTGGTCGTGACTAGTGTTCCACAGCTGGTCGTGACTAGTGTTCCACAGCTGGTCGTGACTAGTGTTCCACAGCTGGTCGTGACTGGTGTTCCACAGCTGGTCGTGACTAGTGTTCCACAGCTGGTCGTGACTGGTGTTCCACAGCTGGTCGTGACTAGTGTTCCACAGTTGGTCGTGACTAGTGTTCCACAGCTGGTCGTGACTAGTGTTCCACAGCTGGTCGTGACTAGTGTTCCACAGCTGGTCGTGACTAGTGTTCCACAGCTGGATCGTTGATATTCCGGCCAACAAAACGCATTACTGGTCAGCGATTTATACAATTTCCTGGGAGGACAGCTGACTCCTCCCTGGCTATGGCCCAACAAATGTTGCTGAAAGAAAATTCCAACATTTTCCACTACTCTCTTAACTTGAACTCTGAGACATTTTTGATTACCTAAGAAATGTTTAAGATGATCTCTAGTCTTAAACATCTGTTTAAGACTTAAAAGTCTGTCGACTTTTTAGGTGATTTGTGGCGCACGAGGAACGTCTTGTGTTTAGTTAATGTTTGAACAGTACTCTTTGATGTGGTAATCTGATATATTCATGGTAATCTGATATAGTCATGGTAATCTGATATAGTCATGGTAATCTGATATTGTCATGGTAATCTGATATTGTCATGGTAATCTGATATTGTCATGGTAATCTGATATTGTCATGGTAATCTGATATTGTCATGGTAATCTGATATTGTCATGGTAATCTGATCCCGTCATTGTAATCTGATCCCGTCATGGTAATCTGATCCCGTCATGGTAATCTGATCCCGTCATTGTAATCTGATCCCGTCATGGTAATCTGATCCCATCATTGTAATCTGATCCCGTCATGGTAATCTGATCCCGTCATTGTAATCTGATCCCGTCATTGTAATCTGATCCCGTCATTGTAATCTGATCCCATGTTCATTCGACAGCTGGACACAAGTAATCAACATTCAAGAGAATTCAACTTCGGGCATACAATTGTTTGATGTCCCTCCATTGATCTAGAGGGAAGACAATAGATCCGGTAGACAACTATTAGCTGGATATATATATAAAAAATAAAGTTACAGCGCCGCTCCTGTGCCAGGTAAGTCCACTACGGGATCGCCATAGCCCGTGCTACTTGCAACTTTTTGTTCCGAGTAGCTGAATTTAAAACAACAACAACAACATTTATAATTAGTATACCTGTGTCCTTAGTGTCGATGTGTTTGTTCTTGAAGATGTCACATTGCTGAGGAAACAAAGAAATAAAATGGAAAGATCAAGTAGTTTAGTGTTTCTTTACCCATTATATTGTGTTTGTGTGTGTGTGTGTGTGTGTGTGTGGTGTGTGTGTGTGTGTGTGTGTGGTGTGTGTGTGTGTGTGTGGTGTGGGTGTGTGTGTGTGTGTGTGTGTGTGTGTGTGTGTGTGTGTGTGTGTGTGTGTGTGTGTGTGTGTGTGTGTGTGTGTGTGTGTGTGTGTGTGTGTGTGGTGTGTGTGTGGTGTGTGTGTGTGTGTGTGTGTGTGTGGGTGTGAATTTTGTAATACAAACTCCACTGACCCAATCACGATGTCGTCAAAATTACATGTTGCAAATGCTGTAATTAAACTGTACGGCCATACTCGATGTATAAAGCAGGTACAAAATATTTTTCTGTTTCTAATGCTACCCTAATATCCACCCGTCAGTTTGTATCAAGTGGGGTTCGAACGTGTGACTGGCTTTACACTCCACGACTAAACTGTAGCCAGTTCAAATGATTACAAATCTCAATTGCTCATAAGCAATTACATATTTAATCCTCATGTGATCTTTTTATAATTGAATTAACATTAAAAAAAATCATGAGAATTTATGTCACTATTTTGTTAATAGTTATTTTTGTTTATATCTAGTCGTGTTTAGGTTTGTCAAATCCAGTATAATGAAAAATGGGATTTTAGGTTAAACTCACTACATGTCAGTTTAACAAAGAGCAAGAAAGAAACAGACAAAGAAGTCTGTGACCGTGCGAGGGTGAAAATAAATCTGTCAAAGTTAATGTTTTTAGTTTTTGCAAATCCCGCTGCTGCTTCCAAAGTGGGTCAATGTAATAAACATTTAGGACACTCTTTATCTTTGTGAAAATAACTGGCACGCAGGTTTCGTGAGGATAATTGGCACCATTCATCTAAAATTTAAATGATACGTGTGTATTTAAGGCAGTAAAAAAATCCATGCTCTTAATTGAAAAAACTAAATTATGTTTAAAATGTCATATATTGTTAATCGTTTACAATATGTGTCCACCATGTGTGGTTCCAGGGATCAATGTCCCCGCGGCACTGTTTCTGACCAGGCCTCTGTACTGATGGTTTGATCAACCAAGGAATCAATACTGATAATCAGTGCTAGGTTAGGTTAGGCTGGGCAAGTCTTGGTAGATTTTCAACACCGTTGGTGAACTGTTTTGTAAGCTATGCAACTTGCAACCTTAAATAAAACTTTATTTAATTAAATTTGTTGCATAAGGTAAGTAACTGGTTCTGCAGAAGACGAAATTGAATGATTAT
>WNGS01165751.1:12730964-12744609 GCA_020271785.1 Procambarus virginalis
AGCTAAGTTTATTGAGTGTTATTACTGTAGCGTATTAGTTGGCCAATTAAAGCTAGTATAACATTAATATTCTATAAGACTGATAGTCGGTAAAAAGCGAGGCAACGCCTCATATTTCTGTGAGTTTATTATTAATATTGTGGTACAGCTGTTGAGTCTTATCCAAGCTCTAAACCTCATGAGTGTCCAGACTGTCAGAAAAGATTGTCACAATAAGTACTAATACTCATGAGTGTCCAGAGTGTAGGAAGAGATTCAACAAGCTGACTGTATTTAATCATATACATTGATCATATACATTGCATATACTTGAATAAATAAATTAAGTTAACAATTGCTTGCTTAGTTGTTTTTTAAGTAATCATATAAGTTCATTTAATTTAATATAATTTTAGTACTCAGTAACAGTACTTAGACCATATTTAGGTCATTTATCATACTTTACAATTTACAATTTAAGTTGTTTAAAGTATAAGTGTATTGGCTGTTAATTGCTAAGGTGCTAGGCTAGACTGTGTATGTTTAAATCTCTGATTTAAACAGAGCCAGTGTTCAGTTATATAACTGAATTTATAAAATCTTATCCTTGTATAAAATACAAGCTGATGTGAGATACCTGTTGGCAGGTGGACGTGGAACTGCAATCAACCTATCAACTAATTCAATCACCCCACCTGCCCCTTACAGCCCATTATCTGTCATTAGGAAAAGAGGAGCTAGGATTTACGACCCTAGCTAGAGATTTTAGTTGAATTAATTTGCATACAGTAATTTTTTAATTTAGTTCAGTACAAGTCCCTGGTAGTCTCCTCTTATATCAATCACAGCAGGTTTTTCCCACACAAGCGATACCTACGATAGCTCGGACCGTGGAGGCGCTTCTTCAAACGATAGCTGCTATAATTCCAGCCGTATTCGTGTGTAGGAGAGCGAGGGAGATCTCAGGCGATAGCTACGATATTTCCAGATGTGTTTGTGTTAAGGGGGGGAGGGGATTCTCAAACGATTGCTACGATAATTCCAACCGTAGTAGCCTTCTCAAGCTATCGCAGATCACTGTGTTACGTAGGTTGTTAAGTCCAGTCAACCTTATGTTGTATGGATATCACTGTGCTATTTCTTGAGAGCAGTCTTATTTTGCTGTGAAGGTCAGTGCGTTATCTGTTGGTTAATGAGGACCAGACCGGAAGCTGGAGCCGAACCCACGTTACATAGACAAGGTTTGATTATATCGGGAACCAAACCACCGTCCCACCCTCTCTATTATAGTTAGGAAAACATTATTAAATATAATTAAATTTTTATTAATAGAATAAGCTAGGACGCAAGATGAGAAATGTAGGGGGTGGGGGAGATTTAGAAAATACATTAACGTGGTAGGAGTTGAATCCAGTTTTAGGCTCTATATGGATCTGGCTGTTCTCTTAGAGCTTTCAACTCCATCACCTGAAATTCTCAACTTCTACCCAATTCACTCACATCTGTATGCCAGACACTCTGCGCGAGGAGAGTCAGGCAAGGGCTGTTCATAAGAGCTTTGATCCCATATCACTCCGTCCACAACAGAAAGGATTCCTTCCCTGTGTAAATAGAGGCTGATGTACAATTCAGGAGTCGAGATAGAAACAATATGTGAAATGATTTTGGAGTTCTGATGGAGGGTTGAATACTATAATGGGAGCCTAAGTACTTGTGTAACTCAAAGGGATTGTGGCTTTTGAGTGGCTGACAGATCATAGTTGTTATTCTATTAAAAGTGATTGTATTACTTGAGTTATTACATTTGGCATCATGTACCATGTCCCAGCATATGTCAAATAAATGATATTTCTCATTTAAGTTGACCAGACCACACACTAGAAAGTGAAGGGACGACGACGTTTCGGTCCGTCCTGGACCATTCTCAAGTCGATTGTTTATTTCTCACTTCAATTATTTTCCTTGGCCCCAAGGACACATAATGGCATATGGTATGTTGTTATATATATTAAGAAAAGTAGTTCTGGAATGATGCTAGCTGTCTTGGGTATAATGTAAATGTAAATTAAAGTAACATTAATTGCAAACGGCCACAGAATGTAAAGGAAAATGATGCATTAAATATGAGTTATGTTGAAATTAATATAATTTATATATGTATTTTTTAAGATTAAAGTAAATATATGAAATATAATAAATTTTATCTAATTTAACATCTAAATATCTACATATTAGTATATAGACTTTACAATAAATGGTGGCAGCGGTGGGATAACAATTTATGACACATGTAAATTATGTACTGTAATGTTGTGTAACTTAACTCGATTATATGTACAATCGTTTATGAATATAAATTTGACTCGATTTAAAATGATAATTTAGGAGCAATCAGCTTTCAGTCTACCATATATATATATATATATATATATATATATATATATATATATATATATATATATATATATATATATATATATAATACACCTAAAAGCACCTCTTGCACCTCTTGTGCAAGTGTAGGGACCCATAGGAGAATATAATAAAGAAGTAAAGAGTACTCAGGGAAGACCTTGTGGATCCTCACTGAATTATATACATATATTTTTTTAATATGGTTAAAATTAATGTATTACAAAGGAAACCTGATGCTATTTTGACCAGATCACACACTAGAAGGTGAAGGGACGACGACGTGATGCTGACTGATGCTATTGTAACACAATTGTTAGAGTAAAGTAGAAACAATTATTTGTAAAGATTAATGGTACAGAGGGGCCAGAATAGCAGAATTTGTATGTGCGTTACCACAAGAGAATAGCGTCAATGTGTGGGAAGGGTTGTTGGGGTTACTTAGTGTTGTAAAAGGGATTTATGAACCGGTTCAGGGCCAGATTCACGAAGCAGTTACGCAAGTACTTACGAACGTGTACATCTTTCCTCAATCTTTGACGCCTTGGGTTACATTTATTAAACAGTTTACAAGCATGAAAACTTCCCAATCAACTGTTGTTATTGTTATAAACAGCCTCCTGGTGCTTCGGAGCTCATTAACTGTTTAATAATTGTAAACAAAGCCGCCAAAGATTGAGAAAAGATGTACAGGTTCGTAAGTGCTTGCGTAACTGCTTCGTGAATCTGGCCCCTGGTTCATTTACAGGCTTCTTGTTCCTCCATTGCTACCACCCACTAAGCTAGAAATTACCAGCCCACTCGTCCTGTCAACACTCTCCCCTGTGATCTTATCCGGTTGCAACCACCAGCTGCAACTTCATTCGGTTGCAACCACCATTGGTGACCTTATCCGGCCGCCACACGCAGTCACGCAGATGCCGGCTATAAAGTCTCTCTAGCTCTAGCAACTGGGAGAGTCGGGTCTACGAGCTGAGAAAATGATGTGTTCCTCTATGTCATTGCTACTCTATAAACAAATTTTACCTAACCAATCCCAACCTAATTTAATATTGTTTTTAATTTTGCATCGAGAGGCGAGTTTATTGGGCAGCGCCACCACTCATCCTGTGAGTGAAAATAGCCATAGCAGCATGTACAACACTCCCCAATAGGAAGAAAACCCGCTGGGTTGTTCATCCTGTCACTTGTACCCAGACACAGCTGGGACTTGCTTAACTGTCTCAAGTGAACAGCTTATCAAACAATAAGATTAACATTTGTCAACCCCTAAAATTTACGTTATCTTGCGGGTGCAAAATGGTGGAAATCTTTCAAGGACCGTATCTATATTTAATAAATAGTATTTTCCTAACTCCAACAATGTGGGGTTTATTATTCTACACATATTTCTAGTGTCTTAGATGTCTAACATCCTCTTAGGTAATGGTCAAGGCGGTGTCCATCACTCTCACCACAGATTCTGCAACTGTTGTTTCCATGGATATTTGTATCCAAGACGGATTCTTGCTATTACTGATTCTCTCCCGCGTCCACCTCCTCTTCGTCCATAATGATTGGGATTGCCACCTGCAACCATGTTGAACTAGCGTACAGATTCACTGGTTTGTGCTTCTATCCTCCTTTTAATCTAACCCCATCCCAGCCTAACCTAACCTATCCAAACGAATCCTAACCAAATAAAAAAAGGGATAAAATTTCTGATATTTATGTATGTTGTGCATGTGTGTATCATGCCCCAGAATGCCCTCTGTGGCATGATAACAGAATCGCTCTCTCTCATGGTCCTCAAGCTATCGAGGCGAGGCACAAAAAGCGTCAACAGTACGGTGCTTTAATCCGTACTAATACTTTACAATTTTAATATATTATTAGATTCCGTCAAAATTGCAACGCATTAAGTGGGAGGACAGATTGAAGAGTTGCATTCCTTCCATTGCAAACTCGCTTGAACCCCAAAATTGCAAAGTGTTATAAATACTAAATAATTAATTAAATATCACCAACACAATAGACAATAAAAAGATGATTGCGTAAAACATTAAAACAGAAAGAAATAGAAAGGAATAGAAAGGAAAAGCAATCAAAGAAAATGGGAAACTCGTCTAAATTACGCGGATAAGGATTATGGGTCTCAAGAAGGGGGAGGGATGGTGAGATGGATGTTGGATGCTGAGATGGATGTTGGATGTAGCTGGGAGAGCAGGTGAAAGGAAAGGAATTATCAGAGAAAAGCGCCAAGCCTATATAGCACTGGGGTCAGGATAAGGATTTGGGATGGGACGGAGGGAAAGATTTGTGCCCAACCACTTGGTGGACGGTCGGGAATTGAACGCCGACCTGCATGACAGGTGAGGTGTTAGCTAAATGTTCTTCCCTACGATCTTGATGACGGTAAGATATACGCCGAGAGTGACCTGGCTAGTTGATAGTAGGAGATTGTTTAGTATGCAGTGCTTCGCCTATGTCCACTCTTCTATTGTGGTTGTATCTGCCAATTATTTATATCTGGTTGATCTCTGGTCATGAAAGAGATGTTGTCTTGCCTATATACTGAGATCGATGGGTCTGACAGCTCCTGAGTGAACATGACAAGGCGTAGACGATATTCGTCTCTTTTCAAGGCATTTCGGTTGGTGTTGAGCGAGGTCTTAACGGACAAGTTTGAGATCTTCTGGCTTTGTTTCAAGATTCTTTTCTTCGTTGTGTGAGGCATGTGACATCATACCAATCGAATAGGGACTGGCTTTTTTGCTAGCCCCTATTCTACGGGCTGGCAAAAAGTGCCCGTAGAATAGTTGAATAGTTGGGACATATGGCCCAGTATGACTAACCATCCTGCGAGATGGGGACTTGTATTACCACTGCTACCTTATTCAATCTTGTGTTGATGATATCCTCAAAATGCATCCGGAGTCTGCCAGTGCAGACTGCCTATCACATGTCTCTGTATGACTAACCATCCTGTGTGATGGGGATTTCTTAGCATCACCTAGTTAGCTTTTTTGACACACTGTACTCCACTTCATATAGTCTAGGGTAGCTGCACTAATTCAGATGTACCTCATATTTAAAAAAAAAATTGCAGAATTGGTTATTTACCATAGGTATCACAGGGTTTTTTCCTTATTTTAATTCTATCTTCTAAATAGCCATTATTTAAATTCAAGTAAGGCAGATCCTAGTCAATAGGGACCTGCCTGACTTGAATTCCTCATCACCCAGCTTGCAACTGGAGCTGTATGTGCAAGCATGATTGACAGGTGTCGGCAGCACTTGGCTTCTACCTCTCAAGGGGCATTAAGGAACATTCTGATGTTAGTTCTCTTAGTATGAACTGCTGGGTGAAAGCCATTATTCACTTCATTGAAATCTCATTTTCAAAGGAGAAAGGATGCATAAGTGAAGGAAAGCAAGAGAGAATCTCTGAGAGGGTTAATAAGATTAGTGTCTGGGAATCACCAGAACGCAGGTTCGAGTCACCTCATTATCCCAAAATGACTGTCTTACATATATATGTAACCGAAAACTCCTCTCCTCACTAGTCCTTGTTTAATAAATGTAACCAAAGCCGTCAAAGATTCAGGAAAGATGTACACGTTCGCAAGTGCTTGTGGAACAGCTTCGTGTATCAAGTCCCCGGTGCCTTGTACTGCTCAGGATGGTTGAGAAGCAATATCACCCCGCGCGGCTTCTTTTGGGAAAAGGTCAGCGGTTAATGGTTATTCGAGCGCGAGGTCAACAGCCGCTCGGGATAATACAATGTATTGTAGCCGTCTGGCTGTGGTGCTCAAGACATTGTGGGCGTCTGGCTGTGGTGCTCAAGACATTGTGGGCGTCTGGCTGTGGTGCTCAAGACATTGTGGGCGTCTGGCTGTGGTGCTCAAGACATTGTGGGCGTCTGGCTGTGGTGCTCAAGACATTGTGGGCGTCTGGCTGTGGTGCTCAAGACATTGTGGGCGTCTGGCTGTGGTGCTCACTACACTGTGGGCGTCTGGCTGTGGTGCTCAAGACACTGTGGGCGTCTGGCTGTGGTGCTCAAGACACTGTGGGCGTCTGGCTGTGGTGCTCAAGACACTGTGGGCGTCTGGCTGTGGTGCTCACTACACTGTGGGCGTCTGGCTGTGGTGCTCAAGACACTGTGGGCGTCTGGCTGTGGTGCTCACTACACTGTGGGCGTCTGGCTGTGGTGCTCAAGACACTGTGGGCGTCTGGCTGTGGTGCTCACTACACTGTGGGCGTCTAGCTGTGGTGCTCACTACACTGTGGGCGTCTGGCTGTGGTGCTCAAGACACTGTGGGCGTCTGGCTGTGGTGCTCAAGACACTGTGGGCGTCTAGCTGTGGTGCTCACTACACTGTGGGCGTCTGGCTGTGGTGACACTACACTGTGGGCGTCTGGCTGTGGTGCTCACTACACTGTGGGCGTCTGGCTGTGGTGCTCACTACACTGTGGGCGTCTGGCTGTGGTGCACACTACACTGTGGGCGTCTGGCTGTGGTGCTCACTACACTGTCGGCGTCTGGCTGTGGTGCTCACTACACTGTCGGCGTCTAGCTGTGGTGCACACTACACTGTCGGCGTCTGGCTGTGGTGCACACTACACTGTCGGCGTCTAGCTGTGGTGCCCTCGACAAACATTTGACAGATAGTCAAGAATTACTGAAGGAATACTATAAATTGCAAGTTTTTTCTTGCATGTTAAATTCAGACCTTCAACCTCGTTCTGACAGTTCCTGCGACGGTGGTGGAACCACTCTTATTGGCGTTGGCCTTGCCACTGGAGACTTTCGGGGCCTCAAATGCTTTTGGTTCATGCAATTGTTTCAGTTGCAGGCTGTAACTGTTCAATATCTAACTGTTAACTCCAGTCTACAGAGCTGTGTAAATCATTGGCAAACAGCATATTATTTAAATTATCGTATTTAAAAAATATATATATATTTTTATCTCGTCTCTGTTTTCCGCTGCTTTGCATCTTATTTACAAACTATACCATCTGTTTCCTGACTATTATATGTCATAGTCGAGATCAGTACACGTACCAAATACACTTCTGTCAGCTGCTATCCTATCTTGAGGTTATCTTGAGATGATTTCGGGGCTTTTTTTAGTGTCCCCGCGGCCCGGTCCTCGACCAGGCCTCCACCCCTCAGGAAGCAGCCCGTGACAGATGACTAACACTCAGGTACCTATTTACTGCTAGGTAACAGGGGCATAGGGTGAAAGAAACTCTCCCCAATGTTTCTTGCCGGCGCCTGGGATCGAACCCAGGACCACAGGATCACAAGTCCAGTGTGCTGTCCGCTAGGCCGACCGGCTCCTTTCCATAACTACTAATTTTTACTAATAACTCTGCCTTTCATCAATGAACATAAGATTAAGGACCTGGCCAAAACGTTACGAGTGCTAGTGGCTGTACAAGAATGTTAGAACTCTCGTATATATAAATAAAAAATAAATAAAAAATAAATGGACAGGGAGAAAAGCGTCAAATCGTACCGTCACTTACGTAAGATTTCCTTATGTACCTCGCATTTTATCTGACGTAGTCACACTACTCATGCCTTACGAGATGTCTTTTCTCGTAATTAACGAGAGGTTAACGTTCTCTTAGCTGTTACATTATTAACGGTATCAACCAAAGCGTTAAAAATGCAATGCATTAGAACTAATCAAAAAAATGTAATTCTTGACGACTTCTATGCATCCGCTTCGATGGGTTTTTCATTAGGCCAAACAGCTGCATTTGTAACGAGTGAGAAACGGAGTGAAGGTACTTGACATACACACAGTGTAACAAATCCATAAGAGCCGTGAGGAGGATTCGAACCTGCGTCTGAGAGCATCCCAGACGCTGCCTTACACACAAAGGGAAGTACTGCCGGGACCAGCACTAAACAAGCAATTACGTCAGGACTTCGGAAGCTCTACATCTTTTCACGATCTTTTGCGCTTTTCTCGACATTTATTAAACAGTTTATGAGCTTCAAAGCTCTGGGAGTCAGTTTATAACAATTAATACGATTTGATTGACAAGTGTCGATGCTTGTAAACTGTTTACTAACTGTAAACAAAGCCCCCAAATATTGGTAAAAGATGAATATGTTTGGAAGCAGTTGCGTCAAATATGAATGCATTATTATGAATAACATTCATAAATAAAAAAACAAAATTATTCAAAATAAGAAAAACAAAATATGATATAATGGAAATGTCTTTAAGTGATATAAATGATGATCCCGATTTCAACGCGTTTCTCATAAAAATCCGGATATATTTTTTTTTCATTAAATATTCGAATTGTTAAACGTATCCATTATAGGAAGAGTTCACTACAAATCTAACAGTTTTAATTCAAATATCCGAAGTTACAGTAATACTAAGGTTAATAAAGTTAAAGTAATACTAACTAAATGCAAATAAGGTTGATGCTAATAAAAACACTATATATATTACTATCAAACATCTATATACACATTGTAAACCGTTTTATAATAAAACACTGAATATATATCGCTATCAAACATCTATATACACATTGTAAACCTTTTTTTAATAAAAACACTATATATATCGCTATCAAACATCTATATACACATTGTAAACCTTTTTTTTAATAAAAACACTGAATATATATCGCTATCAAACATCTATATACACATTGTAAACCGTTTTATAATAAAACACAATATATATCGCTATCAAACATCTATATACACATTGTAAACCGTTTGTAATAAAACACTGAATATATATCGCTATCAAACGACTAAACACACATTGTAAACCGTTTTTTTTTAATTTCCTTATATACGTAAGGAAATTCTGGAATTGTTCAAATAAGAAAACATCTGTGTTTTTTTTCCTCATTCATTTTCAAGTTCAAGTGACAATTAGCAATGTGTTTCCTTCGGCGACTTGGAGGGTTTTCTGTGTGTCGTTTGTCAAAGTGTCATGGGTTACTTTGTTGGTTGTGGTTCGAGGTGTGGCCGCCAGGGTAGGAGGTATTCTTTAAAGTTTACATTCTGACACCGTAAATTTAAGATAGCTGCAGCCGCCATGATCGACCTATGAGGTTCAGATGTCGTAAGTGTACTCGTAAGCGCTATCCCTAATCGAGGGGCCCTCTCTCTTAGGGGTCCTCCTCTATTAGGGCCCCTCTATTAGAGCCGCTCTGACTCTTTTTTGGAGGGGCCCCTGACCCAGCAGAAACGCTGTATCTCCTCTTTTACATCTGCCTCTTAGTCACGTTCGTTTAGCAGAAAGTAAAAAGCTAAATTTGATTCGGCTATTTACTGGCCTTTTCTGGCGTCAGGGTCAGAAGAGTTATTATGTTATTAGTCCGTGTTGTGGGCGGTAATTTGGTAGGATATCAACTAATTTGTAATAGGGGCATCTTGGCTGCTGCAGAGATGCGTAAAGGCGAGGCAGTATAGGATTATGCTCATACGCTCATGAATATAAATCCATTCAGTACGCACAAATCCTTTCCCTTTGGAGATTAGTTGGGTGTGGGCGGGGCCAGCGATGGTGTGTGTGCTGGCCAGCCGACCTGCCTCCCTTAGTGTGGATCGGACTGTGGAAGGGAGTGCACGCAACGACTTCGCGCGCTGCTCACTCACTCGCGTGGAGGCATTCGTAAGATTCGCTCGCGCGCGAATTCTTTTTTTTTTTATCGCTGCTGTGAATTTCAATCCTTGCGGCCCCACGAAGGGTGTATTTAAGGATATCTAATAGCACGAGAACAAGGCCTTCATCCGAGACTGAGACCTCGGAAACGACCATCAGATTCCCAGTAAAAACGAAAGTACATCGATATACAGAAAACATTTTCTCTAAGTCCATCAATTAAATATTTTGTGAAACTGTTTTTGGAGGGACATAAACACATGATAATACGTATTTAACGTTCGCTAACGATCATTGACCCGTTAATGAACAATAACAACAATGGTACAGTGATTGTTATGAAAGGTGAGCCAGTTTATACGGCTAAATCACGGTTAATGTCTGCTTAACAGTCCTGCTTGTTCCACTCTGCTTGTAACCAGTCTGGGGACAGTCCAGGCTGAGGTGAGTGTATACTGCTCCTTATGTATTCTTGCTGTTACTAATTTATACACGCCGTTCCTCATACACACACACCGTTCCTTATGTATATACACCGTTCCTTATGTATATACACCGTTCCTTATGTATATACACCGTTCCTTATGTATAAACACCGTTCCTTATGTATATACACCGTTCCTTATGTATATACACCGTTCCATATGTATATTCACCGTTCCTAATGTATATACACCGTTTCTTATGTATATACACCGTTCCTTATGTATATACACCGTTCCTTATGTATATACACCGTTCCTTATGTATATACACCGTTCCTTATGTATATACACCGTTCCTTATGTATATACACCGTTCCTTATGTATATACACCGTTCCTCATGTATATACACCGTTCCTTATGTATATACACCGTTCCTTATGTATATACACCGTTCCTCATGTATATACACCGTTCCTTACGTAACATAACCTAGCCTAACCTAACCTACCCTTGAGCAAGTTCGTTAACAAATGTGTGATGTGTATGCCACTGATTGTTATTCAAACAAAACAAATAACAAGAAATCCATTTATACACTATCAGTTAACACGCGGGAGTAGGCCTATGGTTAACCACCCGTACTAAATACCTGGGAGATAACAACATACATTAAAACCAACCAACTGAAGCCAATACCAATATACAAACTGAGGAGGCAAATACAAAATCGAATTACGGTTTTCCGACGAAGTAAAGATTGAATAAAGTCTATGTTAAGACTGGTCGAGGTAGAATAAGACTTGACTACGACTTTAGGCCTGTTCAGTCTTCCGTAATAGTGTGGGTGTTGGCTAATCTTAGCAGGTCATAACGAGCGAGTACCCAAACAAACTCTGGTCATTAAGTAGTTACGTTGAGCTTCAAGTTCTGAAGTTCTTGGAAGCTTATGTGGGGGGGGGGGGGAATGGTGGTGGCTGTGATGGTGGTGGTTGTGATGGTGGTGACTGTGATGGTGGTAGTTGGGGTGGTGGTGGTGGGGTGGTGGTGGTTGGGGTGTGGTGGTTGTGATGGTGGTGGTTGTGGTGGTGGTGGCTGTGATGGTGGTGGTTGGGGTGGTGGTGGTTGTGATGGTGGTGGTTGGGTGGTGGTGGTTGTGATGGTGGTGGTTGGGGGGTGGTGGTTGGAATGGTGGTGGTTGGGGTGGGTGGTGGTTGTGATGGTGGTGGTTGGGGTGGTGGTGGTTGGGGTGGTGGGGTTGGGGTGGTGGTGGTTGTGATGGTGGTGTTGGGGTGGTGGTGGTTGTGATGGTGGTGGTGGTGGGGTGGTGGTGGTTGTGATGGTGGTGGTGTGATGGTGGTGGTTGGGGTGGTGGTGGTTGTGATGGTGGTGGGTGTGATGGTGGTGGTTGGGGGGTGGTGGTTGGGGTGGTGGTGGTTGTGATGGTGGTGGTTGTGATGGTGGTGGTTGGGGTGGTGGTGGTGGTTGGGGTGGTGGTGGTTGGGGTGGTGGTGTGGTTGGGGTGGTGGTGGTTGGAATGGTGGTGGTTGGAATGGTGGTGGTTGGGGTGGTGGTGGTTGGGGTGGTGGTGGTTGGGGTGGTGGTGGTTGGAATGGTGGTGGTTGGAATGGTGATGGTTGGGGTGGTGGTGGTTGGGGTGGTGGTGGTTGGGATGGTGGTGGTTGTGATGGTGGTGGTTGTGATGGTGGTGGTTGTGATGGTGGTGGTTGTGATGGTGGTGGTTGTGATGGTGGTGGTTGGGATGGTGGTGGCTGTGATGGTGGTGGTTGTGATGGTGTGGTTGTGATGGTGGTGGTTGGGATGGTGGTGGTTGTGATGGTGGTGGTGGGATGGTGGTGGTTGTGATGGTGGTGGTTGTGATGGTGGTGGTTGGGGTGGTGGTGGTTGTGATGGTGGTGGTTGTGATGGTGGGGTTGGGGTGGTGGTGACTGTGATGGTGGTGGTTGGGATGGTGGTGGCTGTGATGGTGGTGGCTGTGATGGTGGTGGTTGTGATGGTGGTGGTTGTGATGGTGGTGGCTGTGATGGTGGTGGTTGTGATGGTGGTGGTTGTGATGTGGTGGTTGTGATGGTGGTAGTTGGATGGTGGTGGTTGGGGTGGTGGTGGTTGTGATGGTGGTGGTGGTGATGGTGGTAGTTGTGATGGTGGTGGTTGTGATGGTGGTGGTTGGGATGGTGGTGGCTGTGATGGTGGTGGCTGTGATGGTGGTGGTTGTGATGGTGGTGGTTTGTGATGGTGGTGGTTGTGATGGTGGTGACTGTGATGGTGGTGGCTGTGATGGTGGTGGTTGTGATGGTGGTGACTGTGATGGTGGGGCTGTGATGGTGGTGGTTGTGATGGTGTTGTTGTGATGGTGGTGGTTGTGATGGTGGTGACTGTGATGGTGGTGGTTGTGATGGTGGTGGTTGTGATGGTGGTGACTGTGATGGTGGTGACTGTGATGGTGGTGGCTGTGTGGTGGTGGTTGTGATGGTGGTGGTTGTGATGGTGGTGGCTGTGATGGTGGTGGCTGTGATGTGGTGGTTGTGATGGTGGTGGTTGTGATGGTGGTGGTTGTGATGGTGGGACTGTGATGGTGGTGGCTGTGATGGTGGTGACTGTGATGGTGGTGGTTGTGATGGTGGGACTGTGATGGTGGTGACTGTGATGGTGGTGACTGTGATGGTGGTGACTGTGATGGTGGTGACTGTGATGGTGGTGGTGTGATGGTGGTGGTTGTGATGGTGGTGACTGTGATGTGGGGTGGCTGTGATGGTGGTGACTGTGATGGTGGTGGTTGTGATGGTGGTGACTGTGATGGTGGTGGCTGTGATGGTGGTGACTGTGATGGTGGTGGTTGTGATGGTGGTGACTGTGATGGTGGTGACTGTGATGGTGGTGACTGTGATGGTGGTGACTGTGATGGTGGTGACTGTGATGGTGGTGGCTGTGATGGTGGTGACTGTGATGGTGGTGGTGTGTGATGGTGGTGACTGTGATGGTGGTGACTGTGATGGTGGTGTCTGTGGATGGTGTTGACTGTGATGGTGGTGACTGTGATGGTGGTGTTGTGATGGTGGTGGCCTGTGATGGTGGTGGTTGTGATGGTGGTGTTGTGATGGTGGTGGTTGTGATGGGGTGGGTGTGATGGTGGTGACTGTGATGGTGGTGACTGTGATGGTGGTGACTGTGATGGTGGT
>WNGS01165751.1:12750572-12762836 GCA_020271785.1 Procambarus virginalis
AGCAGATCCCAACATTCTAAAACACTTGGCCCGGCTGTTGTCCCTGCCCCAGCAAACTCCCTGTGGTCCCCCCCTGCCGTCTCAGGGATCCCAACCCCCACCCACACACCAGTAACACACAACACACACAAAAACAAGACACACATAAACAAAACAAGACAGATAGCCTCAGCGAGCTCGCTCGAGAGCCTCCGCTCGAAGAATGGAGAGATACAGAACACACACACCCACAACACACACACACACACACAAACACACACACAAAAAAACACACACACACCAAACAAGAAAAAACAAACCACACACCACACACACACACACACACACACACTAAAAGTCCAAACTGACGGTCGCACAAAAGCATGAATGCGATCTCGGAGTGAGAGAAAAGAGGAAGTGTTTACAGTGGGAGGAGCAGATGACTGGGAGGTGTTTAGACTGGGAGCTCCAGATGACTGGGAGGTGTTTAAACAGGTGTCTGCATAGAGTGGGTTTTGCTCTCTCTTGAGAGGTCGTCTCCTCCTTCCTGTTTCTCTCAGCCTGTTTGAATGTTAGGATCTCAACTTTTTTTGCCTTATCTCCGATTTGGCAATTCCCTGGTCATTGCCTTTTCTTAGAGGCCGCAAGTTATACATATATATATTATCTATATATATATATATATAGTATCTTTAGGGTATATTCTACACAGATACATATCTGCTTCTTCCCTTCTCATGATACGACCTGGTAGGGTGGTACTGACCACTATACACAATTTCATCATCTCTCTCAACTGGTTCAGGGGTCACAAAGTTCACCATCTCCCCCTTCCCCACTCCTCCCTCTCTATTGTATGCCTTTCCTCCTTCTGTCTCCCTCACTCCTCCCTCCTCTGTTGACCCGCACGCCTTTCTTTGGTCGTGAGAATCTACGTATCTGATAATTCTTCTCCTTACTCATTCCTTTGCGTTATATTATATATCATTATCAATCACCTAATCAAGCTGTTCATCAACGGATCACATATTCGTGGTTTTTCTCGTTCAACAGTGTTGCACTGTATGCTCAATCCTCAACAAATGCAAGGGAGAGGGGATAACCAATGTCAATATTCAAGGCACATCGCACCATTCATATAAGTCTCAGCATACATGCACATTGGAACGAAGGTTTTCACTTCTATAATCCACTCTAAATCGGCCAAATTCTATGAGGGAGAAAGCATCTACTGTGATTTTGGAAATATTCTATTAAAGGACACAAAAAGAGACGGGTATAGAAAACACAGCGCTGCATTAAAGTGTGGAAAGAGCGTTATCCTCTTTATTTAACATAGCATAGGGTGTCTGCCGTTTAGGACGGTGAAACGGTTTAATCGTGTATTTTTTGGTGCTGGTGCATAGAGGATAAAAGCATGGGACGGAAACGGTGTATAGGGCCAAAGCGCACACGAATTAATCAATGGAAAAGCCAGTATAACTCAGGTACAGTTGTAAAAGACCCGTTGTTTAATGTGGACCTAACCAATCACGAGCCTTTACCGAAAACTCGGAATCTTCCGCCGTGAGGGAGAGAAAGAGGATAAGAAGGGGAAGGCGTCAAGCTCTCTACACCGTGTCTAGCCTCCTCTCTCTCTCTCTCTCTCTCTCTCTCTCTCTCGCATTGTCCTATGATGCAATGACACTACTTTAACTGGTCGAACGATATCAGAACGATAACTGATACCAGCGATAACTGACACCAACGCTAAATCATTGTCTCCAAGAATCAGTGGACGGATATCCTGTCATCGACATGATATATGTAACATCTATATGATCAACAAATGATGGAGATTTGAGAACACGATGGAGACCAGAGGGCCAAGATTTGATAATAGACAAAGATAGACAAATAATATAGATATATAGAGAAATAGACCGATAAATAGACCCGATGGCCATAAACTCCACGAGTGACGTCTCTCGGGTAGATCTTTATATTGTTTTATTGATGTGCGATGCATAACAACAGTCAAATAGATCATAAATCCAGCAAAAACAACCAATGACCGTGTTCTTAGATGTGAGAATATATCCTCTTTGGTAGCTTATGGCTATATAGGGCTATATCAGAGCGGGTTTATACTATATATTATACGTGGCAAAATTAATATTCTTTAAGGTGGTCTGAATGTTCCAAAATGTCGTAAGCCTAGGGAAATATGGTTTTGTATAATTAGAATTCCTATCGGCCTATACTCTAACTACTCGTACTAAGATTGCTTACTAGGAAGACTCACTCTGACTCACTCACTCACTCACTCACTGGTTGGCCCAACCACTTGGATTGAATGGTAGAGCGACGGTCTGGCGTCATGCAGGTCGGCGTTCAATCCCCTGACCGTCCACAAGTGGTTGGGCACCATTCCTTCCCCCCGTCCCATCCCAACCCTTATCCTGACCCCCCTTCCCAGTGCTATATAGTCGTAATGACTTGGTGCTTTCCCCTGATATTTCACTCACTGGTTGGCTGATTGACTGACTGACTCACTCACTGACTCACTGACTCACTGATCACTGACTGACTCACTCACTCACTCACTGGTTCGCTGATCGTCCTACTGAATGAATATATGAGTGACAGACATCAGGAGCTGAGCGAGGGACATATAAATATGTAGTTTTGCAAACATAGATTTTTGCGTTTAATGACTACTATTAATTTCTAGACAGTCAGCATGAATACGTTAAAAACTGAACCTTTAACGGTCATATTAGTTAATCTCTTAGGCTATTACAACAAATACATAAGATATATTTAACGGTAAATCTTCCCTGTTATGAATACGTATTTCTACTTCACGATTTTTCCTTAACTTGTCTCAATCAAAAGCAAAACAAATGCTCAAAGTTTACTCTTCGTAATCGTGAATCTTATCTCCATGATACAATCTTCGGTTATGGGATTGGAAGCTTTCTCTCTGTGTTTTATTACCCGTCTTCAGACCCCATTGTTTAGAATTTAGTTTATCGTTGGGATATTTCCCACTTGCATAAATCACTGGGGTGTGTGTGTGGGCAGTGAAGAATGGCCTGGGCGGTGGCCACTATCACCACAGGCGCCATATTTCAACAGCTCTATAATACCTGAGGTCCGGTTAGAATACACACACACACACACACACACACACACACACACACACACACACACACACACACACACACACACACACACACACACACACACACACACGCGCGCGCGCGCGCGCGCATAGAGCTCGAGGAGCTCAGGAATCTGTACACCAGTGATTGACTGTTGAGAGGCCGGACCAAAGAGCCAAAGCTCAACCCCCGCAAGCACAACTAGATGAGTATACACACACACACACACACACACACACACACACACACACACACACACACACACACCACACACACACACACACACACACACACAGACTATATAAAAATGACATAAGAGTAGATATTACGTCAAGTCAAATTCAGAAGTATTATATAAATAGGAAAACGTCAGCAGCGACGTACTGTACCCCGGCGAGCGTCATAACAGCATTCACGAACCTAAATAAGGAGGCATTTAAGACCAACTGAACAACACGTACGTAAACCAATCTTAGATTATGCAGCCCATATCGTGGAGCCCTGCTCCTACTACATCTGGTGAGCCGCCACGTCCATCCGAGGCGCCGTAGTCACGTCTAAGCCACGGACGTAACATGCCATTTATGTACACAATTTGCCAATTCCGCGGCGTGAATGGAGAAGTATGACTCACTTACTATTCCAAAACAGAAATACCAGGGACCAGATTCACGAAGCAGTTACACAAGTACTTACGAACGTGTACATCTTTCCTCAATCTTGACGGCTTTGGTTATATTTATTAAACAGAATACAAGTATGAAAACTTGCCAATCGACTGCTGTTATTGTTATAAACAGCTCCTGGTGCTTCGAAGCTCCTTAACTGTTTAATAATTGTAAACAAAGCCGCCAAGATTGATAAAAGATGCACAGGTTCGTCAGTGCTTGGGTAACTGCTTCATGAATCTGACCCAAGGTGCTAACTAAGGCAGTTTTATGTATGACCCTCTGTCCTGCGTGACAGTTAATACCAGCATTATCCTCACTTTAATAAGACTATCAAAATCCTCAGATTAGGCAAAATTGTAATTAATTTTGTCAATAAAGATGTTAATAATAATAAATAGCATCCTACACACTGCCCATATTTATCGAGAAGAATTTCTTTTATCGTAAAAAATGATTTGGTGTTACTTTTGAAACACCTCGGTGGCATCTTTATATAGCCAGGACACAAAAGGTCTGATGCTTGACCAGGTATAACATATAGTTTTCCTCCAATACAATATTCAAAAATATATATATATATGGTTTTCCGGGCCTGACAGCTGAGTGGGCAGCGCTAGGGATTCGTAGTCCTGAGGTTCCGGGTTCGATCCCGGTAGAGGCATCACAAATTGGTAGAGCTTCTTCACCCCTGATGCTCCTGTTTACCTAGCAGTAAATAGGTACCTGGGAGTTAGACAGCTGCTACGGGCTGCTTCTTGGGGATGTGTAACAAAAAGGAGGCCTGGTCGAGGACCGGGCCGCGGAGACGCACAGCCCTGAAATCATCTGAAGATAACCTCAAGATAACCTTCCGGGTTCTTTATTGATAACTCTTTTTTTTCCTTCTTCAATTGGTAAATGAAAGTGTAGTGAGGGTGACAGCTTTAGAAGTGTGTTCTCCAATTGATTGATGAAGATTAAGCCACCCAAGAGGTGGCACGGGCATGAATAACCCGTAATGGTCCAACAACCAATCTGTTTTATAACGAGACGAGGGCGGGTCAGTTCAATCCCCACAGGGGTATACCTTATAGCTTGAAAACGATTCACAATATGACTCCGTACCTCACCCTCAGCTGGTACCTCAGTCCTGATATAGTCCCTCCCCTCAGTTCTGCTACCCCTCGCAAGCACAACTAGGTGAGTACTAACAGTACCCCCTCCCCCCCAACCCAAACAACTTGTTTACTTCCAAAGGTCTCTGTCTCAAGACATCCAACTTGGGTAGCCAGCTACTTGTTTGTTTTCTCAATACTCTGTTTCCAATTTGTCTCTTTGATACTCAAGTCAGTCGGAAGACAACTGAAATATATTTCTGTCAAGAGCGTATGAGTCTTGGACGGGTTTGATGTAGCATATAAGTTGTTCGGTGTTGCTGTTTTCTGTCTATGGTAGGATATTAAGAACTTCCCTCCCCCCCCCCCCACGGCCCGGTCCTCGACCAGGCCTCATGGTTGCTGGACTGGTCAATCAGGCTGTTGGAGGCGGCTACTCGCAACCTGACGTATGTGTCACAGCCTGGTTGATCAGGTATCCTTTGGAGGTGTTTATCGAGTTCTCTCTTGAACACTGTGAGGGGTCGGCCAGTTATGCCCCTTATGTGTAGTGGAAGTGAGCAAGATATAGAAGTTAGAAGACAGGTAAGATATAGATTTAGGAAAGACTGGGTAAATACTGGTTTGGAAACAGGGTTTTTGATATATGTAGCAAATAACCTGGTTCCTTAATAGATGTAGATAGAAGGGATTGTTTCAAGCTTAGGTTAGATATATACAAATTGAGTTTGGGTGAATATAAATAGGAGCGGCCTCGTATAGGCCAATAGGCCTCCAGTAATTTGCTTAAATATTATTATGTCTTATGTTCGTATGTTCATATATTATGTTCTTCTGTTCTTAAAGCCAGAACAGAGGCCAAGACCTTAGAGGAGGGAAAGAATAAGTTAGCAAACACCGAATTTGTGTCTTTTGGCGCCATTTGTCAGACTGTGAAAACAAAAGATGGTTATCTTGATGTTATCTTGAGATGATTTCGGGGCTTTTAGTGTCCCCGCGGCCCGGTCCTCGACCAGGCCTCCACCCCCAGGAAGCAGCCCGTGACAGCTGGCTAACACCCAGGTACCTATTTTACTGCTAGGTAACAAGGGCATAGGGTGAATGAAACTCTGCCCATTGTTTCTCGCCGGCGCCTGGGATCGAACCCAGGACCACAGGATCACAAGTCCAGCGTGCTGTTCGCTCGGCCGACCGGCTCCGATGAACTAATACCGATGGAACCGAAGGAACTAATAAAAAATATGGAATAAAGAAGGGCGGAAAGAATGAAGGAGAGAATTAAGGGAAGGAAGAATGAAGGAATGACAAAAGAATGAAAACAGTTAACATACACAATACTCACTCCAACACCTTAACATTCCTACATTGTCCTTAAGAAAGTGTTTCAACAGCAATGAGATCATATTTAAGTTTATACAAAATAATAAAAAAATACGTCAATCGGGAGAAAAAGATCAGAAAACATCCTCTCATCGATATTCCTCTCGAGTAGGAAAGAGATTAACAGACACACAGAGAATTACCATAACAAAGAGCCTATTTTTACTGAAATAGGTTTCGGAAGTGCCTGAACCCTTTGGGTGGGTTCCTGAACCGTTTTTTTTTGGGGGGGGGGGTTCTGAACCACCGGCAGCGACAAGGAGATGGCAAGCCAGGTACTCAGAACCGGAACTCCTAGACACGGTATTTGAGGATTTGAAAAGGAATTTGGGGTAAAATATAACAAAAAATTGTCTCGGTTCTCTCTCCTAGTGTTATTACAACATCCCATTTTATGCCCTACGTTCCCCCTGGTGTATAAACACCCCTATTGTATGATCTTCCATCCCCTGGTGTATAAACATCCTTCCTTCCCCTGTTATGTCACCTAGGCAACCCACCTAACCTATCTGCCTCATTACGCCCCCTTCCCCATGTTCTATGCATTCCCTTCACACCTACCCTACATTTTCCCTAAACACCCTCCCCCCCCCACCCAACCTATCACTCCCCCCATCCATACCCCTCACCAACCTTGACCTATCCATCAAAACCCCTATCCACACCATCACCTCCCTATCCTCCCACAGCAGCCAGGCTGAAGCACTGATTGCACCAACACACTTGATATATCAGAGGAGAGAGCCAGAGCTGCCCGGAATACTGATGGGGGGAGGCCAGTGAGTCTCGGATTGGTACTCAGTGTCACCTATAGTGTGGTGCTCTGTGTCATACCTAAGACTGGTGTGATATTCAGTGTCACTCTAAAACAGATGTGGTATTCAGTGTCACCCGTGTATTGTGGTATTCAGTGTCACACGTGTATTCCCAACTTGGAGAACCCTAAATATTCAAGACTTGAATACATTGAGAACACGAAATATTCAATACAGCCGCCTCCATTCTCTCTAATATACAGGCGTCTCCAAATATTCTGTAACCTCTAATAGTTCAGAAACTCTTATGTATCCCCAAATATCATAAATACAAAATATTCTTCTATTTCTTAATACTTAGGGGGCCTAAAATTTTCAGACATTCACAGGATATTGGGAATTTTTCAAAGAGCGTTAACCCAATAATAATCCTCATTCCCAAACAGTTTTGAAAACGAATTAGAGACTTATGAATACTCGAGAACCCAAAGTACTTCGGAATTTTTAATGCTCAAGGAACCCCAAATGAATTCCCCGCCCAATTACTCAAGAAACCATAAATTTTCCCCAAATCACAAACTCATGGTAAGAAATATAGTTTCTTACCATGAGTTTTTGGTAAGTTTGTGTTTGTTTTACCTACTTTCCTTCCAGTAGTGTGTCTCATTGTTCCCAAACATGATTTTCTACTCTCCAGGATAACAGTGAGGACATGGAACCGTGAGGGTAATGAGGAATGTGGAGAAGTCTGTCTGAGAACGTTGCAGAATTCTCTCGCTGTCTCCCAAGTCATGTCTGCTATTTCCACCTCCCTGTTTATCTCTAGACGACACTCATCTTTCTCTTCCCCCTCACACGTCATGTCTCCTGTGTTCCACACATGTCGTTGCCCCCCCCACACACACCCTCACAGTCACTGACTGATGCCCCCCTCCCCCCCCACACCCCCTCACAGTCACTGACTGTTGCCCCCCCCCCCCTCTCCCCTAAACCCACCCATCCCTCAGTCGCGAGTGAATTAAGAAAAGTCGTCTGGGATTTTATTTGTTTCTCTCCGGGCACTAAGCTGGTGTCAGCATCGTAGGGAACATGAGCTTCGTCGTCGATGAGCTGGTCTTCGTATCTCGTAAAATTTTACAGCCGTCTCTGGCGTATTTAGTTACCCTCTTAAGCAAGATCTTCAAATGCCGGGCAGAAGCTTACGCCGTTCGCTCCTGGAGCTAGACCCAGAAGCAGTTACGCAAGTACTTACAGAGGATCCACCAAGTGTCAATAAACCGAATTGTAATAATAGGGTTAGCCTTGAACTTATCAAAAAGTCGTGTTTTTTGGTATATTAGTGACAAATATTCGAGTAATTTATGTGTAGCCATCTCGTAAATAATAAAAGTAAAGAAACAATGTTTCCGGGAATACAGTGGGATCTTCCAAAATAATAAATGGCGACAGATATTGTGATTTCATTGAATACGTTGATAAACACGATAAATTGTAATTGACACAGAAATTAAGACATAGTTAATAGGGGATTAAGGCTGGAGGTTAATCTGGCATAACATGAGTAAACCGGAGGAAAAAAAAAACGGAGAAGGAGGGTGGGCTGATACCAATGGTTAATACCTTCTTGACAAGTGGGGGAGAAGGAAGTTTCTGGGTAGTTCTTTGCGTAGCAAAATACCCCACCATCTGAAAGAAGCCCCGAAAGCCCAGGCTTTGGAATCTGTGGTAATAAAGAAAAAAAAAGGGTCTTGGAAGAAAGTTGTGGTTACAAGAAACTAAGATGAAAAATGGGAGGGAAAACAACTGGGTAAATTGGGAGGGAATGGAAAAGGCTCGATAGACACGCACTATCTTGAAACTCGAGACCCACGATGTTCTCGAGAAAAGCTGAAAAGGGGGGAAAAAAAAGAAGAGGGGGGGAAAAGGGAAAAGGGAAGAAGGGGAGGGGGAAAAAAAAAAGAGAAGGAAAGAGGAAGGAGAAAAAAGGAGAAAGGGGGGGGGAGGGGGGGGTGAAAAAAAAAAAAAAAAAAAAAGAAAGAGAGGGAAAAGAAAAAGGAAAAAAGGGGGGGAAAAGAAAAGGGGGGGAAAGAAAAAAGGAAAAAGGGGAAGAGGGGGGGGGGGGGGGGGGGAGGAAAGAGAGAAGGGAGAGGAGAAAAAAAAAAAAAAAGGGAAGGAGGAAGAAAGAGAAGAAGGAAAAAATGAGAAAGGGGGAAGGGAGGAAAAAAGGGAGGGGGGGGGAGAGGGGAAAAAAGAAAGGAGGGGGGGGGGGGAAAAGGAGAAAGAGAAGAAGGGGGAAGGTGGGGGGAGGAGAAAAAGGAGGAGGGGGAAGAAAGAAGGTAAAAAAAGAGAGAGGGGAAAGGAGGGGGGGGGGAAAATATATATTTGAAGAAGAGTAGATAATCGGACCACTTCTTTTGCTTTGAGCGCACCAAACGCAAGGGCCAACAAATAAAGCGCCGGGAAAGGGCCGACAAGAACCCCGCTGAAAATGCACACGGGTTGAGGTTTAAAAAGACTCTGGGGGGAACACACTGATGTAAATTAGGGATGGGGGCATAATGAGATTGTATAGGAAGGCATTTTACTACCATTTTACTAGTTAATGTGTGTAAAAAACGTCTTATGCTAACACAACATGGTGGTGCTGACCAGGAGGGAGCAATTATCACACCTGATCTAGGTTACATTTCAGGCGCTGAAAAAAGGGGAAACTAGGGTCAACTTTGAAGGTTAGAAAAAGAAACCTAGTTATCTTCCAATTGATGAAAGATACATACGGCCATAATCGTGCATATCAAAAAAAGTTGAAAAAAATGGGCTACAGCTTAAATCGTGGAAAAAAATAGAAAAAAAAATCTCAAACAGTTTTTCACCATCCAAAACCTTCCCACACACAGCGACCTCGCTTAACACCCTTCGACATCATCATTATCAGCATTATAAAAAAGTCTTTTTCTTGTCAGTTTTGTGTAGAATTTTAAACATAAATGAGTTTCTTTTTTAAAATATCTGAGAGGGAGAGGGAATTCCCTGTAGTCGTTTTGGTGAGGTTATAGGGGGGGGGGGGGGGGGTGGGTTGTAAACGGAAATACCAGTAACCAGAAAGATGAATGGATTATAAGGGAGTAACGTAGGACGTTGAATTGTTTTAGATCGTCCCATACTGTGTAAAAAATGGTGTATCGAGTAATAGTTTGAGACTGTGTATAGAAACAACTGTATGCTTCCGAACTGTGGAACATCTTACCTGTCGAAAATCAGGCGTGTACGAACGTTGGTGCAAGTCCTTCATCGTACGTGGTTTTTTTTCGCAGTTGTCTTGAATTAAAGCGATAGAATAAGAGGGTGTGGGTCCATGGTGACAAGTTCAGGAATTGAATGCTTACAAGTACCTCGATAGAGGCGAAACTCTTTGTGCTTCATATATTGGAGAAAAAAAAAGTGTTGTGGGATTGAAAACATGCCAATGGGGCTTTTTGGAGATGGTAGATATAGGCACACACGTAAAAATGGACTATAACAGTTTCATGGGCCAATGCCTTGCTATAATTCAGCAGTGTGCTGATCAATGAAAATTCGTGTATCGCTAGGGGGGCCGTGGGGATGACCATGAAGCAGTAAAACGAGGGCTCAAAACAAAAAGGGGCAAAACCAAGGGGGCATTCATCAGAAACACAACGACGCTGAATTTCCACAACCAAAAACACCGGGATGTGCTTGTAAACCCAAAACAGGCACAAAAGGGGTGCATGTCGGCTAATAATTAATATGAATTTTGGTTGAGAGTTAGTATGGTCCTTCTACTCAAAGCGCAAGAAGGACAAAAATAGGTCATAGACAAGTGAAGAGATGGAATGATACTAGGTATCCTCAAAAAGCCGGTTGTCCCAACCTATGTCGGGACGCGTAGTGTGGAAGCAGTGAGTCAGGAGACCGGTTTGTGGGATATCCCTTAAGCGCTAGTCATGGTCCCCAGGCGAAAGCAGCGGCAGGAGCTAGCCAATGAATACTCTAATTTCGGCTGTTCTTGTGCCAAAAACTCCTTGAATCAAAGAAGCTTAGAATTGATTCTGAGGTAGGAGGATAGTACAGATTCACCAGTAGGTCGTTAGGTGAGGAATGGGGTAAGGGAGAGTAGTGTCAAAGAGGTCTGGGTGACTAAAAAAGTATTGGAAGGGAAAAAAAAAAAAAAGGGAATGAAGGACAATAGTAAACTGAAATTTTAACAAAAGTCGACGGTTACGCAAAACACTCTGAGGACAGCGGGTAAAAACTTGAACATTCAGGAGTGAAGTAGAAGAGTGGAACCTTCTCTCTTCCCTTCTCTGGTCTTCTTAGCCATGTGGCCTTTCCGTAATTCTCAAAAATGCTAACGTTCTCCATAAAAGGACAAAAATCCGTCTGGTTACATTGATTCTCCTCTTCCCTGCGGGTCTTCTTTCCTTCTGCTTCATGCGGTCCTGGTCCCTCAGTGCTGTCCTTCCTTCCTCTCCCTCCCGTCCAATCCTTCTTCTCTTTCTCGTGTCCTTCCCCTCTCTTGGTTACAACTATCCTCGGTCGCTGTCTCTCCGTCTCCTATGTTTGTTTTTCCCCTTCCTCCTCTCCCTCTTCCGGTTTCCTACCAGGGGGGGGGTACACCCTCAAAAAAACAATCCTTCCCACCTATCTCAATAGCCCAAACACTGTCACCACTAAGGGGACCGTGCGGGGTTATAGTGTCAAAGACATCTCATGCGGTATGTTGCTGGGCGTTTGTTCACGTCTGCCTGGTGCTGATCGGTTTGTGAATTCCGGATCCGCAACCCCGCGGTTACCCCGGATACACCGCCAGTGAACGACCCTCCAAGGGACCCCAGTAGCACCCCTCACCCCCGGCCATAACACCTCCCACAGACAACCACACTACAAGAACCCACACGCCAAAAACACGCTCCCCAACTCACCCATAATTAGTTTTACAAACTACGAAACCTTACTAGGATAGCTGGTGATTAGGATTGCTATTAAGAACATTACCATCACAAGTGTTTCTATTGACTAGCAACTTAAATCCTGTTAAAGTCAACTGGACGTACTGAACTGCGATTGAAATAGAGTTTGATCCGGGCTACCTGTTCAGGTACTTGGACTGGACGTTAGAGAGACGGTCTCTTCATGCACGGTCGGCGTTCAATCCCCGGCCGTCTACACGCGGTTGGGCACCATTCCTAACCCCTCCCTCCCCCGTCCATCCCTAAAT
>WNGS01165751.1:12787349-12802161 GCA_020271785.1 Procambarus virginalis
TTTCATCTTAACGACCGTGTGGGGGTGCTGCAGTGGGAGGGAGGAATGGGGGAGCAGCAGTGGGGAGAGATGAATCATGAATGATAAACTGGGGATGCTCCTACCTTACCCCCCAGAGGAAGGCAAGACAATGACACTGATCACAGCTTCCACCACTGATCCCATCCTCGTTCTGGGAGATATGATGACATTATAGTGCCTTGAGATATTAGTGCCACGCTTGGTATTAGGTTGCAATATTGTCATGAGATGGGGGGGGGGGGTTGCCATTCTTGATATAAGGTCACATTGCCACTGGATATTAGTGCATTCTTGATATAAGGTTGAAATAATAGTATAATACTATTTTGCATGGAGTTACCTAAAGATATTGCAAACAAAACCTGATATATAGAGAGCTCTTAAATGTTGCAATGCAATATCAAGGAAGGACAGTGCCAAGAAAAAGAGACAATGGATTTAATTTCACCCTAACTTAAAGGTCATATATATATACAACCCTATTAAAAAAGTGGAAATAAAGTCCCATATAAGTTGTCACGTCTGAGAAAAAAGGTCAAATTTTATATGCCAACTTCTAAAAGTTACGTCACAGTTGGAATAGAGTTTCTCTATTACAATTCGTCAAAAAACAACACGACTTTCTCACAAAACTTCAAATTGTATTGTACTGCAAAGTTGAATTCCATTACAAAAGTGTGTGTGTGTGTGTGTGTGTGAGGTGGGAGAAAGACTGTGTTTTTATTGTTTGAATGATCATTGTGAACAGTTGCAGGTGATTGTATGGTTGTATGTGATTGTATGGCTTCGTATGATTATATGGTAGCATGTAATTATATAGTTGCATGAAAGTGTATATTTGCAAATAATTGTGTGAATGAATATGATTGTGTGAATGAATATGATTGTGTGAATGAATATGATTGTATGGTACACTTGCAGGTTAAAAGTGACTGCTATTCAGCTTACAATTGTCCTGGTAAATAGTTAATTATTGAATTCGTGAAAATTACAAATAAGTTTTATTGGGTTAATTCGAACAATTAATAATTTGTTAATGATTTAAACGGTGGTAGGTTGTTGTTATTGGTGGTGGTAGATTGGTGGTAGTAACTGAATAGAGGCAGGTGGTTGGTGGTGGTAGGTGAATAGTGGTAGATATTTGGTGGTAGGTGGATAGTAGTTGGTGGTGGTGGTGGGCTGTAGTGGTATCAAGCGAGAGTGGAACTTGCAAACATTCAGTGGGAAACAGGCTTGAAGCAACACCTCCCCCCCCCCCTTCATTGGAACAAGTGGTTCCCAGGAGTAGAACAACTGACTGCCGAAGCATGCAAAGTCTGCTTGAAACATGTGCCTTTGTCGAGGATCAGAAAGAGAACGCAGACGACAATACAGAAGAAAAACTCATGAAAACGTTTAAGCAGACATGACTATCCCAACGAAAAGAAAACTCTTTAAGAAAGGAAATTGAAGAAATAGGCCAGAAGCCGAAGCAATCGTGCAAGACTGAAGAAATGGAATTGGAACAGAAAACCTACACGAGATTAAAAACAATCCAAAATATCTGTCCACAGATGCAAAACCAAAATAAATAAATCTTTATCAGTATTGGACTTGTACTTATAAGTGAAGGTTAATACACACACGAGAAGGTAATTAGTGAAATCCTAATCAGCATGAGACTACGATTAGCATCCCAATAAGCAACATGATAGTGGAAGATCCAGACAGCTTCTTTATGAACTATATCCACACCCCAGACAAAATAGCTGATATCAACACAAACCCTGCAAATTGATAACATGCAAATGGATAAGCACTTAGTTCCAGGTCCAGACTCTAGGAATTCAATATTTATAAAGAAATGCAAAGTGCCAGTAGCACAGGTACTCAGTGTAGTGTGAAGGAAGAGCTTGGACACGGGGGAGATACCAGAAGTTCTTAAATCAGCAGTAAATCAGCTCCCTCCCTCTATACAAGGGAGGGAGCAATGCACTGTCTAAGAATTTCAGACCAGTTGCACTAACGTCCCCACATAATAAAAGTATTTGAGAATATAATGAAAAGCATTTCATTATAAATTAGGTGCCCAACGTCTATTGTGTTTAATAATTTATAAATTATTTGTAACATAGATTATGTTATTACTATTCTATTACAATAATTTATTCTTTCATAACTGTTTCCAGCATGACCCAGGTTCTTTCTGAAATGTACTCGTTTCCATCTTAAATCAATCGTTTCGAATTATATTTTGTGATGAATATTGAAAATCTTAAAAGGTATTCCACCTTTTGTTATGCTCTCTCATCCATTTGTATAATTCAATCAGGTGGCTCCCTTGACTCCTTATCGACAGGTTGTCTTTGTTCATCTTAGCCTCTTCTTGCTCCTTTCCCCTTCTCCTTGACACCAGTCGTGAGGGGGAAAAGGTGCCCCTGTGGAATTTCCCCTCGGAGCAACAGAGCTGTAGGATTATTGGTCTTCACTGAGTGCGTAATTGGCTAATAAGTCACGGTTAATTGCCACCAGCCAGTCAGCCATTAGCTGAAGTTGTTGGCTTTCTTGCAATAGTCTTGAGATTGGTTCGTTATTTAATTTTATGGTTAGTATTGTGAATATCATACGAGGAAGCATTTGTGGTTAATCTAATGTGTGTGTTTTGTGTACTCACCTATTTGTACTCACCTATTTGAGCCTGCCTGATCAAGCATTGACTCTTGGATCCCGCTTTTCGAGCCATCGGTTGTTTACAGCAATGACTCCAGTCCCATTTCCCTGTCATATCCAGTTTTAAAGTTATGAATAGAATTTGCTTCCACAACCTGTTCCTTAAGTGCATTCCATTTTCCCACTACTCTCACGCTAAAAGAATACTTCCTAACATCTCTGTGACTCATCTGAGTTTCCAGCTTCCACCTACGTTCCCTCGTTCTGTTATTATTCCGTGTGAACATTTCGTCTATGTTCACTCTGTCAATCCCCCTGAGCATTTTATACGTTCCTATCATATCGCCCCCCCCCCCTTCTTTTTTTAAAGTATCGTAAGGCTCAGTTCCTTTTGGCGCTCCTCATACCCCATCCCTCGTAACTTTGGGACGAGCCTCATTCCAAACTTCTGAAACTTTTCCAGTTTCCTTATGTGTTTCTTCAGGTGGGGACTCCATGATGGGGCGGCATACTATAAGACTGGTCTCACGTAGGCAGTGTAAAACGCCCTAAATTAGGTCCCTGAATGATGTTCTAACTTTTGCCAGAGTGTGTGTGTCTGTGTGTGTGTACTCACCTAGTACTCATCTAGTTGTGTTTGCGGGGGTTGAGCTCTGGCTTTTTGGTCCCGCCTCTCAACTGTCAATCAACTGGTGTATAGGTTCCTGAGTCTACTGTGCTCTATCATATCTACACTTGAAACTGTGTATGGAGTCAGCCTCGACCACATCACTGCCTAATGCATTCCACCTGTTAACTACTCTGACAATGAAAAAGTTCTTTCTAACGTCCCTGTGGCTCATTTGGGTACTCAGTCTCCACCTGCGTCCCCTTGTTCGCGTACCACCCGTGTTTAACAGTTTATCCTTATCTACCCTGTCAATTCCTCTGAGAATTTTGTAGGTAGTGATCATGTCTCCTCTTACTCTTCTGTCTTCCAGTGTCGTGAGGTGGATTTCACGCAGCCTTTCCTCGCAACTCATGCCTCTTAGTTCTGGGACTAGCCTAATGGCATGCCTCTGAACTTTTTCCAGCTTCGTCGTGTGATTGAGAAGGTACAAGAATCCTACGAATGTGTAGTCCAGAGCACATTGTTGATATGCCACACGCCCATAGCCGTCAACTTAAGACGTCATAATCATATATTAAAATGCTATAAAAATATGAAGGAAAACCGCATTTCATAGTTTGGTTCGAGAAGATGGAAAGCATCTTGCCGGAAAAACCGTGGACATCTTCAAGATAAAACTAGATTGTTTTCTAAAAGAAGTGCCGAACCAACCGGGCTGTGGTGGATATGTGGGCCTGCGGGCCGCTCCAAGCAACAGCCTGTTGGACCAAGCTCTCACTTTGGAGAGTAGAACTCCCAGAACCCCATCAAGCAGGTATCAAGCAGATATCTTATGTGCCGTAATCCCTCATTCCCAGTTCCGTCCACTTCAAGTCATTAAGCTTATCTTCGAGAATTGTGTCAATTGAGCCACAAGGTCGTTTGAGTCACGCGGAACACGCCCCTTTTCGCGTGATTTGTGTTGAAGTGTCACGGTAACTGTGAAGTGCAATGACAGCCGGTGAGTGCAGCAGTACTCCTGAGACTGCTGTGGGTGCAGCAGTACTCCTGAGACTGCTGTGGGTGCAGCAGTACTCCTGAGACTGCTGTGGGTGCAGCGAGCGATGGAAGATAAGACAAAACCAATCAAACTTCCTCACGCTTGCACCAGGGATGATTGAGCAGGTAAACATGGACTTGCGCTGATTGGCACAGCGTTTCTGATGGCATGGATGTCATTCTGATTGATGGTTACTCTGCCTGGCCTTCAGGGGACTCTAGCCCAGGAGTCCTGAAGATTTGGGACTCATTCCAGCCCTAAATTTGTATATTTCCAGCCTCTATCAGCACAGAGAGAGCGCAAGACCTGACTCCCAATCCCCAAGAAGCTCTATGCAACATTGTTGAAACTCTGGTCTAAGCTCTGTGGCCAAACGACGTGAGGTCGGTTGCAGGCCTGAGATTAGCAGCCTCGTTCCTCCAGCTTAGTCAGGTAGGAAGCGTAAATTGAACTACGATGCCATGAAGTATATTGCGATGTTGTAGTGTGTGATGTGGGGTTATGTACGAAGTGAACCACATAAACACATACCACATGACAGCGCATGATATTATGGTACATGATCACTTGAAACAAAATAGGTCTAACAAATATCGTCAGGACTCATGCAAACAGCCGCTATAATCCATCAATAACTGCAACCCAAAAACAGAATTGCATTCACTCTGTATTTACTCAGTAGTACCAACATAAACCCACACAGGTCAAAGGGAAACATACCCTCCTCGGCAGATGAGGAGTCACAATAACATGGCTGAAATATGTTGACCAACTCACACACTAGAAAGTGAAGGGACGACGACGTTTCGGTCCGTCCTGGACCATTCTCAAGTCGATTGTACCCTCCTCTGTGGCCGAGTACATAGGTTCGACTCCCTTCATTATACTCACCATGTGGGGCAGCAAGCAGGCCGACACACACACATCAAAATCAATCCCACCGTGAATATAATTCTATCGTTTTAATTTGATTGCGACCATTTTGGTGATTACACGCACCGATTTTTACACACAAAAAAAGGAGAAATGGCTTCAAATTGAAATTATCACTTTTGTGCCCAAAAGTTGGCAGGAAACAGTATATTGGGTTCTCGCATCGTGTCCAAACTGGAGCTATATATATATATATATGTATATATATATATATATATATATATATATATATATATATATATATATATATATATATAATATGTCGTACCTAGTAGCCAGAACTCACTTTTTGGCCTACTATGCAAGGCTCGATTGCCTAATAAGCCAAGTTTTCCTGAATTAATATATTTTCTCTAATTTTTTCTTATGAAAAGATAAAGCTACCCATTTCATTATGTATGAGGTCAATTTTTTTCATTGGATTTAAAATTAACGTAGTTATATGACCGAACCTAACCAACCCTACCTAACTTAACCTAACCTATCTTTATAGGTTAGGTTAGGTTAGGTAGCCGAAAAAGTTAGGTTAGGTTAGGTTAGGTAGGTTAGGTAGTCGAAAAACAATTAATTCATGAAAACTTGGCCTATTAGGCAAATCGGGCCTTGAATAGTAGGCTGACAAGTGCGTTCTGGCTACTAGGTACGACATATATATATATATATATATATATAATATATAATATATATGTATAATATATATATATATATATATATATATATATATGTGTGTGTGTGTGTGTGTGTGTATATCACGAAATTAAACACGTGATTTGAAAATATGACATTGTCAGACCACGGAGGAAAAATGAAACAGGAAATTTCCTTAAGTACTTTCGTATACTAATACATCTTCAGAAGGAGTGATTAACAGATCGAGAACTGGACATAAATAGGCAAGAGAGAATGGTGGAGTGAGGTGAGTAACTCACCTCACTCCACATTCTCTCTTGCCTATTTATGTCCAGTTCTCGATCTGTTAAATCACTCCTTCTGAAGATGTATTAATATACGAAAGTACTTAAGGAAATTTCCTGTTTCATTTTTCCTCCGTGGTCTGACATTGTCATATATATATATATATATATATATATATATATATATATATATATATATATATATATATATATATATATATATATATGCAATTGACGATCACTAAACACTGATCATTTGTATGTGGAAAAACCACAAGAAATGGGGAAGAGAGATGAACGTTTCGGCCTGGTAAAGCCATTGTCAACCCCAGACTGACTAAAGAAAGAGAGAGAGAGGATGCAGGCCAGCACCTGGAACCTGACCAACCCATCTCTAGGGAAAGGATTACCAGAAACAGGAATGGTCAAAGAGGATTAAGCGGTCAGAGAATAAGGATGAAAGATTCATGAGGCTTTCTTTAATCTTTCATCCTTATTCTCTGACCGCTTAATCCTCTTTGACCATTCCTGTTTCTGGTAATCCTATCCCTAGAGATGGGTTGTTCAGGTTCCAGGTGCTGGCCTGTATCCTCTCTCTCTTTCTCTGTTAGTCTGGTGTTGACAACGGCTTTAACTGGCCGAAACGTTCATCTCTCTTCCCCATTTCTTTGTGGTTTTTCCGCATATATATATATATATAATTATATATATATATATATATATTATAATATATATATATATATAATATATAGATCTATATATTATATGTAAACCAAAAACTTTGCAGGGTGACTGGTGAGCATGACACGGTCGGTCGGGTCAACCTATGCTCCACTTCGGGAAAAGACAATGCTACTCATTCCAATCTCGCTAAATTACCAGTTGCGTATAGTAGTAACTACCATTACAAAATTACCCAATACTGATGGTAGCTACAGTAGTTTACACCACCAGGATGCCTATGGTTGAGGCTGCAACTACCGCCAATAACCCACAAGTCCACCAGGACCACTCTGGTCCGGCACAGCACTGACTGGCAGCAGGTTCAGCCGTACGCCCAATTAGCACTGTCATAACCGGGACGTAACGCAGTAATTAACAAGGAAGAGACACGGGACGACCGTGGCACTGTTCCCTGGTCCTGGTGGCCCCGTGGCACTGTTCCCTGGTCACTGGTGGCCCCGTGGCACTGTTCCCGGTCACTGGTGGCCCCGGGCACTGTTCCCTGGTCACTGCTGGCCCCGTGGCACTGTTTCCTGGTCACTGCTGGCCCCGTGGCACTGTTCCCTGGTCACTGCTGGCCCCGTTGTAACGGTGGTAGGGAAATTTAGAGAGTCAGTAAGTAGGAAGTGAGTTTGAGAAGTAGAAGAGGTAGAAGGGTAGATAGGTAGATTGGAAAGGTAGATAATAGAAGTAGAAATGCTGATAGGAGAAGTNAGCTCATAAATCAGCGTCAAAATAAGCTGATATCGGTGTCAAGTTAAGCTCACGGTGAGGTAAGATGAGCTTAAGGTAAGAGCTAAAGTGGGCTCACAGTAAGTCAAGATAAAATACCATAGCGAAGAATGAACGGGAATTTTCCTTGAAAGATGGTGTTGAAGATAACGAACACACACACTGGAGGAATGGTTTCGTTCCACTTCCCCTAGACTATGGGGAACAGTGTTCTCTCTCTCTCCCATAGAGACCTGTGAGAACAATATATCCTCCGTCCTTGGACTACAGAGAACAACATGTTCCCTTTCTATATTATGGTTAACAATATGTTCTCTCGTTCTATGCTATGAAAGATATTATGTTTCCCTAACGTATAACAATAGAAATATAATAATTTTGTCTACCGATTTTTTCGTCACGACAGAGATAAAAAATTAAAGCAAAAAAGATGTAAAGGCTTCGTCAACATCCATGAGAAAGGCGGAGTAATTTGGGGACCTTCGGATGAAAGACAAAGACACCAAACAGTCCCAAGGCGAACTCAAAAGCAACATAGCAAGGACAAACAAAAACAATATGTGATGAGGGGAATCATATAAATAGTTATTTTTTGACATCTTTTGACAAAAATAATCAGAAAATTACAAAAAATACACTAAAAAAATGCAGCAGTAAAAATGAGGAGAGAGAGAGACAGATAGATCGAGTGAGAGAGAGAAGAGAGAGAGAGAGAAGAAGAAGAAGGAGAGAAGAAACTAATTACAAATTGAAAACAATATTTCTCAAACTTCCAATTTTTCACCACTATATTTTTCTTTGGAAATATATTTTCCGAACTTCTATGAATATTTTTGTCCCCCTTTGTTGATAAAAGTATATAAATGAAGCATCTAATACCTGAAAGTGAGAGAGTGAGAGAGAGAGAGAGAGAGAGAGAGAGAGAGAGAGAGAGAGAGAGAGAGAGAGAGAGAGAGAGAGAGAGAGAGAGAGAGAGAGAGAGGTTAGTTACCTACTTGATTCTTATGAATATTTTCTCTGCCTTGATTAATAAACAGTATATAAAAGAAGCATTTGTTATGAATTAAAAAAGTGCAGCACAAAATATCTAACGCAACACCGATTGACCAGAGAGAGAGAGAAAAAGCCTTGCTTATTTTTCTTTGGCAGGAGATGACTAAGATTTCAGCATCCACAAGGGTGTTGGCTCTCTTTGGATGCTGCTGAGCGCTCAAGTACTGATCTCTCAGCGCTCATGTACTGAGCAGGCTTCTGCCGTGCTCAGCGCTCACAGGCAAGAGTGGTGACTGCATAATCTAAACCTCATTTATTTCAGGCAATGATGTAGTAGCGACATTTATTCCATGTAGAAAACGGAAATGAGAATTAAGCTGATAGATAAAGCTTAAATAGATTGTTCTAGTAACAGTTATGATGTGACGCCAATTTTGAAAAATTAGGAGGAATGAACTTAGGAATGATTGAAAGATGGAGGAATGCTGTCCTCTCGTGATAAAGATATCATCCAAACGCTCCCAGGAAGCCGAGAGGAGCTGTAGAAGGAGAGAGGGATGCTCACACAACAGTTTCCTTGGTAACAGCGCTGAGGCACGTGTTAATTGCCCCCCCCCCCCAAGGAATCTAACACCCCCCCCCCTTCGAATCCCCCTAAGAGAACCCTTCTGGCTCTGAGGGGAGGCTAGAGAGACAGAGGGACAGACAGATATCCCGGCTGTATCAAACAAATTTGGAAGCGTTTTTTTTTATCTCATACCTCTGTTTACCTAACAGTAAATAGGTGTTGGGTGTTAGTTTCTAGGGGGTATCCTGGGGATGGTCTATCATTAGCCTAGTAGTTACACACACACATACACACACACGCACACACACACACACACACACACACACACACACACACACACACACACACACACACACACACACACACACACACACACACACACATATTGTGTGTGATATGAGAAGGATTAAGACAGAAGAGGACTGTTTGAGGCTTCAAGAAGACCTAGACAAGCTGAAGGAATGGTCGAACAAATGGTTGTTACAGTTTAACCCAACCAAATGTAATGTAATGAAGATAGGTGTAGGGAGCAGGAGGCCAGATACAAGGTATCATCTGGGAGAGGAAATTCTTCTGGAGTCAGAGAAAGAAAAAGACCTGGGGGTTGATATCACGCCAGACCTGTCTCCTGCAGCACATATCAAGAGAATAACATCAGCGGCTTATGTCAGGCTGGCCAACATACGAACGGCATTTAGAAACTTGTGTAAAGAATCATTCAGAACTTGTATGCCACATATGCCAGGCCAATCCTGGAGTATGCAGCCCCAGCATGGAGTTCATATCTAGTCAAGGATAAGACTAAATTGGAAAAGGTTCAAAGGTTTGCCACCGGACTAGTGCCCGAGCTGAGAGGTATGAGCTACGAGGAGAGACTACGGGAATTAAACCTCACTTCGTTGGAAGACAGAAGAGTTAGGGGGGACATGATCACCACATTTAAGATTCTGAAGGAATTGATAGGGTAGATAAAGACAGGCTAATTAACACAAGGCGGACACGCACAAGGGGACACAGGTGGAAACTGAGTGCCCAAATGAGCCACAGAGATATTAGAAAGAACTTTTTTAGTGTCAGTGGTTGACAAATGGAATGCATTAGGAAGTGATGTGGTGGAGGCTGACTCCATACACAGTTTCAAGTTTAGATATGATAGAGCCCAATAGGCTCAGAAATCTGTACACCTGTTGAATGACGGTTGAGAGGCGGGACCAAAGAGCCAGAGCTCAACCCCGCAAACACAACTAGGTGAGTACCACACACACACAACACACACACACACACACCACACACACACACACACACACACACACACTTGATCTGGCTTCCATCCCTGACAGGGAAGATCGACTAGGCACCCGTCTATAACTGTTAGCCTCTGTTGGACACCGCCTGTTACCTATAACGGGTCGTGTTCCAGCAAACACCACTCCTGTAGCCACCTGTAACAGGATACAGAAGTCGTCTACTCCTGTACCCACCTGTTACAGGAGTTCCAGAGAAAAACTAGTTGGATGAGGCTCACCAATGTTCTGTTGGAATGGAAAGGTAATAGGAAGGAAGGGAATTATCAAGGAAAAGCACCAAGTCATTACGACTATATAGCACTTGGAAGGGGTCAGGATATGGATTTGGGATGAGACGGAGGGAGGAAGGAATGGTGCCCAACCACTTGGATGGTCGGGGATTGAACGCCAATCTGCATGAAGCGAGACCGTCGCTCTACCGTCCAGCCCAAGTGATTGGAAAGGTAATAGGAGTTAATAAAGCCTACTAATAGGAGTCAGGTGTCTACTCCTGTACCCCGCCTTGATACAACAAGATAGCAGGGGGGGGGGTAGGATCAGTAGAGGAAAGAAGTAGTGGCAAATCAGATGTGCAATTTGCATGCTGAGAAAGCAAACTTTATCAACATGATGGGCCCAAGACTGTTCAGCACGCTCCCTCTTCACCTCCTAAGGATATCCGATCTACCAGGCTGTGATTTAAACAACAGGCAGGCTTCGAGCATCCGCTTAACGAGCGTTAACCTTATCATGTGAACCCATTGCCGACTTTCCGATACGGTATAACCCATTGGGCTTGAGAAATACATATTTTTAGCCAATATAAACGCGCATCACGCAATGCGAGCTCTATCACTGATTAATTCACTGTTAGCACTAATGCTATACTAAATTCACCTGATTTGGGTCATTAATTATTGTTTTTTTTTACCAAGCATTTAGCCAAAATTTATGTGGTGGCTACTTCCCTTGCGTCTCTCTCTCTCTCTCTCTCTCTCTCTCCTCTCTCTCTCTCTCCTCTTCTCTCTCTCTCTCTCTCTCTCCTCTCTCTCTCTCTCTCTCTCCTGTTATGACTATCGCTAACAGCCTCGTCGACGACTATAAATATTTAAGTTTCAAGAAAAAACTCTTTGTTTATTTTCTTGGTATACAGCAGACATCAAGGAAGAACGAAGGGAAGGTTGTATGGAGACACCAACATGGCCTGTGGATAATACAGTATTTGTTTACACAATTGTTCCTTGTTTTTTTCTGGTTTGTGTGACAGAAAACTGGGGAATCAGTTCATTGAGTTGCCTCATATCTTGCCCTTTTTTCTAAATTAAGTTGTCAGTTATGTTGCATAAACCTGGTTCCTTTGCTACTAACATTTAAACTGTGCTTTAACACTGGCTCTGAGATGAGCTGTAGTGCAAAAGACCTATTAAAACCTCTCTCAGACACCAGGCACATGGGCTAGGTATATATTGTTACCAACATATAAGGCTTTTAAAAGTCAATATCGAGTAACATAGTTTCGTTCATAAATGATGTTCTAGCGTCAGAAATGGTCTCTACATCAAGTCATGACACAGATCAGGTTTGTGGAGTAGAAGAACTCGCAGAATCCACATGAAGTAGATTTTTTAATATTTAATTAGAAAGGAGTGGGGAATTGCCAGGCAATTTAGCAGCTGAAAGATGGGAAATCTAATACAATGACTGAAGGCCATAGCATCACATTTCCTACTCTGAATGACTCTATGATAGAGTGAATGTAAGCTGTTCACTTGACACAGTTAAGCAAGTCCCAGCTGTGTCTGGGTACAAGTGACAGGATGAACAACCCAGCGGGTTTTCTTCCTATTGGGGAGTGTTGTACATGCTGCTATGGTGGTGTGTCCACTCACAGGATGAGTGACGCTGCCCAATACTGTCACTATGGCGGTGTGTCCACTCACAGGATGAGTGGCGCTGCCCAATAAACTCGCCCCTCAGGGTAAAACTAAAAAAAAAATTTAAACACTTACATCTTCACCATTCATACAATAAGTAAGGGACTGAAAGCTTCTTCTTTATTTCTGGACGGTAGAGCGACGGTCTCGCTTCATGCAGGTCGGCGTTCAATCCTCGACCGTCCAAGTGATTGGGCACTATTCCTTCCTTCCGTCCCATCCCTACTTCTTTGTTTCTCTCTCGGAATTAACAGTTATATCCTTCGTTGGATTTAGCAGACAGCAAACCTTTCTCGGCTAACAAAAAGTTGCATGAAATTCAGACCCAGAACAGTGCTGGCAACGTCTTTGATCCTGTTGCAATTTCATTTTGGCTGATGCATCAATTTCCGATAAAAATATCATTGCACGGTCAAAGGACCTAAATTCATATTGCTGCTTTATGGGAAATAAGTGTATTTTTTTATACCTCGACTTGTTGGTGGTCTCTCTCTCTCTCTCTCTCTCTCTCTCTCTCTCTCTCTCTCTTCTCTCTCTCTCTCTCTCTCTCTCTCTCTCTCTCTCTCTCTCGAACAACAGAGGTCCAAGACTGTTCATTACTCTTCCAGCAAGCATAAGAAATGTTGCCAGAACACAGGTGGACTTCATCAAAAAGCAATTAGATAGATTGCTTGACGACCTTCTCTAACCCATGACGACCTTCCCTAACCCATGACGACCTTCCCTAACCCATGACGACTTCTCTAACCCATGACGACCTTCCCTAACCCATGCCGACCTCCCCTAACCCATGACGACCTCCCCTAACCCATGCCGACCTCCCCTAACCCATGACGACCTCCCCTAACCCATGCCGACCTCCCCTAACCCATGACGACCTTCCCCAACCCATGCTGACCTCCCCTACCATGACAACTTCTCTAACCCATGACGACCTCCCCTAACCCATGACGACCTCCCCTAACCCATGACGACCTCCCCCAACCCATGACGACCTCCCCTAACCCATGACGACCTCCCCTAACCCATGACGACCTCCCCTAACCCATGCCGACCTCCCCTAACCCATGACGACCTCCCCTAACCCATGACGACCTCCCCTAACCCATGCCGACCTCCCTAACCCATGCCGACCTCCCCTAACCCATGCCGACCTCCCCTACCCATGACGACCTCCCCCAACCCATGACGACCTCCCCTAACCATGACGACCTCCCCAAACCCATGACGACCTCCCCTAACCCATGACGACCTCCCCTAACCCATGACGACCTCCCCTAACCCATGACGACCTCCCCTAACCCATGACGACCTCCCCCAACCCATGACGACCTCCCCTAACTCATAACGACCCTCCCAACTCTGGCATAGTGACATCATCAGCGCTTCACAACAAAAGCTGCTCCTCTATTCAGAATATAAAGTATTAAAGAAAGCGTTTCCACACATACTTCAGGCTCCGTGAAGTTCCTCTGAACCCTTCAGGTCTTGTAATCCCCACCAAGAGCCTCAAAATATTCGAGAAATTCATTTATGAAGCGCTGAGAGAGGGGAAATTTTCGGATTTTTCAAACCCATAAAAAGTGAGAAGGAAAATGTGCCTGGCGTTTTCTTGGGGTTTTTTTCCAACCATTAATGAAGGAAAATTTCAGGTTGGATGACGCAGAGATATGCAAGTTAATAGAACAGTTTACTGTATAGATTTTCTTTTTTTTTTGGGGGGGAGGGGTTGTATAGACACACCGGTAAACTTGTGATGGACAGTAACCAGTTTGTTATACTTAATTAAGGACGACTGGCAGGTCGCCAACAATGCTCCTGAACGGTTTACATATCTTGATGTAAACTATTGATATTATGCTTTTTTTAAGGTTCTAAGGAATATATATTGTAAACTTTCTATAAATGTACACATAATGTTTTATTTAAAATTCAGGAAGCCATGTTTTCCTTGATACTTTATATACTAGATATAGGTAGATAGCTGTATAGATTATACAATAGAGATGTATTGCTAAATCAACGTAAGTCTCATATATTTAATATGTGCACAAAACTAGATGTTGAACGATGTTGAACCATGTTGTACCATATTGTACCATGTTGTACCATGTTGACCATGTGTACATGTTGTACCATGTTGTACAGCCTATAAGGGAACTATTCTGTACTATAACTCTCCCTTGCTCTAGGTATTCTCTGTGTATATGCCAAAGGTCAAACGTTATCATTACCAAATATCTAAAAATGTTTGACGTGCACAGTGAAATCACATTAATAAAGCATCAAGGAGAAATTCAGGAAACATCATGAGAAGGATTCGAACCGGCACACTTGGTCCTAGGGCGTGTGCTTTGGGAGAACCAAGAATACGGGTTCGAACCCGCCCGGTGGCTCTTACTGATTTTCC
>WNGS01165751.1:12856074-12893538 GCA_020271785.1 Procambarus virginalis
TGTTTAGTGATCGATCGTCAATTGCATATATATATATATATATATAATATATATATATATATATATATATATATATATATTAGGTTTGTATATAGGTCTCAGTGTCGAACTACTCTCCCCCCCCCCCCGGACGCAGCATGCAACCCCCACAACAGTTGTCTAACTCCCAGGTACCTATTTACTGCTAGGTGAACAAGGTCATCAGGGTGAAGAAATCTGCCCAACCATTTCTGCCTCGCCCCGGGAACCCCCAACAGAGTCGAGAAAGAGGTTTCTAAATTCTCGAGACTAATTTTGTCATCGCTCTCTGTACGCGTTTTCTAAATTCTTTTCCGGTGACTTTCTAAACGGAGACCAAAGCTTTAGTGGATGATCTAAATGATGCTTAACAAGGGCGAGATGAAGCTGAAAATGACACACTTCGTTTTTAATAACGTATCTGGCTTCGAATCCCAGCATCCTATTTGCGTTTTTCGTTATTTTCGAAATGTACACAGTCAATGTCTGAAGAGCCTAATTAATCATACCTTGAGATGATTTCGTGGTTTAGCGTCCCCGCGGCCGGGTCCTCGACCAGGCCTCCTGGTTGCTGGACTGGTCAACCAGGCTGATGGAAGCCAAGATATTTATCTTCGTTCAGAATTAGCAGTTTGGGGGTTAAGCTTATTTATATCCGGTTGCTCTACCACCACCACCACCACCTACGCTCAGAACTCAACATATGTGAAGACAAAATATGCATATGATAATCTCTCAATTAATTTCAAAGATTATCTAACCCACCTTTTTGCGACTGAGTCTTTAAAAGAGTCTTTCTAGATCTTTAATTTATAATCTGCAAACTTTCAAATACTGCTGTTCATTCCTGTCTAAATTGTTAATATATATAAGGTAAATAACAGAGGTACTAGGACAGCTATGAAGCGAGTTAGAATTAGTTACTAATTCTAGCTTACTCCATTAAGACAAATCCTCCGTTTTCTTTTAAATAACTACGTTCCTATCCATCTTTGGGTAACCCCTTAATACCATAGATTCGTTGACCTTCAATCCTCTCAGTTACATTGCAATCACCATTCCGCCCCCCCCCCCCACCCCCTTTCCATGCAACTTTTTAATACGTTTTGCTAGTTGCATTTTAGATAATCATCCGGAACATTTATATGCTTTTATATACTTTTGTGTGTTCCAGTAAGAGCCTTTTAATATCTTGCTCGTCTGCTTAGGGTCAATGGTGTTCGAGATTGAAGATTGATATATATGTAATGTTCGGAAGCTTTAAATAGTTTATCTTTAACTATACTGCAAGATTCATCTACAATTAGATATCTAATTGATAGTAAAACTTGCGATACAATACTTACGATCTGAAGACTTATTGGTGTAAGTGTAGGTGAAGTTAAGACGAGCAGCCAAGACATCCATTTAACCTGATCATTTGTATGCGGAAAACACAAAGAAATGCAGAAAGGGGGTGAACGTTTCGGCTTTTCAAGGCCTTTTCAACAGTCTGGTGTTGACAAAGGCCTTGAAAGCCGAAACGTTCACCCCCCTTTCTGCATTTCTTTGTGGTTTTTCCGCATATATATATAATATATATATATTATAATATATATATATATATATAATAATATATATATAGATATATATATATATATATATATATATATATATATATATATATATATAATATGCAGCTTCCTGTCCCCGATAAAGGAGATCAAAATAGAAATATACAATGTTGAAAAGTACAAAGGAGACAGAGTATATTGGTAATATATCAACATAAAATGGTACAAGGAAATAATTCACAAATTGGATATATTCTAAATTGGTCTGGAAATAGGGTTACACATTTTTGGAACACATTACCAAGTAATATTCAGGCTTAGGGATAGCTGGATTGTTTCACACACACGCACACACACATATAGATAGATAGATAGGGTCCCTACACTTGCACCAGAGATGGTACCCTATCTATCTATCTATATGTGTGTGTGCGTGTGTGTGAAACATCCAGCTATCCCTAAGCCTGATATATTACTTGGTAATGTGTTCCAAAAATGTGTAACCCCTATTCCAGACCAATTTCATAGATATTATCCAATTTGTGAATTATTTCCTTGTACCATTTTATGTTGATATATTTACCATATACTCCTGTCTCCTTTGTTACTTTTCACACATTTGTATATTCTATTTGATCTCCTTTATCGGGACAGAAGCCTGCATATTATATATATATATATATATATATATATATATATATATATATATAGATATATATATAATATATATATATATATATATATATATATATATATATATATATGCGAAAACCACAAAGAAATGCAGAAAGGGGGTGAACGTTTCGGCTTTTCAAGGCCTTTGTCACACCAGACTGTTGAAAAGGCCTTGAAAAGCCGAAACGTTCACCCCCCTTTCTGCATTTCTTTGTGGTTTTTCCGCATACAAATGATCAGTGTTTAGTGATCGTCAATTGCATATATATATATATATATATATATATATATATATTAATATATATATATATATATATATATATTAGGTTTGTATATAGGTCTCAGTATCGAACTACTCTCCCCCCCCCCCGGACGCAGCATGCAACCCCCACAACAGTTGTCTAACTCCCAGGTACCTATTTACTGCTAGGTGAACAAAGGTATTAGGTGCAAGGAAATGTGCCCAACCATTTCTGCCTCGCCCCGGGAACCCCCAACAGAGTCGAGAAAGAGGTTTCTAAATTCTCGAGACTAATTTTGTCATCGCTCTCTGTACGCGTTTTCTAAATTCTTTTCCGGTGACTTTCTAAACGGAGACCAAAGCTTTAGTGGATGATCTAAATGATGCTTAACAAGGGCGAGATGAAGCTGAAAATGACACACTTCGTTTTTAATAACGTATCTGGCTTCGAATCCCAGCATCCTATTTGCGTTTTTCGTTATTTTCGAAAATGTACACAGTCAATGTCTGAAGAGCCTAATTAATCATACCTTGAGATGATTTCGTGGTTTAGCGTCCCCGCGGCCGGGTCCTCGACCAGGCCTCCTGGTTGCTGGACTGGTCACCAGGCTGTTGGAAGCCAAGATATTTATCTTCGTTCAGAATTAGCAGTTTGGGGGTTAAGCTTATTTATATCCGGTTGCTCTACCACCACCACCACCACCTACGCTCAGAACTCAACATATGTGAAGACAAAATATGCATATGATAATCTCTCAATTAATTTCAAAGATTATCTAACCCACCTTTTTGCGACTGAGTCTTTAAAAAGAGTCTTTCTAGATCTTTAATTTATAATCTGCAAACTTTCAAATACTGCTGTTCATTCCTGTCTAAATTGTTAATATATATAAGGTAAATAACAGAGGTACTAGGACAGCTATGAAGCGAGTTAGAATTAGTTACTAATTCTAGCTTACTCCATTAAGACAAATCCTCCGTTTTCTTTTAAATAACTACGTTCCTATCCATCTTTGGGTAACCCCTTAATACCATAGATTCGTTGACCTTCAATCCTCTCAGTTACATTGCAATCACCATTCCGCCCCCCCCCCCACCCCCTTTCCATGCAACTTTTTAATACGTTTTGCTAGTTGCATTTTAGATAATCATCCGGAACATTTATATGCTTTTATATACTTTTGTGTGTTCCAGTAAGAGCCTTTTAATATCTTGCTCGTCTGCTTAGGGTCAATGGTGTTCGAGATTGAAGATTGATATATATGTAATGTTTCGGAAGCTTTAAATAGTTTTATCTTTAACTATACTGCAAGATTCATCTACAATTAGATATAATTGATAGTAAAACTTGCGATACAATACTTACGATCTGAAGACTTATTGGTGTAAGTGTAGGTGAAGTTAAGACGAGCAGCCAAGACATCCATTATTCTCTTGTTAGTGCCGTCGACGCTGCCGTCTTGCCTCCTGAAGAACAATGGCGAATCATCGAGGTCCGTCGACAAATTAATAGTCATGTTGCCGAAATTTTGGAACCTATCGTAAAAGAGGCGGTGCCAGGTAGGGAAGGCATCCGGGTCCCAGTGCCGAGGGTGTGTCGCCTCGGGGCGTGGTTGTAGTCGGGCAGGTAGGTGACAACATCGTAGACGGGCGCCATGGGTCGCCATAAGGGAAGTGCGGACACAGGAGAGCCGCCGATGGGGTTTGCTGGTAGAGAAGGGATGACAGTAGGCGCTTGGCCCCGCAGTTCCTGGCCACGACGAGGACCAGGACGGCCTTGGGCGACCACCAGGACGGAGGACGCCATGCCGACCACCACCAGACCTGCGTGATCACCGCCACCACCACTCCTGTAGAGTCACCAACGCATTAGTTTTTACATCCCATCCTCCGAATTGACATTACGTTTTAATACTAAGTGTAATAAGTACTTTTCCTGTCATACATAGTACATAATTGCACGTATGGGGCTGTTACATTTGTTGTTTTAACATTTAATTCGCTTAACAAATGTTATTAAACGGCTTTACAGTTCATTTATAACCTGCTCATCATCAGAGAAAATAGCTAAAGTTATAATAACGAATATTCCAATCCTTTACAACAATTATCACATATGAGTTATTTTATATTTTAATGGTAATTAACCTAATCAGAATATGAAATATGCAAGTGTTGACCAGCCACACACTAGAAAGTGAAGAGACGACGACGTTTCGGTCCGTCCTGGACCATTATCAAGTCGATTGTGTAATCAATCGATTTGAGAATAGTCCAGGACGGACCGAAACGTCGTCGTCTCTTCACTTTCTAGTGTGTAGCCTGGTCAACATTTTTCAGCCACGTTATTGTGACTCCTCGTCTGCAAATATGCAAGTGTGTGTGTTGATATGCAACTTGGTCTCTTACTGAACGCACTTGACTGTTTTTACGCAGTCGACCCAAGCGTAAAGATTACGATGTTTTTTTAGGAAAATAAGAACTACCACCATACTGACGCCTCATTGGTCTAATGATTATCGACTCCGGTAGGTGAAAAGCTTAGTTTCTGACGCTTTTTGGCTAGGCTAAACCACGGCAGTTTTTAACGGAGGAGAGAGCTAGACAGCACACTCTGATGTGAGGTATTCTGGCTCCACGCTCGAAGCCTTCATGATCCCTCCTGCATGAAACTATTGCTAGAGGGACACCTACTACCCTCTGGGTGAACAGAGGCATTAGGTGCAAGGAAACCTCTGTCCAGAAGGGCACCTACTACCTGAATCCTCTGACTAGGGGGGCTTCTTGAGGTTATCTTGAGATGATTTCGGGGCTTAGCGTCCCCGCGGCCCGGTCCTCGACCAGGCCTCCTTTTTGTTACACATCCTCAGGAAGCAGCCCGTAGCAGTTGTCTAACTCCCAGGTACCTATTTACTGCTAGGTGAATACGGCCATCAGTGTGAAAAAAAAACTCTGCTCATTTGTTTCCGCCTCCCACGGAGATCGAACCTGGAACCTCATGACTATGAATTCCGAGGGCTCTCCACTCAGCCGCCAGGCCCCCCCCCCCCGATGGGCACTTGTGCACGTCGTCTAAATTCGACATTTCGTCGTCGAAACCTCAAGGACATGATTTCCTTGGGTAACAACAGGTTGTTCCAGTATTTTAAGAAGTTCGGAAGGAACACTGACCTGTCCAGCTGCTACTTGAGTCCCCAGAACACTCCCGCCGACTCCTCGATCCTGTTACGTATCCGGGAACTACGCGACACGGGCGACATTGTGCTGACAGCTGCTCCGAACATCGGACAGGAAAAGTTCTCCCAAATATAAGCCATTCTACGCCAAATATAAGCCATTCTAGGCTTAATATATGCAATTCTAGGCTTAATATATGCAATTTCGGCTTAATGTATGCAATTCTAGGCTTAATGTATGCAATTCTAGGCTTAATGTATGCAATTCTAGGCTAATGTATGCAATCTAGGCTTAATGTATGCAATTCTAGGCTTAATGTATGCAATTCTAGGCTTAATGTATGCAATTCTAGGCTTAATGTATGCAATTCTAGGCTTAGTGTATGCAATTCTAGGCTTAGTGTATGCAATTCTAGGCTTAGTGATGCAATTCTAGGCTTAATGTATGCAATTCTAGGCTTAATGTATGCAATTTAGGCTTAATGTATGCAATTCTAGGCTTAATGTATGCAATTCTAGGCTTAATATATGCAATTCTAGGCTTAATATATGCAATTCTAGGCTTAATATATGCAATTCTAGGCTTAATATATGAAATTCTAGGCTTAATATATGAAATTCTAGGCTTAATATATTCAATTTTAGGTCAAATAAGTAATTTATGCCAAATACAAGCAATTTTATGCCAAATACAAGCAATTTATGCCAAATACAAGCAATTTATGCCAAATACAAGCAATTCTAAGCATTTGCTCTAATAAATTATTAGGACTGGGAGGAGAATATAGGTTAAGTTAAGGTCTTTCTCTCGACCTTTAAAGAACACCTAGAATATACGGACACTTTCGAGGGTGAAACGGTACACGTTTTGTACATGTACTTCACAGTCGCAACACGTATTATAATAATTTAAGGAAATGCCGACTCAGTTTTTACATGCAACCTTCGAGTCGTTTTAATAGGAGCGAATACTTTATTCTCGCCGCCAGGCTGGCCTATGAAGCAATCAATTCGCGTGACACTAAGGACCTATTGCGCCTACTGCATAGTACTCGGCCGCTCGAGTGTAGCAACTTTTGCTGCAATACAGTATGGCGTCTCGTGCTGGGATGTTTACCCCCCCTGGGGCCCGGTCGGTAAAATACGGATTCAAAGGATCTTACTGGGCGCGAGAACTGCATTCTGGGTGTTGAAGACATTCTCGGGGTTCTCCCGAGGCGCGCGCAGCAGAAGGGCGGGGGCTGCCATGGTCTCCAGCAGGTGGTCGAGGTCGAGGTGGTCCTCCACGGTCTCGTCTACGAGCAAGGTCACGTGGTGCTCGCTCAGAGGCCCTTCTGTGACCTCCGCCAGCACTCGGGCGGCTCTGGCGACAGAACTGCCGCCCAGTCCGACGTCGTGCGTCTTGCGATCTCGTAACACAGTGTCAGAGGCGTGANAATAGAGATGGGATGTTAGGGGAGTGGGAAAGGGAAGTGGGAAAGAAGGGGGGAGGAGGAGAGGGAAAGAGGGGGGGGGGGCAGAGGCCCTGGCACAGGTGGAACCCATTCTAGTACGGCATTACCTTTTGTTACAGATGTGTGACGTGACGTTACAGGTGTGTGACGTGACGTTACAGGTGTGTGTGACGTCACTATAACGCCACATTGGTCATACCGTTACCGTGGTGACCTCCCGCCCCCCCTACTGACCTGCCAGGGTAGCCACAACCCCCCCCCCCCCTGCCACGACCCCCAAACACAATGTTTTAGTTGCTGCAATGTTGCAGTGACGTTAAACACTGCTGTTGTGTTTGGAGTTTGCTGGACGAAGCAGTGGGAGGGGTCAGGCAAATGACTTGTAACCCTGTGAGAAATACAGCAGCAGGTGTAGGAGAGAGAGGGGGAAGTGTGTGCTGGGGTGTGGGAGGGATGTGGGCGGTGGGAGAGAGGGGGGAGAGGGGGAGTGGGCAGTGGGAGGGGGGGTGAGAGGGGTGATGATGGTGGGGGTGAGAGGGGTGATGATGGTGGGGGTGAGAGCAGGAAGCCCTCAGGAAGATGGGAAGATGGGAGGTGGGAGGGGGAAGGGAGGGGGGAGACGCAAAGCTAAACATAGCTTAGCTCGAAGGTTGTACTTTGAGCCAGGGACCTCGGGTACGTCGCCTCCAAAAATTGACACAAACGTGTCAATCAACCCATCACAAGGGTGTCAATCAACCCATCACAAGCGTGTCAATCAACCTAGCCTCCTCTCCTGACACTTGCCATGTAAAAAATGGATTGAATACTCCCTCTTCTTAATTCCTAGTGGATTCGGGCGGACTCCAGATTGTGAGAGTTTTAAGCATATCATGGTCCACGGGTTAAGACGTGCGTCCCAGGTTACCAAGGATGCCGATTCGATCCCCATCCTGTTCTAAAGATTTTCTCGTCAATAAATCACAATGTGTTTTCCTTCTGTGAGTAAGTTACGAGACGTTAAGCTGTCGAGTGACCGCTTGGGGCACTGAGTGAAGTAGTTTGGGTACAAATTGTCCCTCATTTTGTACATTTCAACCATAGGAACAATAAGGACGTAGAAGAACGGGTTTGGGCAGGATAGGGAGTGGTTGGGCAGCACCAGCAGGTGGGCGCCGAGCCAGTGTGGTTGAAGGGGGGTGTGGTTGTTACTCCACCGGAAACGATGCAGATGGGTCCTGGGGGGCACCTGAGGACGCCAGTGCTAGACCTCCTCCTCCTCCTCCACCTGCAGCGAGTCCAGGTACGTATATATATATACACCCAGCATACAACATAACTTCATATCGAAAGATTTTACTTTTAAAAAAAGTAGCTTTCAGAACTACAAGAAATATGGCAGGTTGGATAACAAGAACCTTTGAAGACAAGAGATGCCAAACCAATGATGACACTTTTCAAGACACTACTGCTCTCTAGGGTGGAATACTGTTGCACAATAACAACCTCAATAAAAGCTGAAGAAATTGCTGACCTGAAGAGTGTACAAAGATCTTTTACTGACAGAATCTCACTCAATAACACATGCAAGTTATTTGAACTGCTTACAATTTTAAATCTATATTCCCTAGAGTGCAGGCTGAAGACTGAAGTAATAACTTCAACTTCGAAAATAATATAAGGACTAGTTTTAAATCTTCACACGGAAAGGACTCCCCAAGAGAGCAGGAGGCATGGCAGGATGTGCAAAATCAACATCAAAGGCCCAAGACTATTCAACACTCTCCACACATAGGAAGCACAACAAGCCGACCTCTCACGGTGTTCAAAAAGATAACATAAGCACCTCCAAAGGATACCTAATCAACCGGATTGCGATTCATTCATCAGGGCTGGGAGCAGCTACGTCTAACAATCTGGTTGACCAGATCTCCAACCAGAGGGGAATGCTGATCCTCAGAGCGAACATAAGGTAACCCAAGCTAATCTAGCCTTGTTAAGACCCTTCTTGATGAATTAGAACATTACGATGCGTAGAATGGGTAAGCGTTTTGTAGAATATGTAAAGAAAGGATGACAAAGGTCATCCGTACTCAGAGAGAACTATCAACATCAGAGGCCCGAGACTGTTCAACACGCTTCCGCTACACATAAGGGGCATAACTGGCAAACCCCTCACAGTGTTCAAGAGAGAACTGGATAAGCACCTCCAAAGGATACCTGATCAACCAGACTGTGACTCATACGTCAGGCTGCGAGCAGCCGCGTCCAACAGCCTGGTTGATCAGTCCAGCAACCAGGAGGCCTGGTCGACGACCGGGCCGCGGGGACGCTAAGCCCCGGAATCACCTCAAGGTAACCAAGGTAAGGTATTCCCAGAAATTATTAACGTCCCTAACAACGTGAGGTTTAGAAAGTTCAATTTACTTTCTTTAGAATGACGAGGACACTGACATTTACAAATGGCTGAAAAGGCATAAAGTGAATACTGAGAAAATCAATAGGAGTCACGAGAAGGATTCGAACCCCACACACTTGGGACTTCGTAGTCTCAATTGATACACAACGTTAATGTGATTTCACTGTGCATATTGAACATCAATATGATTTTAAATACATCTACACGAAATAGAGTGCAAAACAAATGATAAAAATTGCTCAGGTTTAGATCCCGGAAAAAAACCTAGGTAAATATTAATTTGGGGAATTTAAGTTATCAATTAATAGCACATATTAACAGTTAACACATGTGGAGATCCCCTGGATTGTTTCAGGTGCTGGTTAGATATGTGTGAGCAATCGACCTGAGAATGGTCCAGGACGGACCGAAACGTCGTCGTCCCTTCATTTTCTAGTGTGTGGATTGGTCAACATACTTCAGCCACGTTATTGTGACTCATCCTCTGGTCATGTGAGAGTTCAGCCAGGTACAAATGATGATAAAATTAACATTCCAAATTAAGGTTTAGATTATATTAGTAGCCCGACAGTATTTATCTGGAGCGCAAGAGAGTTGCAGCGAAGCAACCACAGGTAGTTATCGTGACATCCCAGCTGGAACTTAACGAATACAAATCGATTGTATTCACTACCGACGTTTGTATTCGTTTTACCGACGCACTCGTATGACGAGGTGTAATGAGGTGTGAGGGAGTGTATTGTGAGCTATGCTGACGTGTGAGGGAGTGTATTGTGAGCGATACTGAGGTGTGAGGGAGTGTATTTTGAGCTTCGTTTGTGCTCAAAAGACAACTTGAGCATATAAGTGATGTAACCCATGTCGAGTCCAAGCTTTCTCGACGCAATGACAAGATGTAAATACGTGAAAAGCTATCAATCAAATGACCAGTGTAGCTGTCAGTGTTGAAACACTCACGTGGGCTGTTTAGGTGCTTGGCAGGGTTTGGGTCGAGTGAGGGGGAGTTTGGGTTGAGTGAGGGGGAGTTTGGGTGGAATGTGGTGGTGGAGGAAACCGTTGTGGTGGGGTGTAGGGGTGATCAGATGCGTTTCCCCACCTCACCGGTAACAAGAAACTCCAACTCCCTCCTCCTCTCCCTCCTCCCAAGTGTAAAATCCTGTTTCCCAGGACCCAAAAATAAACCCATCGGGACAATACTCACCATCACATTCTGCCCCTCACCAACAACGAAAATTTTAAGTTTTACTGTTATACAGAAGTGTTTTAAATTTCAAGTCAGTATGACGAGACAAGACTCCCTCTCCCTGTCATGAGCTGTGGAGACGAATGTGTGTCCTTGGAGGAGGGAAGAAGGAGATATTCATCACCAACACCAGCACTCGCAACACCAGCGCTCGCAACACCAGCGCTCGCAACACCAGCACTCGCAACACCAGCACTCGCAACACCAGCACTCGCAACACCAGCGCTCGCAACACCAGCACTCGCAACACCAGCACTCGCAACACCAGCACTCGCAACACCAGCACTCGCAACACCAGCACAAATCATTCCATTATGTATCTCCATATTGGGTATTCTTAATAACAATAATAACCATCATATTTTATCAGTAATAAAAATAATAAAGTCAAATAAATGTAACATTTAAATCACATTAATCGCATATTACTTTCAAAATAATCTAAAATATTAATTAATATAGTATCTAACGAATTAATTAACAATAATATAATTATTAAAATTTTATTTATTTTGTATGTGGATGCTGTAAATGAGTTTAGCCAGTCACCAAATATAATATTAAACGCTTATAAAAATCTTTCCCCCAAAAAACATTGTTAATTGTTTCACACAATGCCTCACTAACACTTATAGGCATAATATGATGATCAGATGAAGATCGAAACGCCCTTTCCCTGAGGCTTGTACATTACATCGTCCTCCATAAACCCTTTCACTGCGCATGGCGTTGGAAGCGCCATTACTACGTTGCGTAGTCTCGTGTCTTGTGAGGCCGGGCGCGGAGGACGCTGAAGGTGGAAAAACTTCTCTAAGATAAATACTAAGGCGGCCAGGGATGATCCAAGGGCCATCAGCAGGAAGGGCCCTTGGAGATGACGAATCGACAGCGCCCGGGGTTCGGATCTCGTGATCTGTGGAAGGAGGGTATGGCGTTAGTCGACGAGGAACATGCGACCTGATGGGGTCGCTCCAGGTGTGTGTGGTCATGAAATAGCTCCAGGTGTGTGCGTGCGTGCGTGCGTGCGCGTGCGTGCGTGTGTGTGCGTGTGTGCGTGCGTGCGTGCGTGCGTGTGTGTGTGTGTGTGTGTGTGTGTGTGTGTGTGTGTGTGTGTGTGTGTGTGTGTCAGGTGGTGGACCCACATTGAGGGAGGGGGGTGCTGAGTTAGCTCAGATTCTGATACTACAGCAATAGAGAAAATATATTTATTTTAAAACATTTAGCTTTACATTTAGACACCAACATTCAAATTTAACACTTCATCTAAGATATTCCACTTACGATATCCAAACCACACATCAGATGATGATACGACGACGTTTCGGTCCATCCTGGACCATTATCATGTGGTGTAATTGACTTGATAATGGTCCAGGACGAACCAAAACGTCGTCGTTTCTCCATTTTCTGGTGTGTGGTTTGGATATCGTAACTTCAGCCACGATATTGTCACTCATCGCCTGCATATGCAAGATATCGTCGCAGAATTCTTAGTAATCTTCACTTAACTGATGGGTAAAGGAACAATATAAAAACCATATATATTGATAACATTAAACAAATACATATTTCCCTTGGCACATTCCCTCAGGGTCAAAGAGCCGAAGCTCAACCCCCGCTCACTCAACTAATTAAGCACATTCCCGCATCATAATTTGTGTTACCTTGCTTTTCTTTTTCTTCAGTTCCTCCATGATATCGAAGTACCACTTTTGGACGAGGCCGGCCTCCACCAACCGCCGGAGCCCCACATCGAACTTGTGTCTCCAGGGAGTGTTCTTGCGGAAGAAGAATACAAGATTGCCCTCGTACAGCTGGTCCTTAAGAGTGTAGACCTCGCCACCGTGGCCAAATGAGGTGTAGAGGTTTAGCATGTAGGAGAACGTCTCGGTGTGGACGTGGGTGCCCGCTAACACCTTCTTAACACATCCGGATTGGCCGCCGTAGGCTTCGCTGAGAATTTGGGGAACTAGGTCCAGTTTGGCGCCAAGTTTGGCCAGCACCGGATTCGTCGATGTGGCCAACGCCTCCGGAACGAACTCGCCGTAGTCCAGCATACACAACCTAGTGAACACGCATCCCTTAAAATATTATGTATAAATGCACATTCTTGCACATAACCACATAGCCAGTATTTGTTCAACCTGTTCTCTCAACTAGTAGGTCTTGTTTTGCACGTTACGATCCCCAATGTACAAATTACAGAGTACTGAGAGACCTAGCAGCTAAAAATATCCACGTTTTGTATGCATCGGTTAACTACTAGGTTAGGTGGGTTGCTTGGGTGCATGAGTTCCTCATTAGGCTAGCACTTTGTATTTTGAAAGTTGTGGCAAATCAAGAGAATGGGCTGCATTGTTAATCATGGCATACGTGTATATATATATATACTACGAGGACCCAATTTACTCCACACTCGAACATAGTCAAGTCCCACCATAAATTAAGTATTCGAAACATAGTCCAAGAGCACCTTACCTGAGTTTGCTGTTGGCGAGCTCGCTGACGGTATTGATCCTGGAGGGGTAGACAGGCACGGTCAACACAGCGATGAGGTTACTGGTGTAGGAGATGTCGAGGATCCAGGCGGAGAACCACCACACGCCCAGGAAGACCCGCACCAACCACCATGGAGGTACCTTCGTCAGCGACTGTCCCACTATACCCTGTTGCAGGTTACGAACTGTTCTGTAGTCACTTACGCAAAGGATGAGGAGGATTTGTATAATAATTACAAATTAAAATACTATATTCATAAATGTTTATTTATGAATATATAATTTACTGTAAATTTGTGTAATTTATTGCAAATTTGTATAGATTTGCTGCAAATTTCTGTAAATATACTGCAGATTTGCTTAAATTTACTGCAAATTTGTGAAAACTAATCACGAGAGAAATTCATATTAATAACATATGTAATTATAAACTGTATACTCAAGATTTAGAAGCCGCATTTATCAATGATTTTAAAATCATTAGTTGTCAAATTAATTATCAGAAACTATGATTGTAACAACTTACTCAAATCGTCACAATAATTGCTAATCTCAACGGGTGGTACAGCGGTCTAAATCACACTGCATATTCGGTATAAAAGGAGTAACATTGAGTTTATAATTTAGAGTGATATATACACTATTAGAAAAATAAGGTGTAGCTTGCCATTAGAGCAATGACAAATATTGTCAAAGTCACATTACATTATAAAAGTTACACTTTACATTACATCAAAGAAGACAATATCAAAGTGTTCAGTGAGGATCCACAGTTCTTCTCCGAGCACTCTTTTATTTTCTTCGAGGATATGGGTCCCTACACTTACATCAATTGTGAAGTCGCAGTCGACATTACTTAAGATACATTGGCCATTACTTTATCAATGACGCTGGCCAGACCGTCATTATAGATTGCCACCTGGAACTGGTTCAGTTGTTAAGGGCCTTAGATGTATATAGATAATGAAGAAATAATAGATAATTGCCAAATATATTTACATCTCGGAGTAAGGATTTCATGACTAGTTGGTGACCTACTTTTAACTCTCTCCTTAACACCGAGTTAGGTTTTGATTGCATTACATTAAGATTAATGCGAGGCTACAATCTTTTAGGTTATTAATGCTAGGCTACAATATTTTAGGGTAAGAATAATACCAAGCTACGATGTAGGAAAGATGTGATGATAGCCTGGTATATAAGTGACTGCAGACTGAAGTCCATTTTGTGGTGTAAATCAAAAGAATAAAGAGAAAGATTGACAAAAATATCAAACAATAGAATAATAATTACTGAAGAGTTATATACATTACCTGTGGCAGCTGCAGATGTTTTTCAAGCAGAGTAACATTAATAATTTTGATTGTTTTTGTCGATCATGGCTGTATAGAGCCACTCCTGCAGGAAGCCACAGTTCCGTGCTGCTCTTACCCGTAAGATAGACATGAGGCTGACGAGGAGGGTGAAACGAGACCTCCTGAAGTTGAGGAGGTAGAATGTGAGGCCGGCGACGATGACCACGCCCAGTACCCCCGCCCACACCATGCCCGTGTATGGGTACATCAGGTTCCTCCAACGTGGCAGTGGAGGCGGCACTCTCAACATCAGCCCGAACCTATACACAGGTACGACACATCAGTCACAAGACGTATGTACAAGTGCACGTTGAACGTGATCCCAGCAAACACTAACTGCAATTTTATTACGTTCTTAAAACGTTAAGCAAAAACAAAACGTGTATTTGTTAGAATGCATCAGAGAAAATATTGAAGCAATGCCATGGGATCCTGGGTTTGACAATAGCTAACAATTAACAAATTTAAAAAGAATTATACACAGGGTTTTATTATACATTTACACGGGGACCAAATATATTATATATGTAAATTAATTGGAGCGAAGAGTAAGAATTGGGGAATAAATGTACTTACTTGGCATGCGGGTCCTTGATTATCATTACAACCCATTTGACTTTTAGGGCTGCAACATTTACACACAATTGTTCAATAAATGTGCAACGCAAGTCACATGACAAAAAACCTAGATACACACATTATCAATATCAGTAACTATATTTGGAAAGACACATTTACTGCACTCATTATCGTTTATNCATAGGCACAATCAGAGAACACTATATGAACATCAGAGTCCACGGTTGTTCCAATATCCTCCCAGGAAGTACAGTATAAGAAATATTTACAGAACAGTGGAAGTCTTAAGAAAAACTGGACAGTTATCTGCAAGAAGTGCCTGACCAACCAGGCTGTGGAGGATATGTGGGCCTGTGGGCTGCTCCAAGCAACAGCCTGTTGGACCAAGCTCTCACAAATCAAGCCTGGCTATGGGTTGTGCTTGGGAAGTAGAAGAACTACCAGAACCTCATACAGGTACAAGGTCATGACCATGGAGAGGATGTACTGGTACTTTCCAGTACTTTAGAAGGTACAAAGTGTCAAGTATATACAGTACTAAGAAATCTTGCCACTCGCCTTTATACCAAGAAAAGTCCTGGAAATGACAATGATTATGATCCACTATTCTCCTCCCATACAGGCCAAGGAAAAATAATCTTGATATAGGCACTTTCCATCCTGCTGGGAGAGCAGATGGCCTGGTAACCAAGCTGAACTGGCCATGTGGGAGCCAGCATATGTATTCCACTATTCCCTAAAAATTGTACAGTATGGAGAGTAGCAACTGACTTGGAAAAATCAGGTATTTAGATGAAATTCCACAGAAGCTAATGTATTTTTGTAAATGCAATTTATTCTTTATTATAAATCACTGTTTTTTTATTATTATTTATGAAAAATGCAAATGTCGATTTAAACATTGACTAATTTTCAAATGCAAATACATTTTGATGAGTTACCAGTAATCCATTATGATTATACTGTATTTCTACCAAATAAATTTCTGTTTACTATAGACTATTTGAAATCTAGATTCATATTAATGACAGATGAGCCAAGTAGGGTATGAGACCCGAGAAAATATTCACCGCCCTACTTCAGTATTGCTTGGGGAATATTGAAGTAAAGTGACTGAGGTCTTTTTTTATATAGATCATGGGTTTTTCACCAAAATTTAATGTAAGGTTTCTTTTCTGTAATTATTTTGCAAATATGATTTTCTTTTCGATTAGGTTTCGGGAGAATATGCTATGTTACATCATGGTGCCAAAGCAGGAGCTTTCAACCTTCGTGTTACACTGATGGAAGTCCTTACCAGTATGCGTCGAGCAGGTACGTGTAATTATGATTGTCAGTAGTATTTGTTTACAGTATATATATATATATACCATTGTGGCTGTGGAAAATCTGGTTCGAAGTTCCAAGCAGCAGATATATGAACGTATTTTTGGAATCATGCTGGTCGTAAGTTAGGGAGTGCTTGTACAAAAAAAAAATCCATTGCTAGATGTTGTGTACAAAATGCTTTTTTTCCTCCTACATCCAACTTGAAAGGTTTAGATGTACTGTACATAGTTTATATAGTTTCCAGGGAGAAAATCAATTTAGATATTGTGAGGGTTAATTATTATGTGCCTTAAACATTAAATGATTCACGTTCATTCCAGTATAGGTGTAACGAAGATGATTAAGTGTGACTAGTTTTGTAAGTTAGAGGAAAGACAACCTGTTGATAACGTTAGTTTTAATGAGAGAGAAAAAAAGAGGAAAAGTAACGTATTGCAAAGTAATGAGCATGCGAGATAAAGGTGGTTTATGAAGGTGTGTAACAAACTCTGCAGGATTTGGACTCCATGCACTAGAGGATGTTCAACCCTGTATGAGCACCCTTGGTGGATGGTAGGAGACATCATATTATTATATTAAGGTGTGTAACATTGTATCATTAATTAAAAGGTATTTCCTCATCATTCTCAAGTGCTTTTCCTTTCACAGGAGCAGATGTGATAATCTCCTACTATACACCGACTGTGCTGGAATGGCTCAAAGAAGAGAACAAATCTTAAATTGTTCACAGTACGTACAGTATTCCTCTTGGCATGTAATTTTCATTGATTATCACTTGTGCAATATAATTCTCTCTATAGAATTACAAGGATAAAACCTTATGCAATATAAAGTTCATTGGATTTTATATTATGAAACATAAAATAACAAATACAGTGAGAAAAATCAGGATCCATGACGATGATTTATACCTATGCTCTAGGTACTGACAATGCCCACATCTTAATTACAGTACTGTACCAGGCTTTTGCTTGAGAAGGCCATTTTGTGCACAGTGTTCATAATAAAGTGATGATTGATGAAGAGTCACAAGAATGTGGCTGAAAAATGTCGGTCCAGGATGGACTGAAACGTCGTCGTCTCTTCACTCTCTAGTGTGTGGTTTGGTCAACATGAAGTGATGATTATTACCATTATTACTTGGCCAATAATTTAAGCAAACCTAATTAGTCTTTTATCCAAAGTTCAGATTATGACTGCAGTTTTTGTTACTGATCTTGTAAAGTGTAATATTAAGTCTGAATTTGTTTTGGAATAATTATTGATTTTGCCTATAAAAGTATGTTGCATGCCCATTAAACTGCAACATACAAGTAGGAGGCCAAATAGTTAACTAATTTTGCTTGTGTATTAGATATTGCTGAGTTACTTGTTCGTCAATAAAATCCTTGGCAAATCTTAATTTTTTTCGTCTTTAATTGCTTGTCTTGCATCTTTTTGCTCTCTTATTTGCATCTCAGGTGATACTTAGGACTTTTTTTGTAATAGCCTGTGACATGGATGTTACTAAATAGTCTTCCCAACTTGGTGCTTTCTTTTGATAATTTCTTAGACATTGCTATTTTAACTGGAAGAGCACATACATCATGTTAAATGTAAGAAAGTTATGGTAAATCCTCAAGTCATGACTAAGCATTGTGGACTACAGTATTGTTAAGTTTTAAATATATATATTTGCAATGTATTATATTTTCACAAAGAATTGCCCAAGTATAGTTAGTGATATCTTGAATCATTGTTCCAAAACTTTTATCTATGCTGGCCTAGAGGTTTATTTTCGTAATTACAGTACCTGTACTTAGAGGACCATTGTATTGGTAAGTAGTGATCTATGCTTTTCTATCAGTTTTCATGGTTGAGGTATACTGGGGTTCAGAACTTGGGAAAGTTTGTATTTTAATAAAAATATCGACATGGTAATTTATATTTTTAAGGTTACTGGAATTTGTGTTTAAATATATACAATATTTCTTATCTATAAAAGGTTTTATTTACCTTGCATATGCTACTCAAATTACTGTTAATTTTGCTTAATATATTATGTACAAGTCGTATATCACATGTAGAATGATGGATGAATAGATATTATCTGCATATATTTCACTTGGCACCAAATTATAATAAATACACTAGAATATATTCTATGCAAATTGTAGAAAGTGGATCGTACATTATGTATTATAAAACGAATTGGGTAGGGTATACTATGCTACTGCCCACAGGATGGGTTTAATAATTCTAATTGTGTCGGGAGACAGGAAGCCAGGGTGTATTCATACACGGTAGACTTATACCGAGGCATCACCCCCCCCCCTCCTCCAGGGCCGAATTATGACCCCGCCAGAATAACACCCCACAATAAGCTGGCTGACTATTGAGTACCTACTCACTGAAAGGTGAACAGAGGCATTAGCTGAAAGGAAATGTGCCCAACCATTCCTGTCCCGCCTGGAATTCGAACCCGGAATTCTCGATTGTGTATCGAGAACAAATCCGACTGTACTACAGTACGGGTAAAGGAACCAGTACCCTTCACAGGATCGTTATGGGGTCCACAACTACTCATGGGATAGGAATAGGGAGAATTATACCCAAAGGATGGGTATCGGGTTCAATACTACCACCCCATGTACTCTGTACCCCCACATTTACTCTGCACCCCACCCTCAAACAGCCAATGCATATTGGGTAATATGTGAAAAAATATCAATTAATAATTACCAAAGCAATCAATTATTATACAGTTTGTGCATCTTGGAAATGGTCAGTAACTCGACCTTGTGGATACAGAGGACGGCACAGAGAACTTGTGGGACTGAGCACAGAGGACGGCACGGAGACCTTGTGGGACTGAGCACAGAGGACGGCACGGAGACCTTGTAGGACTGAGCACAGAGGACGGCACGGAGACCTCGTGGGACTGAGCACAGAGGACGGCACGGAGACCTCGTGGGACTGAGCACAGAGGACGGCACGGAGACCTTGTAGGACTAAGCACACAGGACGGCACGGAGACCTTGTAGGACTGAGCACACAGGACGACACGGAGACCTTGCGGGACTGAGCACAGAGGACGGCACGGAGACCTTGTGGGACTGAGCACAGAGGACGGCACGGAGACCTTGTGGGACTGAGCACAGAGGACGGCACGGAGACCTTGTGGGACTGAGCACAGAGGACGGCACGGAGACCTTGTGGGACTGAGCACAGAGGACGGCACGGAGACCTTGTGGGACTGAGCACAGAGGACGGCACAAGGAAGCCTGAGGGCAGCAATATTCCCAGAAAGTAAACAAAATCTAGTTGACCTGAGGCAAAGTTAAATAATGAATAATTATTATGATTATTAACATTAATTAAAGATTTATAGTTCACCTATGGTATACATAGCTAGCATCTATAACTCCTTATTTGAGTATTTTGGATGAATTTAAGGCTTAATAATTAAGACTGTAATCGTCAGCGAAGATGATAGCTGTTGACGGATTATGCGTTCTTAATAAAAGTTATAAGTCTCCATTTTGTGTCAACTAATGTTTCAACCCATTATTTAAACCATTATTCTACAATATATCCTGTAAAAGATTAGCGCTTAGGAGAAAGGTTGGTGCTTCTCGGTAAATTAAAATAAGCACTCCCTAAATTATTACATATAATAATAATGCTTTCGCTAAACAATAACATATATAATAGTATATGCTTTGAAAATCTTAGAGAATGAATTTTAGGACCGTTAACAGAAAACTGTGACGTTTGAATATCTATGGGGTACACTACTGAAAATATGATAGATTAAGGGTCCACAACAAGTCACACGATGTTTATGTATTTACCTAATTGTACTCACCTAATTGGGTTTGCGGGGGTTGAGCTTTAGCTCTTTGTCCCGCCTCTCAACTGTCAATCAACTGGTGTACAGATTGCTGAGCCTACTGGACTAAATCTTATCTACATTTGAAACTGTGTATGGAGTCAGCCTCCACCACATCACTGCCTAATGCATTCCACCTGTTAACTACTCTGACACTGAAAAAAAATCTTTCTAACGTCTCTGTGGCTCATCTGGGTACTAAGTTTCTACCTGTGTCTCCTTGTTCGTGTCCCTCCCGTGCTGAAGAGTTTGTCTTTGTCCACCCTGTCAATTCCCCTGAGAATTTTGTAGGTGGTTATCATGTTTCCCCTTACTCTTCTGTTTTCCAGAGATGTGAGGTTCAGTTCCTTTAGCCTTTCCTCGTAGTTCATTCCTCTCAGTTCCGGGACGAGCCTGGTGGCATACCACTGGATCTTCTCTAACTTTGTCCTTATGTGGTCCACTGCCACCCAAAAGGATACGTTGGGGGGGTCCACTACCACCTGTTGGATAGGTCCTGGGTTCCCTACCACCTGTTGGATGGGTACTGGATTCACTACCACCTGTTGGATGGATACTGGGTTCACTACCACCTGTTGGATGGGTACTGGGTTCACTACCACCTGTTGGATGGGTATTTGGTTCACTACCACCTGTTGGATGGGTATGTGGTCCGCTACTACCCACAGGATGGGTACGGGGATCACTACCACCCACTGGATGGGTATGGAGCTCACTAGCACCTATTAGATGGGTATGGGGTCCACTACCGCCAAGAAGATGGGTATATGGTCCACTACAACCCACAGGATGGGTATGGGGTCCACTAGAGCCCACAAAGTGGGTATGAGATCCACTATCATTCACAGGATGGGTAAGGGGTCCACTATCTCCTGTATGATATGTATGAGGCCTACAACCGCCCATAGGATGGGTATGGGGTCCACTGCTATCCACAGGATTGGTATGGGGTCCACTATCGCATTGATGTGGGCGGTAGTGGACCCCATACACATCCTATGGGCGGTACTGGAACCCATACCCATCCTGTGGGTGGTAGTGGGCCCCATACTAATCCAACAGTTGGTAGTGAACCATATACCCTTCCTGCAGGTGGTAGTGGACCCAATACTCATCCTACGGATCGTAGTGAACCCCATACCCAGCCTACGGGTGGTAGTGAACCCCATACCCAGCCTACGGGTGATAGTGGACTCCAGACCCATCCTACGGGTGGTAGTGGACCCCATACACATCGAGTGACAAGTTGTGGACCCTATATCCATCCTGAGGATACACTAGCCGTGTTGAAGGTAGCAATGTTCAGTGTACAGGTTCCCAAGTAGGAAGACTTGAGAGGCAAGACCGACGAGAGGCATCAACATCAGAGGCTGGTGTCACGTGACAGACTTGACGTGGTGAGAGGCAATGTCTTGTTATGTTATCTTGTCGTTGTAGATGTTCTTTAGTACACCGAGACGGTCTTCGTTGCCTTCCTTACTGTGTGGCTGTGGTCGTCTGAGATGGAGGTTACGATACGACAGTTATAAGCTTATAAATCTCAAGGTAAACATACAGGTCTAACAGGCAGAACTGAAGAGGTTGGAGGTGTAGAGGGCGTGTTGGAAGGAGCTGGGAACCGCTTGACGTCGTATAAGACTCGTCTTGAGACTTATACTCCAGGCGCTCGAGGAGTACCTTGGGGAAGACGGAGACAGGAAGTGCGAGGAAGGTGACGGGAAATTTTGTTCTGAAGACGAGAGGAGCGCCGAGGACCCATTCAGCGTCACGTGGTGATCGTCGAGGACGCCACTTGTGCAGATTAATATTCTGAACAATGTCATCCTAGACGTTAATAGTTATTATAAAGCATAAATGTTCACACTTCAATAAGTTAAAATCACTTAAATTGTCATTAACGAGCAATATCTTAAGTCAGTTGAAATAAAATATTTAACATCATCCAATGTTTTGTCAGGAACTTTGGATGTTGTGGTTGTTAGTCTGTTATTGTATATATTGTATATTGTATATTGTAGTTGTGGAGCGGCCATTAACAGTTCTTGACTGACAGACGATAAACTACTTCACTGTCTATTCTATTGCAAATGTTGCTCTGTTGTACCTGTTGTTCTGTTGCAACATTTACAATAGAATGTTGTATTTGGTTTGTGAATTAGATTTTGAAATTAACAACTTCAAATATTAAAGCTGGGGATCATTATTGGTTCATTAGAGACTCGTTCGTATTTTGGGGGAAGTGAAGGAGTGGTTGTTGGCCATTGTTAATTGACACTTCAGACTCGCAAAATGTTAACCAATGGGGTGAATTTTAAGGTGAATGTCAACCAATGAGCGGCCGAGTTTGGTTGCCTGCTGGGTATAAAAGGGACTATGAGCCCAAAAACACTTCAGTGTGGTTTTACCTCACTTTTGGTTTACAGTTCAGCTTCGCCTCTTGAAGGTGAGCTGTATGGTGAGCCTCCCCCTTGTTGCGTCCCCCTACCACCCCCCCCCCTCCTGCCCTCTTGTTGAATCCCCCCTCCCCCGCCACTTGTTGCGTCCTCCCCCCTCCACCATGTTGCGTTTCCCTCTCCTTCCCCTCCCCCGCCACTTGTTGCGCCCCCCACCTTTTTTATGGGGGAGAACTACCATTTCGGACTTGCATTGACGAATCGAAGGTTAGATGAAGTGTGCATAATGCTGGCGACTAAACACCCCAGATTGTCTAAGGTTACCTGCCCCCTCTTACCAGGGTTATCACTCGCACGTAAAATACTCAAGATTTGTAAATTTGTTACTATCTACACTAAACTTAACAGTTGTATAAACCTTGCGCTTAAAATGTCAGATTAATTACAATCATTAATTTTCTCTTATATTTGCACATTATGCAAGTCTTTTTATAGTATTCCAGTATTAAACTAGAAAAACACAAGCCTTTGTATATCTGCGTTACAAGTCCATATTTCTGTTCCTATTTATATTGGTGTAGTGGACCCTGTCACAATCACATGGGTGGTAGAGGACCCCATACACTGTGACTAGTTGTTCACCCTCCTGTGGGCGGTAGTGAAGGTTGCTAGTGTCTGACGTAGGCTTAATTAACGCTACGTAAATGGAGTTAGTGCTATGTTACTTTAAACATGACATTCCTAATGTTAACTTCCTCTCGTCCTCAGGTCCGGCTAACTACAGCCAGACAAGTTGAATGAGGAGTCTGTACTGAAACATCTACGACGACGGATTAAAAAGATGCACTATATAGCCGGAAATTGGATTAAATCTTCACTGATGGGTCATTTAATCCTGTCAATGGCAGGGAAGGTGCAGCATACACTAAAAATGCCTTTAAATGCGAAAATGAAGAAAAAGCACGCATTGAAAACTGCTTCCTAAACGCAGTCAGAGCTAACTGCCATTGTTTACGATTCCTTGAAGGAAACGCTAATGGTGCAGTGACCTGCACTGATTAACAAGCACCGCTAAAAGGTCTTTGACAAAAATCGGGCAGAAAATCTTGAGTCGCTGAAATAGGAGACTACTAACCAATCGGGAAATTCATCCAGTTTGTGGGTCCCCTCCCAAGTTGAAATATGTAGAAATGAAAGAGCAGATGTGCTGGCTGCTAAAGGCGCAGTGACCATATTGAATTTATACCAAAGAGACTTCTACAAATTAAAAGGTATCGGGCAGTATCATCGTGACAAGGTAACTGAGGAAAAGACAAAATAAATCGGTGAATCTGTACACTGGTACAATGTGGTTGCAGCTGGCAATCCTAATCATTATGGACGAGGTGGTGGCCGCGGGCGAGAATCAGTAATAGCAAGAATCCATCTTGGATACAAATATCCATGGAAATTCGGAATATGCAGTGACACCGCCTTGACCACTACCAGAGTGATCATTTAAGTCATCATAAATGTGTAGAATAATAAACTCCACATTGTTTGAGTTGGGGAAAATGCCATTTGTTAAACAGATACTGTTCTTAAGAGATTTCCCCATTTTGCACCCGCAAGATAACTTAAGCTTTTAAGGGTTGATACATCGCCTTCCCGGTTTGGGGCCTTCTTTTTTGATAATTACTTTTAAGGGTTGACAACGTTAATATTAAGTCTCTTCAGTTAAGCAAGTCCCTGTTATGTCTGAATACAAATGGCAAAAGGAACCCAGCGGGTTTTCTTCCTATTGGAGTGTTGTACATGCTGCTATGGCGGTGTGTCCACTCACAGGATGAGTGGCGCTGCCCAATACTGTCACTATGGTGGTGTCTCCACTCACAGGATGAGTGGCGCTGCCCCAATAAACTCGCCCCTCGGGGCAAAACTAAAATGTTAGATTCACTGCCCGTCACTACTTCGTCTTTTATACTGTATGCATGTATACAAGAGACTACATGGGTTTGAGTCCATAGCATTGATGATTTTACATTCTTGTAAAGCCACTCGTAGCGTTTCAGACAGGTTCTTTTACAAATGAGTAATTTCTAGCTAATTGATAAAGGTAACTGGTACTTTGTAAGGAAATTATTGATTAGTAGGTACATTAAAGTAAAATTTGAGGGTTATCAACAGGTACATTGTAGCAAAATGTGCGTTCATATAACGACCATAAGATATCAAAGACTACATTGAAGTTGTGTGATTTTGGTACATAAATTGGGGGGGGGGGGAAATGGGTATTAACACATGGTGAATTGTCTTAGCTAAGAGCTCTTTCTGATTACGCCTCGCGCAGTCTCTAGACTCAAACTTTGAATTTCAGTACTCAGTTGCTACCTCAAACACTGGCATTTTATCATGTCTTCTAAATTTAATTAAACTTTGTTTTTATACTGCTGGGCACAATATTCTCGCGGCCCAGTCTCTGACTAGGCTGTTAGATGATGCTGCCATCCTGCACCCACAACCCGGGTGATCAGGTATAGTTTGGTGTTCATAGACCCTAGAATCTAGCTCCAAACTAGACTGGCCCCTCTCTTCATAAAACACCTTCCTCGTATCTTGCATTTAGTAATGCCGCCGAAACTTAACATTATGGGTTGTAAAACTGTTGGCAAGACTTGACAGTACGGAGTCTCTACTCTCTACTACCGGGGGAGCCGGTCGGCCGAGCGGACAGCACGCTGGACTTATGATCCTGGGTTCGATCTCGGGCGCCGGAGAGAAACAATGGGCAGAGTTTTTCACCCTATGCCCCTGTTACCTAGCAGTAAAATAGGTACCTGGGTGTTAGTCAGCTGTCACGCTGACTTGCTTCCTGGGGGTGGAGGCCTGGTCGAGGACCGGGCCGCGGGGACACTAAAAAGCCCCGATTAGCCTCCCGGTTTGGTGCTTTCTATTGATAATTACTTATTAAAAAGCCCCGAGATAATCTCAAGATAAAATCCTTCGGTAGGACAGGCCAACTAGTGTTAGTCTTGTAAACTTTAAAAGGGGCTATAAGATCACCTATTAGCTACACAAGTAGGCAAACTGTAAGAGGTCGCACAGGTCTGCAGAGAAACCCGAGGCTGAGCTGCAGAGGATTAGGTTCCAGTTATACCGTAATACACTGAAATGACCTGGTTAAATACATTCTTGGTGTTCTGGAGATGGGAAGGTGCGCGAGTGTTCCACAGGACTTATTTTGTGGGTACCCAGATCGCCCTCAGGATTATGAACTCTCCTAGCTGTGGTTGCGGAGATTAAGCTCAGGCTCTTTGGTCCCGACTCTGAATCGACAACTGGTGTAAAGTTCCTTGAGCCTACTAGGCTCTCATTCAAACTGTATAGCGTCAGCCTCCTCCACGGCCTAATGCATTACATCTTAACTACCGACACTGGAAACTTTTAAAATGCGACTTGTTCAACTACTCTGGGTGGATGGGAGAGCGATGGTCACTTCATGCAGGTCGGCGTTCAATCCCCGACGGTCAAAGTGGTTGGGCACCATTCCTTAGCCTGACGGCTTCCCAGTGCTATATAGTAGTAATGGCTTGGCGCTTTCACCCTGATAATTCCCTTCCCTTCGGCAGGTAGGCGGTTCCATGCTTTTAAACCCTATGGGGTGAAGTGTGTCGCCAAAAGAAGTTGTCCCCTTTCATGCATTACTTGCAACCCGTCCTCGGAAATTCGTATAGTCAATATTGACTTATTAGTTACGTGCAGAGGTAATATACTAAACATAATAGTTTCCCTTGAAAAGCTTCATAGAAAACACCGACCTTACCTAACCTACTTAGTATGTTAAAATAAGCATCTTATAGCTTCGTAATTACAATTGTTACTTAACCTACTATAGGTATAGGTTAGGTAATAATTGTAATTACGAAGCAATAAGATGCTTATCTTAACATACTAACAAGGTTAGGTAAGGTCGGTGTTTTCTATGAAGCTTTTCAAAGCTTAATATTATGTTTAGTATGTCACCTATGCACGTAACTAATAAGTCAATATTGACTATACGAATTTGCGAGGACGGGTTGTTACATTAGACCTTGAAGTCTAAAATACTGAAGTTAGGGGCCAAGATCAGACTTAAGTCATGTGACTCGCTGATAAAGTATCAACTAATTGTGTAGAATCTTTGAATAAATTTAAAATTAAGTTTGTCCAGATGGATACACCAGTAGATGGCGTAGATAAAAGCTCTTTAGTGGTATTAAAGTAGTAAGTAATTATCAATAGAAAGCACCAAACCGGGAAGGCTATGTAGCACCATCAAATGTGCGGGATAATCAGAGGGCGCTAAATATCACAAAGGATGCCAATACGTGAACAAAAACGCACAAGGCGAACGATAGTGGTCATTAAAACTTCCCAAGTTTCATCGTCCTACTGCCTCGCATTTATATAACATTGAATTTTAAAGGGACAAGCAAACCCAAAATGAAGTGGCAGATACATCTGACGGCTTTCTTCCGAGAGATCAACGGTACTGTTAATGTTTTTAACTGACACGAAACCATGTCAGCAGCATCAGAGTGGGAAAACTTTTAGCTCAAGAGACTGGTGGAACGAGTGATTTTGGAAAGAAACACGAAATTATTTCTCAGTATAGATACTTGGGATGTCACCTGAACTGTCTCCGGGGCGTCTCAACATGCGGGTCACTGCCCCTTCAGTGGGTGGTGGTAAGTAATTATCAAAAGAAGGCACCAAACCGGGAAGGGTATGTAGCACCATCAAATGTGCGGAATAATCAGAGGGCGCTAAAGTGGGTGGTGGTAAAGTAAAGCGAGTGAGGTTTCTGTAATTCACGATGCTGACGTTACTCTTGTTGCCAAGCCTCCTGGTTGTAACGAAGAGGCCTGGTCGAGGACCGGGCCGTGGGACGCTAAGCCCCGAAATAAAGATAACCTTAAGATAATGAAGCCGTTTGTGGCAGACTCGCATCTGCTATTTTTAATGTACAAATTCACCTTGAACCAAACAGAAATCTATTACCAATGCAAACATCTTAGTTCATTTACGAAAAACTTAGATGGAACTAGCTCAACATGCGTGCATCACAGTCTTTTGTTCCAAATTTTAATAAACAATTTCATTGGGAACTTCAGACGGATGTACTTTAGTTAATTTAAGGTCTTTCTAAAATTTCCATGCAAAACTTTTCCCCATATACATATATAACTCCCCCCCCCCCCTGCATAGTTCTTATGTCATTGTGGCAAGACAAACCATTTAATAGTTTCCTTAACCGACTAGTCAAAGATGTATTCTATTCATTTTCCTAAAACAAAAATTACCTAACGACACTTAGGGTAATTTTAGGCAAGTTTTATAGACACGAAGCATTAAGAGACCTCCTAGCTAAGGTATTCAAGAAGAGTATGAGCTAGTTTAAAATTTTATTTTACCATTTCACCATCCAGTAAACCAGGCCATTTTCTGGCAAATAATACATCAAAGGGTGGCGTCACATGATAGCCTTCACATTGTGACAGGCAATGTCGTGCCATTTTATGACGTTATAGATGTTCTTCAATAACAGACTGTGTTGGCTTCCCTGTTGTGGTCGCCGGAGCCTGGGGACGAGAGGGAAGAGTTAACCGTTATATTCCTTATAATTATCAGATTAAGACATCTTGTGAAGTTAAGATTAATTTTTTACAGTACTTTACAGCCGTTTAAGCCCTTACGAGTAACCTGCACTTTAAGAATAACACACCTCGTATGTTATGACAATTTGGCTGTATGATAAAGTAAAACAAGCCATACGGACCCTTAAGTGTGAGATGAGTACGACAAAGTGTACCAGGATGACCACCTCCAGGTCCTCGCGCCTCGTTGCCGCTTGTTCACATGAACTGCAGCCCACCACCTAACAAAAATATTACGAAGTTTTAGAAAAAGTTCTCGGCTATTTAGTCATAGTCCAGTAGGATGACGATATTTAAAAGTTTATTGTACATGTATCAATATTTTAACAGTTATTAGGTAACTCGCCTCTGGTGATAACGCTCTACATTAAGGCTGTCCTCGTCTTCATCTTTGATATTAACTAGCTGGAAGCTTCTGCCAAAACTAGCAGTAAGAACTGGCTTAATCCCAGCTGTAGGCATTAGTATCCACGTACCATGAGAAATAGTAGTTCTTACCAGCCCTCGTTTCATGTATCTGAAAAAAAAATAAAAATTAATCTAAATTTACCAAAAGGGGACAATAAGCCATGTTAAGGACTCAAACCTGCATCTTGGGTACTCCAAACATTTTTGATCTATGCGACACTAACCAAACGAAACTAGAACAATTTACTTACCATGTTACCAGGTATTCCACAAGATGGAGTGTCGAGTGTGCTGTGGCCTTGAAGGCTCTGAGAAACAAGCTGGGGTTGAGGGCCCAAAGGAAGCTGGCGCCATCTTTAGTGCATGAAGGGGTTGGAAGGACAAAGGTGCCGCTTGAAAAGTGAACGGTTGGACGTCATATGGAATGGGAAAGAAACTAGTTTGAAACCGGGAGTTGGAGACGCAACAAATGGGGGGGGGGGGAATTTAAAGGGTGGGAAAAGGGAGAGACTAACAAGAGAAAACGGAGGGGGACAATACAGGAAAAGGGAGGGAGGGGGGGACGCAACAAGTGGCAGGAGAAAAGAGGGGGGGACGCAACATGTGGTAGTGGTGGAGGGGGGAGGACGCAACAAGTGGCGGGGAAGGGGGGATTCAACAAGAGGGCAGGAGGGGGGGGGGGGTGGTAGGGGGACGCAACAAGGGGGAGGCTCACCATACAGCTCACCTTCAAGAGGCGAAGCTGAACTGTAAACCAAAAGTGAGGTAAAACCACACTGAAGTGTTTTTGGGCTCATAGTCCCTTTTATACCCAGCAGGCAACCAAACTCGGCCGCTGATTGGTTGACATTCACCTTAAAATTCACCCCATTGGTTAACATTTTGCGAGTCTGAAGTGTCAATTAACAATGGCCAACAGCCACTCCTTCACTTCCCCCAAAATACGAACGAGTCTCTAATGAACCACTAATGATCCCCAGCTTGTATGTTTGTAGTTGTTAATTTCATAATCTAATTCACAAACCAAATACAACATTCTATTGTAAATGTTGCAACAGAACAACAGGTACAACAGAGCAACATTTGCAATAGAATAGACAGTGAAGTAGTTTATCGTCTGTCAGTCAAGAACTGTTAATGGCCGCTCCACAACTACAATATACAATATATACAATAACAGACTAACAAACACAACACCCAAAATTCCTGACACAACATTGGATGATGTTAAATATTTTATTTCAACTGACTTAAGATATTGCTCGTTAATGACAAATTAAGTGATTTTAACTTATTGAAGTGTGAACATTTATGCTTTATAATAACTATTAGCGTCTAGGATGACATTGTTCAGAATATTATTCTGCACAAGTGGCGTCCTCGACGATCACCACGTGACGCTGAATGGGTCCTCGGCGCTCCTCTCGTCTTCAGAACAAGATTTCCCGTCACTTTCCTCGCTCTTCCTGTCTCCGTCTTCCCCAAGGTACTCCTCGAGCGCCTGGAGTATAAGTCTCAAGACGAGTCTTATACGACGTCAAGCGGTTCCCAGCTCCTTCCAACACGCCCTCTACACCTCCAACTTCTTCAGTTCTGCCTGTTAGACCTGTATGTTTACCTTGAGATTTATAAGTTTATAACTGTCGTATCGTAACCTCCATCTCAGACGACCACAGCGACACAGTAAGGAAGGCAACGAAGACCGTCTCGGTGTACTAAAGAACATCTACAACGACAAGATAACATAACACGACATTGCCTCTCACCACGTCAAGTCTGTCACGTGACACCAGCCTCTGATGTTGATGCCTCTCGTCGGTCTTGCCTCTCAAGTCTTCCTACTTGGGAACCTGTACACTGAACATTGCTACCTTCAACACGGCTAGTGTATCCTCAGGATGGATATAGGGTCCACAACGTGTCACTCGATGTGTATGGGGTCCACTACCACCCGTAGGATGGGTATGGGGTCCACTACCCCATAGTGGTAGTAGGATGGGTCTGGAGTCCACTATCACGCGTAGGATGGGTATGGGGTTCACTACCACCCGTAGGATGGGTATGGGGTTCACTACGATCCGTAGGATGAGTATTGGGTCCACTACCACCCGTAAGATTCGTATGGGGTCCACTATCACCAATAGGATGGGTATGGGGTCCACTACCACCCGTAGGATGGGTATGGGGTCCACTACTACCCGTAGAATAGGAATGGGGTTCATTATCATCCGTAGGATGGGTATGGAGTCCGCTACCACCCGTAGGATTGGTATGGGGTTCAATATCACCCATAGGATTGGTATGGGGTCCACTATCACCCATAGGATGGGTATGGGGTCCGCTACCACTCATAGGATCGGAACGGGGTCCACTACCATTCGTAGGATTGGTATGGGGTTCACCATCACTCGTTGGATGGGTATGGAGTCCACTACCACCCGTAGGATGGTAATGGGGTCCACTACTACCCGTAGGATGGGTATGGGGTCCACTACCACCACTACCACCCGTAGGATGGGTATAGGGTCCATTACTACCCATAGGATGGGAATGGGGTCCACTACCACCCATAGGATGGGTATGGGGTCCACTACCACCTGTAGAATGGGTATAGGGTCCATTACCACCCATAGGATGGGAATGGGGTCCACTACCACCCATAGGATGGGTATGGGGTCCACTACCACCCATAGGAGGGGCATGGGGTCCACTACCATCTGTATGATGGGTATAGGGTTCACTACCACCTGTAGGATGGGCATGGGGTCCACTACCACCGAATGTGAATGGGGTCCACTACCATTCAGAGAAGCACTACACGTAAGACCATATTGGCAGAGGTCGCGAGGCCAACCGGACGGAGGCTGACCCTGGGGGCCCGGGACGACATCATAAATCAACAGCATCACCTGTATTTCCATCTCCCCGAGTCCCCCCTCACCATCTCCCATCCCCCCTCGTCTCCCATCCCCCCTCGTCTCCCATCCCCCCTCGTCTCCCATCCCCCCAGCCTGCACGAAGCGCCCTGCGGCTACTCTCACCGCAGTTCCCACGAGACCCAGGCTAGGGTGTGGCTTGGCCCGCCGCATATATATATATATTGTTCCCCGCCAGGATATAGGACACTATCTCGTTCGTCACCTGTAAAATCCTTAACATACATCGCTTGTATCTATATAGAGCAATTTGCTCGCCTCAGTTTTTTTCCCCAGATAAAAAAAAAAAAAAAGTGTTTTGTCCTGAACACAAATTGATCGGGTTAATGCTGGAGGAGACGGATGCAACAAAGAACTTGTTGTTGTTGCAGGTGGCAATAGTTTTCACCTGTTCTCTTGCATCCTACAAAGCTAAGCGTAGTGATGTAGGCGATTCTGAAACACCTGCCACGTGATCACGTAACCACTTGCATCAACCTAGCGTCTATTGTCAATTTTTCATCATTCAACAACATTCAACGTCGATTGAATGTTGGAGTAGAAGCCTCGTCCCTGGAGGTCAGTCCAGCATCTTCCCACTTCCGGGGGATGTTGTTATCAAGGAATGCGATATTAAACTTTTTTGGGGGTCATTCTTCACAATCAATATCCCGTGTTTTGGTTACGAAATTAATCGTTTATGCTTCTGGATTATTGCCATGTGCGGTGTTCCACGGTGGCGTGTAGTGTTCCACGGTGGCACACTGTTCCACGGTGGCGTGTAGTGTTCCACGGTGGCGTGTAGTGTTCCACGGTGGCACACTGTTCCACGGTGGCGTGTAGTGTTCCACGGTGGCGTGTAGTGTTCCACGGTGGCGTGTAGTGTTCCACGGTGGCACACTGTTCCACGGTGGCGTGTAGTGTTCCACGGTGGCGTGTAGTGTTCCACGGTGGCGTGTAGTGTTCCACGGTGGCACACTGTTCCACGGTGGCGTGTAGTGTTCCACGGTGGCGTGTAGTGTTCCATGGTGGCACACTGTTCCACGGTGGCGTGTAGTGTTCCACGGTGGCGTGTAGTGTTCCACGGTGGCACACAGTGTTCCACGGTGGCGTGTAGTGTTCCACGGTGGCGTGTAGTGTTCCACGGTGGCACACAGTGTTTCACGGTGGCGTACAGTGTTCCACGGTGGCACACAGTGTTCCACGGTGGCGTGTAGTGTTCCACGGTGGCACACAGTGTTCCACGGTGGCGTACAGTGTTCAACGGTGGCACACAGTGTTCCACGGTGGCGCACAGTGTTCCACGGTGGCACACAGTGTTCCACGGTGGCACACAGTGTTCCACGGTGGCACACAGTGTTCCACGGTGGCGCACAGCGTTCCACGGTGGCGCACAGCGTTCCACGGTGGCACACAGCGTTCCACGGTGGCACACAGTGTTCCACGGTGGCACAGTGTTCCACGGTGGCACACAGTGTTCCACGGTGGCGTACAGTGTTCCACAGTAGCGTACACAATGACCTCGCGAGCATAATTCATAGGACTCAATTATGTATTCTGTACTCCGAATTAATATCGTGCGTGTCTCGGCACGCTTGAGCGTGTGTTTGTATCTGGGAGTGTGAGCGTGTGTTTGAGTATATGTACGTTCGTGTGCGTGTGGGGGGTAGGGGCTTGTTCGTGCATATTTGCGTGCACGAACGAGTACGCGTGTGTCCACGTATGTTCATCGGTCCGTCGGTGACAAGAATATGTAAGATAATGTAACTCAACTAACTTCATATACTCCTTAGCAGGCAGGTCATCCTGGCACAGTTGGTTGATAGACTGTTCTTCTCGTTCTCTTCACCGCATGCAATAACACAGATATACCTCATGCAACATGGACGCTGTATTATCGCACTGTATAATTTTGCATTCAAGAGACAATGCAGCTGTCAGTGAATATGCCAAGTTTGGAGGCGTTTGTTGATTTTTCGTTGACAGAGAACGGCGGCAGTATAGGGAGACTTGCGTATTGTGTATATACACACACACACGCGTGGTTTTCAATCATAAAACAGGCCCAAGGAACCGGCATGCAGCCTTGAGGTGAGCGTGAGAGCGCAGCTAGTACACAAACAAGAGGTGGGGCAGCGAGGCAGGTGCTGTTCCAGGAATGTTAGACGCCTCAACACAGGAAATGAGACGCGAGAGAGCTCTTACCTCTCGCCCAGCGAGGTTCGTCTGCCTTGCTGGAACAGATGTACCCTTGGAGCCTGTGTGGGGGCGCACGGGGGCACCCACGGGCCACACAAAGGGGGAAGGGGGTTCCCCTTTGGTGAGCCCCTACCCCTGGGTGGAAGGTTAAAGAGGAAACTAAACATGTTTCAGCTCTCCACGTTGGCGAGCCTTAGTTAAACATTTGATATCAGTCTCCTTGGGTCCTTGTAAGGTGTCCGGAAGGTTTTTTTTTTTTATTGTTTTCTACCACAGACGTGGCCACACATTTACAATGCTAACCAGCATATATACATTTTCTTCTGTACTCCATGGACAGGGTTAGAGATGTGTTAAACATATATTTTAAGGGTTTATTGAACAATCAACCACTGAAGGTGAGTCGGTGCTTTAAAATGCTAATCTAATGTCCGGAAGGTCTTTTGGTGCTGCGGGTGATGATTGCGAGGGTCAACAGATGATTGTGGTTGATCGTGGCCCAGTGATTGTGGGAGATGAATGATGATATCGAGTGGAACGGAAAAGGTAGGTGAAAAAGGTATTTTGGAAGCACTGTGATGTGGATTACCGTGGATCGTTTATTTGTGAATCTCTGTGCAGTAAAATGGAGGATCAAACGTAATGAATAACCATCAATTAATACCTCGAAGACGATATAATCCACAAAAGATTCTCTCGACTGTACCCAACCCATAAAAAGTTTCGCTGAATTTGTGCCAAATGCGGAAATTTGCGTAAAATGCGTGACATGTTGCCGTGTTTTTGCTCCATAAATTAGTAAACCTCAAGTACACGGCGTTCGAGCCTTAACCCACGTGTCTTGAAAGCCATCCGGAGGAGAGTTTTAGGGCACTGTTGACAGCCAAGGAGTGACGGCGCCTGTGGCTTCCTCACAAGATCACAGGATGTGGGTGAGCAGGATTCCAGCCGGACACAACTCCGCTCTTTACGAGAAAACTAAGAATGTTTTAGGTGTCAAAAAAGTATTGTTTAGGGCGCTAGAAAGTTGTGTGTGTGGTGGAGGGGGCCTAGGAGAGGTAGTTGTAAAAGAGCCTGACCTCCAGTTACGAAAGGCTTTACGAGTATTATAGAGCGGGTGTAGAGGGGGTTGCACAGAGGTTGAGCGACACAGAGGAGTGTTGGAACACTTAGGCAGGGAGTTAAAATGAGGTTGAGGAGAGGATCAGAGTTGTATAGCACCATCTTAGTTGGGTACCTCGAACTCATCCACCAGGCGGATGTGGAAGGGTAGAAGGGATTAAGGTTGGATGTGGAGGGAGAGATGGATGATGAGGGAGAGATGGATGTGACGGGGGTGGGAAATGTGGAGGGGGCGGGAGAGTTGTGTAGGAGGGGGGAGGGGAGAGGCCAGTTTAAGGAACGGGGGTTATCTTGAGGTTGTCGCGAGATGATTTCGGGGCTTAGCGTTTCCGCGGCCCGGTCCTCGACCAAACCTCCTTTTTGTTACACATCCCCAGGAAGCAGCCCGTAGCAGCTGGCTAACTCCCAGATACCCATTTACTACTAGGTGAACAGGGGGCATCAGGGTACAAGAAACTCTGCCCATTTGTTTCCGCCTCCACAGGGGATAGAACCCGGAACCTCAGGACTACGAATCCCGAGTGCTGTCCACTCAGCTGTCAGGCCCCTGCTCGCCCGGTTGGCAGGGGTGAAGAAGGTGGGGGGGGACGAGGACCCCCACCACGTGACATCCCACCTGTCATAACGCTCAAGGGGACATGACGCCACTGGCGGAATTCCGACTCTGCGCTCCTGGTGGGTATAGGCCTAGAACCCAGGCATGACGAGGCTTCGCGGTATAGTGTTACAGGCGCCCTGATCACTGTAGGCCTACTGGTATTATAGGCGCGCTAATTACTGTAGGCCTACCGGTATTATAGGCGCCCTAATCACTGTAGGCCTACCGGTATTATAGGCGCCCTAATCGCTGTAGGCCTACCGGTATTATAGGCGCCCTAATCACTGTAGACCTACCGGCATTATAGGCGGTAGGACAATACCGCTAATCACTGTAGGCTCATTGCCGTTGCACGTAATTGCAGTAGGCCTACTGGCGTTACAGGCCATCACTAAGAGCTTGGTTGAAAGCATGGTTTAAACTGTCAACATAACAATCCCAGTTATGCCAATTACATGGTTAGGTATTTATGAGGAGAAAGCGCTTAGCCATTACGACTATATAGCACTGGGAAGGGGTCAGGATAAGGATTTAGGATGGGACGGGGGGAAGGAATGTTGCTTAACCACTTGGTGGACGGTCGGGGATCGAACGCCGTCGTGTAGGACGCGAGACCGTCGCTCTACCGTCCAGCCCAAGTGGAAAATTAAACAAAAAATCTATAATTAGCTAAAATAAATTAGGGTTTATTAAAACCGAATATTTATTATTTTTTTAATTAAAATGTCGTTGCGTCGTGCGGGCACGGCAGGCATGCGTCGTGCGGGCACGGCAGGCATGCGTCGTGCGGGCACGGCAGGCATGCGTCGTGCGGGCACGGCAGGCATGCGTCGTGCGGGCACGGCAGGCATGCGTCGTGCGGGCACGGCAGGCATGCGTCGTGCGGGCACGGCAGGCATGCGAACGGACACACAGGCTTAGGAAGTCGTTCCTCACACGAAACAAAGAGACGCATCCACTGTTCCAAGAAACCTTCCCGTCTGACCACAGCATCCTTGGCCAGGAGGGGGGCATCCTTGGCCAGGAGGGGGCGGCATCCTTGGCCAGGAGGGGGGACATCCTTGGCCAGGAGGGGGGGGCATCCTTGGCCTGGAGGGGGGGGGATCCTTGGCCAGGAAGGGGGCCAAGGCGAGGTAAGACCCCACAATCTACCCTCTGTGCCTCTCGTCCTCCTACAGGTACCTTCGTCTTGGCAGAAAAACGACGAAGAAAACATACTAATATCTTGACAAGCCACCGGCTTCCTGTCCCGTCGAGTCGTTCCCCTCCCCCCCCCCCTCCCCTTCCTCCTAAGGTTACTAATTACTGCCTCCATTTGGAACCAATAATTAGTGTTCTGGTTTAATTCGATCCTAAATGAAGTCCGCGCAAGAAAGAGGGTTCATGTCCCAATTTTTTTCATAATCCACTAAATGAACCAAACTGAACTGCACAAGCTTCGGAGAGTAAAAAAAATTGTAACAATGTGCAAATTACGATATGAACACATGAACACAAAGGCAGGAAGGCCCACCGTAGGTTAACCGGTCCTCTTACGAAGAACGTCGCTTTTCGCTCGTATGCGTTACATAAGACCAAAAAAACTGTCGTACTAGAAAATGGACAGTGGCTGGGGAAAGTGACGTACTGTCCCGTTTTCTGTTTTGGGTCCTCTGGGGAGGGAGATTAGAGACGACACTTGGCCTACCAAGCATCAGAGCCAGAACCTGGCCTTCCTCTCTGGTCACAGAGGACCATGGGAACAAGTGATAGAGTTTGCCACTG
>WNGS01165751.1:12920255-12945255 GCA_020271785.1 Procambarus virginalis
TAATCCGAGACACAAACCAGGACAAACAAAGTATACATCCTGAGCCGAAATTGAGAAATACCACTGGTGAGCCAGGCGGGCACAATGAGTGCCAGGCAACTTTATACTGATGCTGCAAAATGCAGGTGGAACACCAACAAGCCAGCCACCTGCTCGCCTTACAAATGGTGACATATGAACCAAAAAACTCTTGATGCTAAAGAGCAGCAGGAGAAGATCGTGACCCCATGTGAAATACATACGTTGAGGAGGCCGTAATCCACTGAAATGGGTGGAGTCACAGGAAAAACACCTGGGGTGGGATATTGGTCGAGAAGCACTGGAAACTATGGCTGGAATGGGGCCTACCCTTGAAGCCAGAAGGATCACTCTTCCAGGGTATGACTTCATACTAGACAGAAACCCAGAGCAACACGTGAAATTGGAGGTAAAGCAATTTACCCTGTTGGGGGTAAGCGTTTACCATCTTCTGGAGGGTAAACAGAATATGGAGGTAGAAGCATTTATCATTTAGTGAAGGTGGGTTTACCACTAAAAGGTAACGCACCTTCACTTTGAAACAGTCCCAGATAGGAACCACAATCCACAGTGAGAGCCTTGTGATCTAGGATTGGAGCCATGTATGAGGGAAGACGCCTGTTCCACACTAAGCATAATGGTCCTCTTGGGGCAACCAAACGTTGGCAGAGCCATAGAAGGATGAATCATTTACGGGTCCAATCCGTGGAAATGGAAGAAACAGTCTGCTAGAACATTGGATACACCCTGCATGTGAACTGCACATAAGAACCAGACCCCAAGAGAACCCAGAAGTGAACTAGTGAAAGGCATTCAGCGCCACCGGGCAATGGACGAAAGCAATCCTGCCTCAGTTTAGGCAGAATCCCCTGGAAGCAGTCAGAGTGCAGTCAGAGTGCAGCCTGAGCACAGAGTCCAGAGGAGGCTGAATTCTGCTTAGGGCATGCACACAGCCACAAATTCATGCATCATATTGTGTGCCCAAAGCAACAGACCCAACAACCAACCTTGAGCTCGCATGCCAACCAGGTTTATTGGCGAGTTGACCAGCCAAGTGTTGGTAACAAAGCCCTGTAAAAAGAGCAAGGTGTCCAGAAACCAGATGAGCAATAGGGAAGCATGGCACCACAGAAATGAACCTTGAAAGCCCAAAGGCGAAGCCGGCAAAGCAAGAGCTAATAAGGAGTGAGCAGGGTGGAACTGGAGAAACTGCTAAAATTCCCAGAGCCAAACTATGCCCAGTGGGGAGACCAAGTAGGAAAAGTTTGACCAACCAACTATTGACAAAAACTGCTGGAGAACACAGTCATGCCAGAGGAGGGACAAAGAAAGCAAGCCAGTTTCAAATGAGGCTCAGCCAAGTCTGAATCTGGGACAGAACCAACAGGGACCTCTTCCAGTTCACCAGGACCCTAAGTAACTAACTCTGCAAGGGAAGTGCCTAGCAGATTTTAGGGAGACAAAAGCCCTGATCACATGCAGCCGCACACCAAAAGCACAACAGAAGCCAGAATTAAAACATGCACCCAAAGCTAATATTAAATAAAGGAACAACAAAAAGCAAATGGTCCATGCAGGACGAACAGAATCTAAGGATTGCTCTTGAAAAATCCTTATTTTTTTTTATGTTTTTTTTTTTTTTTTTTTTTTTTTTTGTTTTTTTTTTTGGTGAAGTTGCTGGGGTGCTCATGACTGCAGACCTAGTTAGGAACCATCCAACATAACAAGCAGCAGAACTGAGGTGGGGCTGATATGCAAGGTGGTGACGATTTGTACGAAAGTTTTAAAGTTATGCTCCGAGGAGTCCCTAGTTCGTGGGTGAATTGTTGGTAGAGTTGTGGTGGTGGTTTTAAGGCTTCATTTTCTGTGAACCCTACAGTTTTCTGTAAAGCTTCGCTGGTTTCAGAATGCTTTCCTGGTAGGGTGGCAAATTCTCACTTGGTCCCATGCACCTCTTGTAAGTGAGGGGCCAGTTTCGGGCTCGGGTCCATGGTAGCTCAAACAGACTGATGTGACATTTTGTTGGAGCAATCTAGCAAGGAGCTTCAGGGAGCTCTAGAAAAAATAAAAGAATCACTTACATCACATGCCACAAGAAGATCAGGAAATGCTTACGAATGATCTTCACGCTACAATAACTGGATTATTGGGTGAACGGCACGGAGCCACGTCACTGTGGCATATTTGAAGGACGCACATAACAAAATCTGCCAAATTATAAAACTCAATGGATATATAATATATATTATATATATATTATATATATATCATATATATTATATCTATATTATATTTATATATATATATATATATATAGATAATATATCGAACCTTTAAATTCCCAAAGAGGGAGACATGTTTCTCCATCAGTACTTTGATGGGTGGAGAACTATCAGACTTATCTTTATTTTCATCAATTTGAGTTATCCTTTATCCTGCTTACATAAGAACATAAAACCAAAGGCAACTGCAGAAGGCCCTATTGGCCAGTACGAGGCAGATCCTATTTATAACCACAAATCCCACTCATATACATGTACAACCATGCTTGAAAAAATCGATGGACCCCACCTCCACATGTTACGCGGCAATTGGTTCCACAAATCAACAACCTGTTACTGAACCAGTAATTAACCAAGTCTTTCCTAAAACTAAAATTATCCAATTTACCCATTGTTCATGGGTTCTGGCCTGTGTTGATACTTTCAAGACCCTATTAACATCCCCTTTCGTATGTCCATTCATTCACTTGTAAAACTCTATCATTTCACCCCTAACTCTTGCCTTTACGTGAATGCATGTTAAGCTTTTGTTATCTTTCTCCTATGAAAGTTTCAATTGTGGAATGCAACTAGTCATTAGATTGTGTTTTTTTTCCACGTCAGTGAATTATATCCCATTCCTATAATGATGGCGACCAGAACTGACCTGCATAATCTAAAAGGGGCCTAACCAGACACAGATCTCAACGCTTTGAGAAACCACCACCCGGTTGTCTTGTTACTTACGCTGCGATTAATAAATCCGGTGATCTTATTGGCCTTATTACGACTTAGCATTTATCATTTTGTTTTAAATTCTTTCTTATTATAACTCCCAGATCCCATTCACAATCAGACTTCCACAATCTCAACCCCATCTAGCTGATCCAGCAGCAGCACTGCTGTTGCCACGCCATCATTTACATGCCTCAGTAAGCTTTACATTTATCAGCATTACAACTGCATCTGCCGTTAAATGCTGTAGCACTGTAGCTTAAAAAGTGAATAATATCTAAGTTGTTGTTTAATACTGACAGAAATTTAAAGTGCAGGGTAGTATAATCCTTTAGAGAGCAGAAATGAGTCAATAATTGCTACTTTATAATGATACATTCTTCAGTATCTGAAAGTAAAGGAGACAATAGATGGTCTCATGATTTACAGACAACCCAGGACTTTGTACCTAATCCATACTGGTCAATATGTGCTATGATTACAGACCAAGCCTTCTGTAGATTATAAGAGTATATCAAGATAACACAAGAGAGAGATGTGTGTACGGACTATATCAGCTTTCCAGAAACGCTGACAGAGTTCTCCTCAAAAGTCAAATACAGTATGCCAGTTCAAAATATAGGAGGACATTTCTGATGTGCTTCGTGTACAATAGAAAGGCCAGATATTTTTCCAAAATAAGATGCAAAACAATAAGAATTAATAATTTCAAGATGAGTAAATTTACTAGTGGCCCCTAGGTTAATTATTACCCCAATATTTTCAATGTACAGTATTTGGGTAAGTAAACTTACCAAGAGTGACAAATTAAATAATAACTTTTTTGCGAATAATGACAAAACTACTTGAGGCGGTGCCAAGCCACTGCAGTTAACTTGACCCATGAACTTCAACTGAATAAAATGAGTGGAATAAGGAATTCAATGTGAAAAATATCATGTAGGCCTATACTGATAATGGAAATTGGACGAAGTATAAGTAGGCCACAAGAAAGACATGGAATTCTATGCCTAAAGGTCAAAGTTAAAAGAAGTTACGAAGAATTTAACGCACTTAGTGGTAATACCTGATGCTAAGCCTCTAAGATAGAATAAGGAAAAGACTTGCTCAAAAAAATACATTCATGACTTGCATTAACTTATTACAAATTACCACACATTGAATACATTCACATTCAAAATATATCTAAAAAAGTTTCAAAACTGTGGCATTCTTTCTAAGATCAGGATATTATGTACCCGCCCTGCCCTGGTGACTCTCTATACTCCTCATCATCCATATCTCAAACTATGGTATTGTGCTTGGGGTTCTACCCAAAAACTACCCAAAATCATTTACATCCTCTAATCACTCAACACAAAAGTGCTATTAGGACATATCCACCTCTAGGCCCCAGACATCACTCGGTTCCCCTATTCAAATCTCTGAATGTTAGACATTAAGTCACTCCACATTCTCCCATGTGTATTATAAATATATCAAAATGGAACGGTAATGCCTAATCCGACCTCAAAGCTTCATAGAAGGTTGTGACAGAACCCATAAGCACCACACCCAGCCAAATAATACAGTTTTGAGTCATTCCTATGAGTAAGACCTACTCCAACTAGAAATGCTCTACAAATCACCGGACCCAGACAATGTGGAATGACCTTCCCCAATCATGTTAAAGACCGTACCTCTCCCAACCAGTCTAAGATAAAAACGAAGCAATACCTAATCCCCTGTAGCCTATCTTACCCCTCTATTGGCAACCAATGTCTGTTTTTGTTTTAAATGACGCTGTTTGTCTACCGAATTGTATTTGTTCTGCCTTTTCAGCCATGATGCGCCCGGCCGAATGCTAACGTGTTTTATTTTTTCTCAACTCATTTTAGTCCCTATGCTCAATTAGTTTTAAGCGTTAGTCATTTAAGTTTTCATGCCCGAAACGCTGTGCGTAATAGTGGATTTAGGCATTGTAAGTACTAGCCCTATCTATTAACCCCATCACTCTGTACAATCACATGTATGTATGTACCTACCTAAATAAACATTATGATTGTTTTTTATTTGGAGTACACAGCAGATCAGGTCTTGTGTCCTTTCCTAAAGAACCAAATAATTTTTAAACACAAGCAACAAGTGGCTGGACCCCAGATGACAAAGAATATAGAATGGCCTGGAGAGAATAAAAATACGAGACATAACATAACTATTGTTCATAAATACAACTAAAGTAGAAAAAGTCCAGCGGAATTTTACAATAGAAATAGGTTGGCAGATAGGAAGAAACATCAAGGGATAAAATTACTGTGTCAAACCATTACACGTTAGCTTCTATGGGACAAAATACGAGAACAGGCACTCAGCAAAACGCAACAACTCTCAAACCTAGTTTGTGAATAACTATCACATAACACCACCCCCACCACATGCACCACCCAGCTAAGCAACAGAATATTTCGGGCAAATAAGTTTCTGTATGTACACGTCTAGATGTTGATTACAGCAAGGCACGCCCAGACATAATTTCCACAGATTCCCTGGTTCAATGGTAATTGCATTCCTGTACTATAACTGAGAATTAACAGAGGAAAGACCATTCTTCACTAGTGGCTTAAGGGCAGCTTCAAGTTTGTTGACACCATATCGGGTCACCCCTGGTAACTTTCCACTGTTGCTGCTACTGCATGCTGCTTCATCCCTGGAATAGAAGGACTTCATGGTTTTAACAATCTAGCATTAGCCAGAAACCTTGGAACTATCCTCGTTGAAAATTGGTAAGACTGGACTACTCTATTTACTATCAGTTTTGGAGAGCACTAATAAAAAAAAGAATACTTTCTGGGCAAAGATCCCTTGGATGCCTCCCTGAGCATCTCTCGGGGAGATGCTCAGGGAGCTATGAGAGCTTGGCTCTCATCAGTCATCGTCCCCTGACCACGAGAAGCAGGCATTTTGATAACTTTTCGCATAAGTAAAGACGCAGGGACGGCAGGAGGCAGTGGCAAGTCTAACCTTGAACTACTGACAAACAACACGCGTGCAATAATGCAAAACAATATCCACATATTTCCAAGCTTCTCTGCAAATTATATTGTCAAAATGTATGGGGAAATCAATTACAATACAATCCCAATTATTTGAACCAATTAAAGTCAAGATAAATGCCAAAAAGACTGGGCAATGAAATTTTGTCTAACTTTTTTACAGAAATAATACAACTTTCATTTTGATTTGTATTTATTTAGCTGAATGTAACTAAATATACTGTACAGTATACATTAAAAACACTGACATATTTACTAACTGTACCTTGGAATACTGTGCATGTACTATAGTGGAACCTCGTACTCGCCACAGCTCCCAACTGAACATTTCGGCACTCGGATGCTGTGGTCATGTTTGGTATTCGTCCTTATACTCAGCACTTACACGTATATGCTTCCCTGATAGTCGGTTTTGCCATAGCTGTTGTCAGTGCACCAGGGGCACTTTCTCTTGATATTTTTATATCTCTAGTGTAAATAAGTTACATGTCACCTAAGAAAGTTAATGATAAGAGGCAAGCAAAACAAAAATTGGTTAGAGCCAAGAAGAGCTGAAGAAAGACCGCATAGCTAAATATGAAGTGGTGCCCATGTGTCTGCTATTGTTCCAATTCGGTATGCCTAAATCAAAGATACTACAATACTTAAAAATACCAAGGCCAGCAAAGCAGCTGATGTTGCCAAAGGAGTGAAAGCAGTTACAAAACAGAGAGCGAGACAATTGAAGAGGTTGAGAAATTGTAATTGATTGGATAAATGGACGACAGTTGACTGGTGATAAGTGTATCCGAGGTCATCATTTCTGAGAGATTGAGCACGTTTCCTTTCATCTGGTGCCTCTCTTCACCTCGCAGGAAAAAAATAGTTACCCATGAGTTAGGAAACTGATGTGGCAGCATCCTGGCAACTTCGACAAGCCTAGATACAGGCTTCCTGTCCCGGACAACAGTATTTTACCACTGGATGGGTTGTTTTTCCTTCAGGCGGGCTCGGGGGAGCGGTGCTTCCCGCAAGCGGCCGCAGTACTACGAGGCGCGGCTGGCTGGGGACTGGTCCCCGCAAGTGTACACTAACTACTCCTCTCTGGAGGCGGGAGGTGCCCACTTACTGCACGCCCTCACCTGCGGATACCACCTGCACATAGGTGAGTGCCGGACCCCGTCTCTGTCCTGTGGCCCAACCGCTCTCACTATCTTACTTTATGTGGTGAAGACTTTTGCTATGACTGTGGTGAGGTGTGGGACTGACATAGGAGAGTGTGGGAGACCATCTTGTTGAGTGTTCTTCCTCCCGCAGCCTACTGAACTTCTACGGCTACAACCACAACTGTGACTGTTGCTCCGCGAGAGAGAGACGCTTTGGTGGGAGTCTATTGTCATCAAGGTCAGCTCTAATGTGTCCCAGTCAAGGTCAGCCTCTATGTGTCACAGTCAAGGTCAGCCGCTAATGTGTCACAGTCAAGGTCAGCCTCTAATGTGTCTCAGTCAAGGTCAGCCTCTAATGTGTCACAGTCAAGGTCAGCCTCTAATGTGTCACAGTCAAGGTCAGCCTCTAATGTGTCACAGTCCAAGGCCTAAGTGTCAGTAAACAATAGACACATTAACCAGCAGTTGACAGGTGTGTGATGGCTACAGGTTCGCGACTGGGAGCTGAGCCCACACTGCACGAGGTCATGTTTGGTCAGAAGAAAGGTTGGTACACACGGATCCCGGGGCACTATGAGACGCAAGGCACCAGTCACCCGGTCGCTTACGTCGGCAAGACAACCACGGCGCCTACCATGATGACGGTGGCACCGCTCCTGTTGCTACTATGAGGACTACCGCAACCCAGGTGACTAGTGCTCCTAGTTTATGTGGAAACTCAGGTAACTAGCGTCCCTTTCTATTTAGAAACTTGTTCCTCCGCCACAAACTAGGACGCAGTACAATATAGTCGCAATATATACTAACGATTATATAATGAATTAAGAGTGGCATTATCCACGTGTATGAATACAGAGTGTAGTGTCATTACAGGCAGCCCTGACCAGTCCCTTGAGACTTGGGTGAACCTGGTGGAGCTGCGTCAGGAGGACGGGGCCGAGGACTGGATGGGTGACCCTAACAGTGATGTGTGGAGTGGCATCCTTCCTCCAACCTTCAGGACGGACTGGGACCTGTGTGCTCTCACCAGCTGCACTGGATCAACCCTCCAGGTGACCTTACCCATACCTTCAAGGGTGACCTTAGCCATACCTTCAAGAAGGAACATCCTTCAGGGGGAGTTTGGGTATTTTGAGATTGACTGACCAGGTGTCGAGATTAACCAGGAATAATATACCTAGTATTTTAATGCCTCTCTAAAGCATCAAATTTGTTTTTGCTCAACCTCAACACACATATGTTCTGCTCAGTTACGGTTGAGGCCACGTGAGATGGTGTCCCCTAGGGTAAATTCAGGTAACTTGGGGTTTCTGTCATTATCACTAGTTTGTGGTCTGCTCACCTCTCTATAATTGCCCTTTATTATTGCCCTAATCTTGTTAAAGACATCTTTGATTCGTCACTTTGAAACAACATTACCACTGATGCCAACTTTGGAACACTCCTTACCATCACCCTCATCCCATTGTCTTTGGAGATGGAAAGTATTGTTTCTGTTCCTAAAGTGGAACTCCCAAAAATTAAGATATTTCAAGATTTCTTCCAAACTCCCATCATTAAGCTGCATGTCATCTTCTTAATGTCTCGTCCTTTAGGTTAGTTAAGAAGTTCACTTTCTCCGTCGTAGGTTCGATATGTTACACCACCAAGGGTTTGGTAAGACCCCCCCCCCCCCCACTCACCCCAACTCCTCTTCCCTTCTGTTCACCTTCTTATTCTGTGTTAGAGGCTTTCTGAGATTTTCTTCTGAACGGTTATCATTCAACTGTGCGCACACACATACACACACACACACGCACACACATATTCCAGCTCCTGCCGGGAATCCGTATCTAGTTAAACACAAGACAAAGTTAGAGAAGATTCAACAGTATTCCACCAGACTTGTCCCGAACTGAGAGGTATGAGCTACGAGGAAAGGCTGAAGGAGCTGAACCTCACGTCCCTGGAAAACAGAAGAGTAAGGGGGAGACATGATAACCACCTACAAAATTCTGGGGAATTGACAGGGTGGACAAAGACAAACTCTTCAGCAGGGTGGAACACGAACAAGGGGACACAGGTGGAAACTTAGTACCCAGATGAGCCACAGAGACGTTAGAAAGATTTTTTTCAGTGTCAGAGTAGTTAAGAAATGGAATGCACTAGGAAGTGATGTGGTGGAGGCTGACTCCATACACAGTTTCAAATGTAGATATGATAGAGCCCAGTAGGCTCGGGAATCTGTACACCAGTTGATTGACAGTTGAGAGGCGGGACCAAAGAGCCAGAGCTCAACCCCCGCAAGCACAACTAGGTAAGTACACACACACACAAGTTTTAGCTACCACATCAGTAGTTACAGATATTAATGGGCGCCATTTATTGGTATTTTCTTTATGTACTTGATTACATTTTGTTGTACGCTAAGGGTCTCGGTGGTTCAATTGGCTCCGTTCTCGACTCACAATCCCGGATCAACTCCCAGGCGGGACAGAAATAGTTGGGCACGTTTGCTTTCGCCTTATGCCTCTCTTCACCTAGCAATACACAGGTACCCCGAGAATTAGGCAACTGAAGAGAGTAGCTATACCTTAGATAGCCTTAATACATGCTTAAATACATATATACACGCTTCCTTTCCCCGACAAAACTAATTAAGTTGACAGGTTGTATAAGTATTCATACAACTGTATGGATGTATAGCAATGTATGATTAGTGGCTTTTCTTCTAAATATCAATATAGGAAATAATGCATATAACATGGTAATTTAACCCTTTGAAATATTTATAAACAACTTTTATATAAATTATCATATTCAATTACATATTTCATTGTGTCATTAATATATTATTTTCCGGCAGGTGTGTGGCACTTGTGGGTGCCACAAGAGTGACACTGGAGACGGACCATTCTAGTCTGCTTCCTACACCTGTAATTGTCAACATGTGTGGCTTCCAGACCTGTAAAATTTTTAAATTTCCTGCCTCCATTCACAGTTTCAACATGGAGGAAATGTTAGAACCCAATAGGCTCGGAAACCTGTACACCATTTGATTGACAGTTGCGAGGCGGGACCGAAGAGTCGAAGCTCAGCTTCAACAAGAACATTTTATATTACTACAATTATGTGAATACATCAACACTCTCCACACCAGACATTCCTTCCCCACATCAGGCATTCCCTTCCCACACCTGTAATCTCCCGCAGCAGCTCCTCTATATATGGCTAATTTTGGGTGCTCCATATCTTCCTCGTCGAGGCTTAGGACCCCGACAACCTCATCCACCCACCTTTCATACACACTGAAAGACGGTGAATTACTCATAATTCGAAATGGAGAGGAAAAATCTTCAGGGCAAATGACGGGGGGGGGGAAACCACCATTGACAAGCCACCGGCTTCCTGTCCTCGTCGATGACAATAGTGTTAGTGGCCCCTCAGGTAAATTCAGGTAAAATCCGGTAGAGGACATCAGCAGCACAAGGCATCCACACCAGTATTTAGCCTCGTCAAGAGCAGAAATAACTGCAATCCAAGAGAGGAAGCTGTTTACGTTATAGTTTACAGAGGTTAACACAAGATCACTAGGGAGAAAGTGTACATTGTACCTTACATATATTTAAGTTATGCCTAACTTTACTCGTCATTTTTTTATTTTCTTTGATTTATAAAACTCATTACAAAGAAAACGTTATCTCCAATAAATTCTACCGTAAACTTTGCCTTTCTCTTTAATACATGGCGGAACATATAGGCTGCTATAATTTAAATGAATTTACCTCCGGGCCATCATCTCTAATGGCCTCGACGAGGACAGGAAGCCGGAAGCTTATCAACAATCCTCGCATTATTCCTCAGGACTTTTTCTTCTAACAGATTGTTAAAACGAAATCATTTATTGACATTAATGGCTTCGTAGGCAGGCCAGTCCATTTAATGTGACGAGCTTAAGAAAAGCGTCTTTTAATCTCCCGTTGGTTTAGACTGAACGGTAGAGCGACGGTCTCTTCACGCAGGTCTGTATTCAATCCCCCGACCGTCCAAGTGGTTGGGCACCATTCCACTCCCCCGTCCCATCCCAAATCCTTATCCTGACCCATTCCAAGTGCTATATAGCCGTAATGGCTTGGTGCTGTCCCTTGATAATTCCCTCCCTCCTTCCCTCTCCCATAGGTTATATCCTGTAGAAGATCAGTACACCAGGAAAGATCCGTTCCATAAAATGGGAAACCAATAAACAAATCGATTTCTAATTTCGGATCAGTTTAATTGGCATAATTAGGCCGCATACCTGCCCCGAGAGCTCGGGCCAGGAAGCAATTTACAATTGTGTTAACTTTTATGATTGGTTAATATTGGTAAGCCTGTAACTCACTCCACCGGACAGAGGCGGGGGTGGAGAGCTACAGCCACACGGCGCAGGCACACAGTCTGTACTCGTTCAGTTAAGAAAATATGTGATAAAATTATTATGGCAGAAGTTTAATTACAGTAGGTTAACGTTACAGCGGTTAATTAATACTGGCCGAGGACAATCTTACTGTGGTTAATGTTAGAATGATTATGGTTACTATATAAGTAGATGTTACAATGGTTAATGTTTTGTGTTTAGAGGTTAATGTTACAGAGAGTTAGGCAAGTAAAATTATTTCATTTCAAGCAGAGGGAGCTGACGGACAGTATTGTGTTGGTCAACATTGTCTTCAAGCACCATCATGCAATATTGTCCGCCATATATAACAAAAGATCTTTAAGAAACTAGAATGCGTTCAGTGATGAGCAACGAAGAACTACCCAGGCAGAAGACACCAAGTGAAACCCGTTTAGAAAAGCTTAGTTAAGTTGACCAAACCACACACTGGAAAGTGAAGGGACGACGACGACGACGTTTCGGTCCGTCCTGGACCATACTCAAGTCGATTGTATATGTACAATCGACTTGAGAATGGTCCAGGACGGACCGAAACGTCGTCGTCCCCTCACTTTCTAGTGTATGGTCTGCTCAACATATTTCAGCCACGTTATTGTGACTCCTCGTCTGCAAACTTAGTTATGCTTCACGCTATCAAGACAAAACCAAAATATGACCTTAATTCATTATGGAAACATATAAATCAGTGTGCCGTCAGAAGTAACGAACACGGAAGGAAATTATAATGTGAAAACGCTAAGCAAGTATGACTACTTAGCACATGGAAAGGAATTAAGGATGCAAAAGGTGGAATAACTGAACGGAGTGACACCTCTAATCGTGTATAGAAGCTTAGAAATGGATTGGATAGACAAATTGCTTCAAATCCTCACCTCACATTGTTAGTGATGCAATAGACTATCCATTAACAAACAGGCTCGTCTGGACATTAACATTTTTCTGTAACCATTGGTCAAAAATACTGTCGATTTCTGAACACAGTAAACATTTACATGAGTTCTGTACTCTGTATTTTGCGAGGGTTCAAGACGCCTTCAATGACACTGGCCAAGCACCTGTACTCCTGGAAGGAACACATCTGAATGTTTATGAACAAATCCACAAGGGCCGTGACGAGGATTCGAACCTGCGTCCGAGAGCATCCCAGACGCTGCTTTAGCGCCTGGGATCGTCTAGGAGCGCCTGGGATCGTCTAGGAGCGTCTGGGAGCGTCGCCATCCCTAAACGCTTCTGAATATTTAAGTTAAAGTTTCTGTTCAAGGTTAATGATGTTGTTTAAGGTTAATGATGCTATTTAAGGATACTGTTTACCCCGTCTCAGGATATTTTACGTGTGTTTCAAGTGAATATGATGTGGCTGAAGGCTGAAATCTTAAGAAAGAACAGATGCATAAGGAACTCTGCAATTACAGATGTCGAGGACTGTTTGCAGGTGCAACGTGCCAGTAATGAAGGATACAAGTGTGTGAAAGGATACATGTGTTGTCTGAGGCAGGTGTAGGGAGGCACATGTGTATGAACACACATGTGGAGCCGGGGTATCAGAAGGGACCCTCGCTAACGTCACTCTTGTGGCAGCCACATGTATCACACACCTGCAATGTAGGAACAAAACATGTAAATAATTAATAGACTGGAATAATTTCTCGCATCTGAATATCAAACTACATATAAAAATAATATATAAAGGGGGGGGAATAAAGTATCGCTTCTGGATTTTTACCTATAATTAGTTAGGTTTAATGAGCCATAAATTATCTACGTTAACGAACATCCAACGATAATACAACGAATTAATCATCAAAAATATTATCCGAGTCACGTTAACAATAATAATCCTTAATAACAAGCTATAATCACACAAAAACACAAGAACAATTAAACAATAATTCGTGTAAGTGAGTTCTAAATATTTAACATTCGGGTTCATGTTAAAATAAATTGATTTATTTTAATTTCCAGAAGGAGTGGGTAAGGCGGCCTGGGAGGAATGGCTAAGGTCACCCTTGAAGGTATGGGTTAAGGTCACCTGGAGGGTTGATCCAGTGCAGCTGGTGAGAGCACACAGGTCCCAGTCCGTCCTGAAGGTTGGAGGAAGGATGCCACTCCACACATCACTGTTAGGGTCACCCATCCAGTCCTCGGCCCCGTCCTCCTGACGCAGCTCCACCAGGTTCACCCAAGTCTCCAGGGACTGGTCAGGGCTGCCTGTAATGACACTACACTCTGTATTCATACGCGTGGATAATGACACTCCTATAATTCATTATATAATCGTTAGTATATATTGCGTCTTTATTGCACTGCGTCCTAGTTTGTGGCGGAGGAACAAGTTACTAAATAGCAAGGGACGCTAGTTTCCTGGGTTTCCACATAACTAGCAGCGCTAGTCACCTGGGTTTCCACATAACTAGGAGCACTAGTCACCTGGGTTTCCACATAACTAGCAGCATTAGTCACCTGGGTTTCCACATAACTAGGAGCACTAGTCACCTGGGTTTCCACATAACTAGGAGCACTAGTCACCTGGGTTTCCACATAACTAGGAGCACTAGTCACCTGGGTTTCCACATAACTAGGAGCACTAGTCACCTGGGTTTCCACATAACTAGTAGTGCTAGTCACCTGGGTTACGGTAGTCCTCATAGTAGCAACAGGAGCCGGTACCACCGTCATCATGGTAGGCGCCGTGGTTGTTCTTGCCGACGTAGGCAACCGGGTGACTGGTGCCTTGCGTCTCATAGTGCCCCGGGATCCGTGTGTACCAACCTTTCTTCTGACCAAACATGACCTCGTGCAGGTGTGGGCTCAGCTCCCAGTCGCGAACCTGCAGCCATCACACACCTGTCAACTGCTGGTTAATGTCTATTGTTTCTTGACACATTAGGCCTTGACTGTGACACATTAGAGGCTGACCTTGACTGAGACACATTAGAGGCTGACCTTGACGGAGACACATTAGAGGCTGACCTTGACGGAGACACATTAGAGGCTGACCTTGACAGAGACACATTAGCGGCTGACCTTGACTGAGACACATTAGCGGCTGACCTTGACTGGGACACATTAGAGGCTGACCTTGATGACAATAGACTCCCACCAAGCGTCTCTCTCGCCGGAGCAACAGTCACAGTTGTGGTTGTAGCCGTAGAAGTTCCAGTAGGCTGCGGGGAGGAAGAACACTCAACAAGATGGTCTTCACACTCTCCTATGTCAGTCCCACACCTCACCACAGTCATAAGCAAAGTCTTCACCACATAAAGTAAGATAGTGAGAGCGGTTGGGCCACAGGCCAGAGACGGGGTCCGGCACTCACCTATGTGCAGGTGGTATCCGCAGGTGAGGGCGTGCCAGTAGGTGGGCACCTCCCCGGCCTCCAGAGAGGAGTAGTTAGTGTTACACTTGCGGGACCAGTCCCCCGCCAGCCGCGCCTCGTAGTACTCTGCGGCCGCTTGCGGGAAGCACCGCTCCCCTGAGCCCGCCTGAAGGAAAACAACCCATCCAGGTGTAAAATGTATTTATACAAGTAAACTACAAGTTTCATACAACAAATTAGCTATACAATGCACCTATTTAGATGCAGTACGACGTCCAGGGTTTACCTCATAAATATAAGTCATCTGCACGGCTTCAAAATGAAAAACTAAATGAATTCATGAAGACACTCTTCAAGGCTGAGTCTGAAGCCTCATCTCGTTCAATGGGTTAATTAACTCCTTACAAAAAATCCGTCTCCACAAATCATCAGCGTTATGAAGATGATATACTTGTTGGTACCAAGACCTACTGTGAGAGAAGCTGTCATTTCATTCACCTGGGCTGTAGGAGTCTCGAACTGTAGACCCAACGCGTGTGAAGGTGAAGCTCTATTGACTGGGCTATGAGTATTCTTAATAAGGAAAGTTTTATTTAGAAGCAATCAGTCTTGATGCTCATCTCATCCTGCGCTACATCCGGAGGCTCGATAGATAAAGTTATCATCGAATTACCATATTTTTTTCTAAGGAGTTCCCAAGATTTACAAAATTCCAAGATCAAGAAAAAAGGTGAGATTCCCAAAATCCCAAGATTTCTAAGGAGTTCCCAAGATCCCAAGATTTGTGGAGAGATTTTTTCCCAAGGAGTAAGTTGTAATCTTCAAAATATTATTACCTTGAGCCAAGAATGATATATATATCGTACTATCGAAGCCAAGGAACGTCGCACAGGGAGTTACAATTCCCAACCGTTCAGTTGTATATTAAATTCTTCCCAGGGAACACTTCCCAGGAGCTCCGTGAATGTAACTTTTTTTCAGTAACACGTATTAGTGGCCATGTTCACAGAGCCACCCGAGGTGTAATGATCCCGCAGTAATAAATACATTTTAACCATCATTGAATAGCCTTCTAATGGTCCTGAGTCATCAGAAGAATGTTCTAATTCTGCCATTAGAAGACTATTCTAATTCAGTTTCAGTGGAACCAGTTAAAAATTATGAGTTAGAGTNTTGTTACTTGATAACTGTCGTCATCACTTCATAACGGTCGTCTCTCTCGTCATCATAACGACGAATATCGTCAACTGATAATGGTTTCGTCCCCTGATAATGGTCGTCGTCACTAGATAATGATCGTCGTCAAATTAAACTTTAGTATTCCCAAGAAACGCCCAGCCCGTCCTCGTCAATAAGGCCAGAAGCTCATTAATCCGCCACCAACCCTTTTTAGGAGTAAAAAAAACAGTTTACACACGACCTCGCAACTCATGACATACGAACATTTCTCGAACAGTGTTTCGTTGACGACCTCTGCTCGAATCGCAACGCTCTAAATGCTTCACCCACGTATTTCAAATACAAATATTTGAAGTATGGACAGTAATTAAACACCTAGTGTGTGTTATAATGTGAGTTGCACTACATATAGAGGGTTACTGAACACTCAACTATAAATGTCTTACTAAAGTGCTCTTGCAAACTCAATTCAGTTGATGCCTCAGTCACCTCAGGAAGAGACCGGATACCCCCTGGCGGCCACTACGGTATTAACTTCCTCGTGCATATGCTAGAGAGAGGGGGGGGGACTATAATATTATTGTTTGACAATAATAAACAAATATTAATAATAAAGCAATAAACAGCTAACAGCCAACTAAAAATAACCTTATTCACATCTGTCTTGTAAATTCCATTTAAGGCTTTTAAATATAAAAAAGTCCTTAAGGAAATGTGGGTATAAGTATTTAGAAGTGACAAGGAAACAGGTTTGTGGTGGTGTTGGCTTTTACATAAATGATTCACTTAGTGGCTCTCGCTTGCATAAATTCTCCACGGTGTGGTGAATTCTCGACTGTTGCAGCATAATTCTGAAATTGAATTTGCTGGTCATACAAGTCCGCAGATGCTGCTGGAGGTTTGGGAGCCGGAACGACAATTGAAAGACGAGACGATGTTTGGGATGCCTCGATTTCGTAAAGTTATATGCTTTTCGATCTTCCTCTTATTAAATGAAATTTGTAAGAAAAGTTGTGTATTGGGAAAATTATTCAAAAACTATTCAACAGTTGATATTAAATCCCCATTTTTTTCTTTTGAAATGTTATTACTAAATTACGTTAAGTATTATAAGGAAAAATAAAATTTTGCAGCTGCTAAACATATAACCATCACTCTTAGACGACACAAATCACACATATTTCAGAATTACAGCAATGTGGCTGTTCCCCCTGTGTAGGAACCCATGTAAACATTACTCTTACAACAGCGGAATTTACTGAGGGATGGTTAGGCTTCCTGACGGTAATTTGTCTCATTTTTATGGAAGAATATCCGGTGTGGATCCAGAGGTCTATATCTGGCTCGTTGGTGTGTGGTGCCAGAGGCCTATATCTGGCTCGTTGGTGTGTGGTGCTAGAGGCCTATATCTGGCTCGTTGGTGTGTGGTGCCAGAGGCCTATATCTGCTCGTTGGTGTGTGGTGCCAGAGGCCTATATGTGGCTCGTTGGTGTGTGGTGCCAGAGGCCTATATCTGGCTCGTTGGTGTGGTGGTGCCAGAGGCCTATATTTGGCTCGTTGGTGTGTGGTGCCAGAGGCCTATATCTGGCTCGTTGGTGTGTTGTGCCAGAGGTCTATATCTGGCTCGTTGGTGTGTGGTGCCAGAGGCCTATATCTGGCTCGTTGGTGTGTTGTGCCAGAGGTCTATATCTGGCTCGTTGGTGTGTGGTGCCAGAGGTCATTAAGGGCTATCTTCGCAGGGTGGGTTAATAAAACCTATGAATCTATGGGTTATTAAGGCCTATCAATCGTGTAGGTTATTAAGGTTTAATACATGAGTCCTAGGGTTCTAATAACTAAAATCAATCCGAAAACTCGAAATTCAGGAGAGACTTTGAGTCGAGATTAATCCCAAAACGTTAAAAATTTGCTGACAAAACCTCCCTTTACCAAAGATGAAGTAAGGGAATTATCTCTAATTACCGAGTAATAGTAATCAAATCGCTTTTCATGAATATTTTTTAACAGACCTCAAGAAAAATAATTCTGGCCTTGCAAAGATAGAACTTGCATAAATCTTTAGAAATAGATTTCGAACCGAAGATTCACCAGAAATATTTATAATGCACGACGGGCCGATCAGTACTTTGCTTTAGGAGTCAGACCCCACCCTGATCCGGTGCATTATACCGGTAAGAGACGGGAGACCTCTTAAAGAAAGTGCAACCCTCTAGTTCAGGCTCTCCTGCACCCAGCACTGCCGGGTGGATAAATATAGGGCAGCAACGATTAGAGCCTCCTGAACATGCTGTTCAGAGTGAAGGTGCGGTTCCGAGGAACCGACACCACATACAGCAAGATCGAGATAATGAATCTACTATCATCAACCTCTGGGGTAGCACCCATCGACGTCGTTATGGACGTGAATGGGCCCCAAATTCTTTTCAGTAGTGCAGCAGCACTAGAAAGCCTATTCACCACGACAACGACCACTGCACTCGAAGAACAGGGCCTAACACTCGTGCCTCCCTACCAGTTCCTGGCAGTAAGGACTATATTCATTCACAGAGTGAGTGACATCATCGCTGAACGACCAGCTTCTGAGATTGTGAAGAGCATAAACACCCAAAACAGATCCCTCACGGCCATATCGGCCCACCTCATTCAGCAGGATGTAAACAGAAAGCCAACCCTCAAGGTCACCCTCAAGACTCCGGCAGAGGCTACTCTCGCGGCCGACAACGGCCTCAGATGCTGTGGAGTGGCCTGCACACCCCACCAGATCTCCAGGCAGCGATATTTCCACCTGCGTCAGTGCTTTCGGTGTTATCAATACACCCACTATTCACAAAAGTGCCCAAATCCGAAGCAGAAATGCAGCATCTGTGCTGGGGAACATCATCATAAGACCTGCACAGCTGCCACCAAACGTTGTCTACTCTGCGACGGTGACCACACAGCCGTCTCTCAAGAATGCCCCAAGCGACAAGAGGAAATCAAGCAAATGACAGAAGCCAGACCAAGAAACTCTACTCCAAAAACGAAGGAATTTAACATTCAAGAACATGCCTTCCCAGCTCTCCCGACGGGTGGCGCCGCGAGCGGCGAGCAACCCAACTACTGGACCAGCAACTCCCGAGCCAGCCAATCACAGCATCAGACGACACCTCTGCACCAATCCTCACTCACACCGCCTCCAGCCACCTCTGACAGCACTGTAGCAGCTTTGATACACTTCGCTACTGAACTCTCAGGAGGTGATCTCAGACAACGGTACAGAATACTAAATGAACTATACAAGGCAAACAATCTTCCCACGTTCGTAATTCCAGAGGCCATGTTTACTGCTGGCTCCTCTCCACCAGAGCCCGACCCCGTCCCAGAGACGCCAGAGCCCGACCCCGTTCCAGAGACGCCTGTCAACCTGGACCATACAACTCCAGATACACCAGCAACTCCAGATACACCAGCAACTACAACTGATACCGTGGCTTCTGATACCACGTCTTCTGATGACGACTCGAACGCCGATGTTGATATTGAAACAGAAACATCACCCCCAGCACCAGAGACCACTGCAGCACACTCACCACACTCATTACCAGTGCAATCTCCAATACTCGACCAACTTTACGAGGAATGTGATAAGCAGATTTATGGATCTCCTGAATTCAGGCGCCTCACCAGTAAAATCTACAATGTGAAGTTTGCAGAAAACATACTGAACAACCCAAACCAACCATATTGGAATGTAGCGAATGAAGAAATCTTCGAACATTGCGATGAAGCAACATTGTGTAAGGATCTCTTCCCACCTGACTACCCCAGTACAAGGAACATCAAATGATTACTAGAAGTAAGAAAAAATAGAAGATCTAAGAAGAAACCAACTGAGAGCAGCCGCTCTCTTCCCCCTCTTTAGGGGGATGGGGACCTAATTTTGCTTGTTTTGAGATGGTGGTACCCGACGTAGACACACTCCACACACCAAGAAGAAAGAAAACCTCCACTGCCGCCTTCCAGACCCGTCTCCCAGCCTAGCCAGATATGGATTGATACAGCATCTACACTTTGACATGCAGCTGGGTCTAGCCCTGGCACTTTTTCTTCAACTTCAGCATTTCCTCTCACCGACTTCTCTTCAGCTGTCCCCACTTCAAGGCTCGCCCCAATGGGCATCTTCTCCTGTATCATTCAGATTCAGATTCAGGGCCGTATCGATAACATCCACTACGGGCTCACCATAGCCCGTGCTACTTTGAACTTCTTGTTCTAGGTAGCGAATCTTTAACAACAACATGCCGTGTGTGTGTGATCGTTGGCCCGGGGTTCACTGGCAAGGCTCTTCCGCTTCAGGCAAGCCCCATCCCACTTCAAGTTCCACCTGTACAGAATGATCATAAGGCCTAGCCTGGAATACCCTTAAGTCCCCCTGAACCTCACCAACAAATCCAACATGCTGAAGATCCAACGGGTACAAAATAAAGCACTTCGCTTTGCTGAGGGCCTGACACTGATGGACAGGGTAAGAACTGATCAAATCCATGAGACGCTCAACATGAAGCCAATGAACATCAGGCTCAGCTACCTGGCCAGAAGACAGCTGTACCGCATGAAGAATATGTATATCCCAGACCCCGAAGATCCCTACGTAGCAGTAAACACCACCAGCGACTACGAGATCCGCGAACCACCACACAGAACCAGAAGAATCACTCTCCAACAAAAAGTGATCAGACACATCCACGATGAGGCCTTCCCAAGACCTCAAATACTTAGCGGCCTGCCAGACGACCCTGATGAGTGGCCCATTCCGGAGCCCATCTACACCAAATGAAGAATAAAGAAAATAAATAAATAAAACAAAAATAAATAAGTATAAAAAAATAAAAATAAAACTACTACAAAAAATATAAAACCAAAAACCCTTTGTTGTGCTATCAGAAGTGTAACTACCCTGATGTTGCTAAGACTAACCTCCCTCAGCCAACTCCATCGGCTCGAGTGCTTCACGACACCAGCAAGGTCACAAACACTAGCCCCCCCAACCAATGTACTGACAACCCAACATAACACATACACAAACAAACGATACATACACATGTGTCAACCCATGGTGGACAGGCCACCGAACTTTCAAACCTCCTCTCTCTCTGCACCCGCATCCTTTTCCTGAATTTCATTTTCCCATCCCTCTACCTCTCCCATCCTTTCCAATCCCTTTGGACATCAAAGCTAAAGTGTGTGTGTGAAAGAGAAGTTGTCTACTAAGCATCAATACTTGGTCGACAACTTCTCTTTCTAGCTGTAGGCATCCTTCAGATTATTGAGTTGCTCTATGGTTGCTTTCCAGGGCGCAAAACCTGGGTAAGTCTAAATGGAGAAGCTATTAACCATGTAGCAGGTCCCCCCTCTCCACCTTGCTGAAGTGTCCAATGGAAAGACAAACGCCCAATACACATGGTTCCAGCACCGTCGCAGGAGCTGCCAGAACGAGGTCGAAGTCAACAACGAACTACCTTTAAGGGCTCCAACTCCGAATTTTTCCTTGAGGTTGACTCCTGAAGCCTTTCCCAAAAGAGGGGTATAGCCGCAAGGCAGCGGAGGTTTAGAGTCTGGGTTTTCCTTCCCCTAGATGAGTTGCCTTCCCAGGCTAACGAGTCCCATCTTCCCGGAGCAGCTGGTTTTAAGGCCAGAGGCACGCCCTCGCCCTTTCTCCTGTGAGCTTCTCTTTCACACACACACTTTACACAGAAACATACAACAGCTCTCCAAGCCATGAACAAGTTGTACAGACTTAGGTATGCAAAACCTGACAAAAATGAACCTCTATAAAGCACGCATTAGACCTCTCCTAACATATACTCCACTATATCTTTCTTTAGCCGCATCTACTAATAAACTAAGGCTTCAGAGAATACAGAATAGAGCACTTAGATGGGTACTCAACACTGGATGGGACGAGTTCAATACCAGCGAGAGTCTTCATGGAAGTACCAACATTCTTGCCCTCAATGTCTACTGGAAAACTTTATTAGACAAACGACTTGATAGACTACTCACATATCACGAACAGCACATTGACTTTCTCTTACACTCAGACAACCACGAAACACCCACGATCTCTTCTCCGCCATCCATGATCCTCCTAACCCCGTATTCAGTTAACCTTTAGCTCTCAACACCTAGCATCCACCATCCGTAAAAGTTCAGCCCTGACGCTATTGAGCCAATCACTGTGTTAATGTGAAATTTGTGATGTCCCTGTTTTGGCCACTGAGACACTCGACTGATTACTTGCCTCAAATGCCGCAACAAACGACACGCAGCTGGGTTTAGCCCTGGCACTTTTTCTAAAACAAATCTACTTCCTCTCACCCCGTTTATCTTCTTCTGTCCCCACTTCCAAGCTCGCCCTTCGGGGTATCTTATCCTGTATATATTTGGATGAATGTTTAGATGAGCCACAGAACAATCATAATGATTGTGATATACACAAACACAGTATAAATATATATATATATACATAAGTGAATCCCTGCTTCTCCCTTCTTTTGGTATATGTTAACTATTTTTCCTTATTTTTCTTTCGTCATTATTCACTACTCCTATATACTTTTCTTCTCCTCGTTCACCTCCTGTCCTCATTTTACTCGTCTTGTTCCTTCTAGTCTTCCTTATCCTCCTCTTCGTTCTTTTACTATTGCTCCTTGTCCTCCTCTTTATGCCATGCCTACCTTTCCATCTTCGTCCGTGTTGACGTTGATGGACGGTCGCGGTGTGTCCTAGAAAGTAGAGGGCGCGATGTGGTATTCTACATAATGCATCAACCGATCACCTGGAGCCGTCCTGATCCTGGATTACCCGGAGACCACAGCCTCTAGCGATCCTGGAAACATAACATGGCCGTCTCTTGGAAAGATTAGCAGGTCCTGGATGTCCAGTAAGTCAAAAACGCTTAACGTGCTAGTGCTTTATTAATTATTATCTTCAATCATTTTATGTAACAACTATTGAATCACTGAATAACATTCCGTACACTTTTCAAATGAATTTTGTTATTAAAATTATTTTATTATTATTTCTAATAATAGAAATAGTAGTATTATTAGTAGCAGTAGTATTGTGTTGTTCTTAGGTTATATAATTTTATTACTGTGTAATGTATTAATCACGCAACTTCGTTAAGGCTAAATCATTAACGTATTCGTCTTATAAATCCACATAATACATCATTAGTTCACGCATGGTGAATCGTCACTAACCTAGTGAATCTTTGAGAAAGTATTGAGCTAACGTAATGGGGGGTAGAATTATTCACTTCAATATATGAATGTGAGCACGGAGTCCAAGGAACGCGGGTTCGATCCCAATATACACCTCAATAGTTTTTCATGTATCAGTTCACTAATGCCATGTTAATATATTTCCCCCGCCAATTATAATATAGCATCACTTTCGTCACTAAATACTCCTCGCTAGAACTCAAATATTAATTCTTTGAACTGCAGTTTAATTAAACCGAATTCTCACTTCAGGCGTCTGCATTCAGTTTCATTAGATCCAATTAATTTGTGCAGGGAAAAAAAGAGGTCATCAATTTGTATTAGCAATGTAAAAGCGAAAAAACAGTAATTAGATTTTGATTAATGACTTTGAGTAATAGATCCGAGGCTTTCCACGTCAAAGTATTTTTATATTTTTAGAAAACAACAAAAGCGGAAACGATTTGAAGAGAATACAATAGTTTGGAGAGACCATTAATGGTCTGGATAAAATATAGTTTGTATATCTGAAACAGTACGCTTGAGAGATCTGTTAGATGATATTATTAATAACATCTTTATTGACAAAAATAAATTACAAATTTGCCTGATCTGAGGAATTCAATTAAGTCTTATTAAAGTGAGGATAATACTGGTATTCACAGTCACACAGGACAGAGGGACATACACAAGACATAGGTCTAAACTGTAGCTGAAGCACATATATATCATGGTTACAATCAATGTTTCAATGTACGAATATGCAAATACAACTTTCTATTGTGTTTCTGATACCGACGGCAAGGGTTGAAAGTTCCCTGTGCTCGGCCAGGATGTGGGTCAGGGTAATATTGGAAGGGACGACGGACCGAAACGTCGTCGTCCCTTCACCTTATAGTGTGTGGTCTGGTCAACAGGGTAATATTGTTTTATTGTGCCTGGTGTACGAAAGGAGTAATTATGGTAGGCTTATGTCAAATATGATTTACTGGTGTGTGCTGGTAGTGAGTCTTTATGACGGTGGAGTGTTGTTGTGTTCTCTGTGATGATGAAATGTGGTGGTGCTGGTTCTCCGATCATAAGCCCATATGAGGTTTTCTCACCTGGGCTGCAAATAATAATTGAGTCTCACGTAGGTTACCTGCCGTATTCTAAAATTTTTACTAAGTGTGTGATTAACAATACCTTTGCCTCTTTTCGTGTTTCAATTGTGTGTGTGTATTGCTAGGCATTTTATCTTCTGACTTGGAAAGACAATAAATTTTCATTCTAACTAATCCATGAGGTTTTCATTGCATTGCATTTGTCAGCATTAAAGTCAATTACCAATTCAACACCATTGGGCAGGGGGACAGAGGGTAAATACAGCCCAGAATGGTCTTACAGAGACTAAGCTGCCATGACTGAGGAAAGATGTACAGCTTTCGCAAGTGAACACGCAAATTCTTGATGAATCTTTGCCTAGATCATTTTGAATTATGCCATAGACCTCATCTGTTTTTATTCTTCTCATTAGCTCTGTTTCCTCCGGAAAAAAAATATATGAATGTATCTATATGTTCAGGTCTTGTCGTGGGCTGATAGCATGTATGTTCACGTCTTGTCGTGGGCTGATAGTATGTGTTCACGTCATGTCGTGGGCTGATAGTATGT
>WNGS01165751.1:12950255-12958552 GCA_020271785.1 Procambarus virginalis
ACAAACTATTTGGTCCATAATGTATTCCTGTATCCAACTGGAAATACAGACATTTTGTATTTAAAAAATAGCAATCCTTAATATGCAGTCGTCTTCTAGTTTTCAAATTTAACAACACAAATTGGACGAGGAACATTGGGTAATCCGAAATATGTATATAATGAACCGTCGGTCCTCATTTCAGTCCTGGCTGGGAAAAAAATCCTTTTTCAGTCACGTGTCTTATAATAGACTGAGTTGCAGGAATTCGGTCCTCTACATCTTACATAATAGAACAAGTAAGAAAGGCGAGGCTACCAATAATCGACTCATAATGAATCTAAAAGTGAGGACAGTTTTAGGAAAGCGGCAACTTACCTTCAACTCCTCAGTAGTGGGTATGACCTCAGAGACGCTACCTTAAGCATATATTTAAAAGTGGAAGTTAAAAATATTTTGAGACTGTTGTCATATAGGAGGAAGGAGAAGAAGCAGCGTTATTGTATGTACAGTGTGGCTCAAGGACCTGCCCGAGCCGTAATTGGCTGTTAGAGAAGCAATTTTGGCCCTAATTGGACTGTTGTTGACACGTTATCACTAGCTTCAGCCCCTTTTATCGTGGTGAATATTCCTTGACTGATTGTTAATGGGCGGTTATTTCAATTTTGCTCTTGGAGGAAACTGAATGTAAAGAGAGTTGTCGTTTAAGTCGTGTTTGGCACCACTGGTCTCCATTTTGGCACCATTGGTTCCCTGGTCTCAGTTTTTGTTCTTTACTTTGTCAAAGGTCTTGCTTGGTGTGTTGCTGAGGTCGTAATGAATAGCAAAAAAGGTAAATTATACGTATATATATTCAGGGTGTACTCATCTATTTGTCGGTACTATCTAGTGAAGGTTAATAGATTGGTTATCATGTTGTTTATTAAGAGAATAAACGATTTACCTTCAACAATAAGGGTGGAAAATGTCTTTGTAATCCTATACAGAGATTTTTTTCTGAAAAATCTCATAACCAGAAATCGGTCTTATTTCTGTTTTCGAGATTCAGGGGGATTAAATGCTTCCTGTTCCGTGCGTCAATCTCTTTAACCCCCTATAAAAGCCCCATAACGTGATACTTGACACAAATACAGCAACGTGGTAGGCCCAGTCGCTTCCGCCCAGCAACAAATACAGTAATTCTGTAGGCCAATGTGTTGTAAATACATTATTACGTTATGGGTGATAGCGAACAAATTGTAAGCGAACATGATAAGCCTAACAAATAGTAAGATGGTAGACTTATTCGCTACTACATATAACAACATGTTAACATAGTACTCGATACAATCATAGTAAGACTCTTAAGCAAAGTTAAAGTCAATCAACATGAACGGTGATTGTTTTTAGGTACGTTAAGTTTTTAAGGGTTGATAGATGTTAACTTCTTGTTTGTTCACTTGAGACAGTTCAGCAATTCCCAGCTGTGTCTGGTAACAAGTTACAGAATGACAACCCAGCGGGTTTTCTTCCTATTGGTGATTGTTGTACATGCTGCTCTGGCGTGTGTTCCTCACAGTATGATGGCCTGCCCAAACTGTCACTATGGCTGTGTGTCCACTCACAGGAGCGTGGCGCTTCCCAATACTGTCCTATGGCGGTGTTTCCCTCACAGGATGAGTGGCACTGCCCAATACTGGTCACTATGGAGGGGTGGTGTCCAAGCACAGAAATGAGTGGCGCTGCCCAATATGTCCAACTATGGCGGTGTTCCACTCACAAGATGGCGCTGCCCAATTTGTCACTATGGCGGTGTGTTCCACTCACAGTATTCGTTGACGCTGCCCAATACTGTCACTATGGGCGGGGGTGTTCCAATCACAGGAGAGTGGCGCAGGCCCAGTAAACTCCCCCTCGTGGTAAAATTAAAAAAATTACAACAAATTATCCCTAAATTAACCTCAACCATCAAAACAATGCCAAATCACCATTCACCAACCAGCATACCCTAGCAAATCTATAAATTATTATACTACAAACAAGCAATTCCTTGGCAGGGGATATGATTCGAAATAGACAGAACACGACAGAGACTCTGGGAGCGTCCTGGGAGCCTCGAAAACCGGTTGAATGTTCAATAGATTAAAACCAAACAATACACTGGTATAGCCTTGTGAGGCGAGGCGGCGAAATCTCGCTTTTATATGAGGATACTTCCTGACGTTAGATGCCTTTGAGGGGGTGTGGGTATGGATGGTTGAGGGGTTTATGGCTCAGGAAGGTGGGGGGGAGGGGAATTTTTTTTTTGGTGGGGGAGGAAAATGGGGAGCAAGATAGAGCTGGAAGGGACTTTATGTGGATATATGGAGATAAATGGGGAGAGATAGGAAGAAAAGGGAAGGGAAAGGAAATAAGTAGGGGGTGAAGTGATAAGGAGATACATGGGAAGGTGGGGGGTTTAGGACCCACATGGCTCCTTAGAAGTCATTTCGTTTGTTTTTCCCCGACTAAGGGACTTATAGAGCCACAACCAGAGTGGTATGCCTGCTTTCATGATTATGTATGATGTATGTATGGATGTATGTGTATATGTGTCGCGAGGAGTCATTTTCAGGTGTGATAATGATGACGTCACGAGCTACTGCACTTGTGGTGATGGTGACGTCATGTTAACAGGTCCTGGGATCCCAACCACACACACAACACCAAAACACCACACGACACACACACCCACACACACACACACAGACAACCCCAACCACACACACAACACTAGCGGAAAGAGGCTCGATCCCCGGCATTCAGATTTACTGAACTGGCAATTACTCTTCCGAACAGACATTTTTGTCCACGGAAAAGCGAAGACTATTTTTTGTAAAAACCAACACCGCACAACTAATCATGGGGTGGGGGGGGGCTGAAATCCTATTGCTATCGTCACCTACGTGGCCACAAACTTGCCGCTTGCAATTGGCAATTGTGTGGTTGTTTAAGATTTGCAACATTGGAACAGAAGTTCCAAGCAGCACCGGGCTATGGTGAGCCCGTTTAAACAGCAAATTGCAACTGGATTGGCAACTGCAACATAGTTGTTCTTTTGTCTGTTTATCAGCAAAATATTAGTACAACAACGTTCTTGTGACTTGTGTTGATAACGGATTTATTTCATTATTCGGCACACAAGCTTACATTTAGCTTGATCCATGAGCTTGTTATCGAGTCTCGCATTTATTTTGACTATTCACTCAATGGTAACAAAGGAGAGGTTTATTCAGACGATAAATAAATTGAGCCGTAGTGGTTTCAGTAGCTCAGGAATATGTTAAATAGTCAGAGATGGTTCAAGGGATAGTTTAAACACTCGTAGATGGCTCAGGGATAGGTTAGACAGTCAGAGATGGCTCAGGTAATAGGTTAGACACGCAGAGATGGTTCTCTGCGGCAGAGACAGAGACTTCTCATACGCACAGATTCACGAATGCACACTACACACACACACACACACACACCACACACACACACCACACACACACACACACCACACACACACACACACACACACAGAGGTATATAGTGACAGATGGATGACTATCAGATATAGAGGTACAGTGGGAGAGGTATGAAACGTTTGACAACATCTAGATTCATCTAAATCATAGGACCAGACAAATTATCACCGAGGATACTAAATGAGGAAGCGCAGGCCCTCAGCGTGCCTCTGCAATGATCTTTAATGAGTAACTTATGTCAGGAGAATTGCCAAGTTGCTGGAAAAAGGCAAAGGTCGTACCGATCTTCAAGAAAGGCGATAGGATGAGCACTTTAACTATAACCTGTATCGCTGACAAGCATGCCCTGTAACATACTGGAAAGAATCATTAGGCTATGACTGGTTGCCCACCTGGAGAACATTAGATTTTTGAACAAGCACAACTGGGTCTGACAGGGAATCGGGCCTAACAAACCTTCCTGAATTCTATGATAAAATACGAGGATAAGACAGGACAGAGATTGTTGGGCAGAGTGCATATTTCTGTACTGCCAAAAAGCTTTGATACAGTACCAGCACGAGAGACTGCTATTCAAACTCGAGAGGCAGGCGGGGGTAGGGGGAAAGGTCCGAGCATGGATAAGGAACTCCTAACATGAAGGAGCCAAAGCGTTACGGTAAGGGCGAGAAGTCGGACTGGCGACAAGTAACAGTGGAGTACCACAAGGATCGGTCTGACCAATCTATTTCTTGTATATGTTAACGCCATGTTTCGGGTGTAGAGTCCCTACATGTCGATGTTTGCGATGACGCAATTTGATGAGAAGAGTTTGTGACAGATGAGGATTGCAGGATCCTCCCAAGACCGAACAGGTTTCAGATATGGTCAGAGAAATGGCTACTGGAATTCAACACTAGCAAATGTAAGTTATGGAATGGGTGCCTGGAGATCGGAGACGCAAAGGGACGTACACAAGGGAAGGGGAACAGCCTACCTGTGAAGACGCGCGAAAGAGACCTGGGTGTGGACGTAACACCTAATCTATCCCCTGACACATATAAATAGGCTAAAGACAGCAGCGTACCTACACTGGCAAAAGTTAGAACACCATGCAGAAACCTAAGTAAGGAGCATTTAGGCTCTTTACACTGCCATTACGTGAGGCCAGTCTTAGAGTATGCGCCTCATCATGAGTCCCCATCGAAAGAAGCACATAAGAAAACTGGAAAAGGTTTCAAGGTTTGCAAGAGAGACTCGTCCCAGATCTACGAGGGATGGGATATGAACAGCGCCTGGGAACTATGCCTTACGAAACTATAAAGAAGAAGGGAGAGGGGGGACATGATAGGAACTATAAAATACTCAGAGGGGGGAAAATTTTTGACAGAGTGGACATAACGAAATGTTCACACGGAAATAACAGAACGAGGGGAACAGTGGATGGGAATTAGAAACTCGAGGAGTCACAGAGATGTTAGGATTTTTCTTTAGCGTGATATTAGTGGAAAATGGAATGCACTTAAGGAAGCAGTTTTGGAAGCAAATACTATTATAATTTAAACACCAGTATGATAGGGAAATGGGAAGGAGTCATTGCTGTAAACAACTGTGCTCGAAAGGCGGGATCCAAGAGTCAATCTCGATCCTGCAGACAAATATAGGTCGGTACACATCACAGAGTAACAACACACACACACACACACCACACACACACACACACACACACACACAAACACAGGGACCCACCAACCACACACACACACACAGTTAGCACACACACATTCACAGCGACTCAATACACAAGTTCAAGTGTATATATGATAGAGCCGGGAGGCCATGAACCTGTAACCTCATTATGATTGACTGTGTAGGATGCGGGACCAACGAGCCAAAGTCAAACCATCGCAAATCACAAATAGATGAGTTACACACAATCCCTCATATGTTCCTCCAACTCCCAAATAAATTGAAGAACAATCACGTAAATCCTTACGGGTGGTAGTCCTTAGTTTCCCCCCAATGTCAAAAATTCTTTCTTAGAAAAATCTTTGAGGAGCGAGATTGAGAAAGTTGTCGGAAGAATGAACCGGCAGATCTATGAAATACCTTATCTGAGATGTTCTTCCAGGAAGCCCAAAATATTAACAAATAAAATCCTCACTGCTTCTTCCCGTATGGCAAGAGCTTTCGTCTTTCTGTTAAATTTGAGGCGATGGTATTTTGGCCTTAGAAAAATAAAGGATGGTTAAATATCAAATAATTAAATAAAATAATAAATTTAGCATAATATCAATAAAACTACATTATTTTATAAAAATATACAAATTAAAATTATTTAATTATTAATTAAAAGGATTAAAAAAAAAATCGACTTACGAGGATTGGAGATTAAAATAAATTATCTATATCTTTTTTTGCACTCAATTCTTTCACTCTCTCTAATTTTGCACTCAATCTTTCATCTCTTCTATTTTTGCTCTCGTCTCCCACTTCTTTCCCTGTCTGTGTGGTTAGGTGTCTGTCAAGTCCTTTGTCTCTGCCACCTATTGCGTCTGTGTGGTCTCTCTTCTCTCTCCCTCTCTCTCTCCTCTCCTCATCCTCTCATCTCTCTCTCTCTTCTCTCTCTATCTCTCTCTCTCTCTCTGCTCTCTCTCTCTCTTTCTTCTCTGTCTGTCCTGTCGTCTGTCTGTCTCGTCTGTCTGTCTGTCCTCTCTCTCTCCTCTCCTCTCCCTCTCTACTCTCCTCTCCTCTCCATCCTCTACTCCTCTCCTTCTCTCCCTCTCTGTCTCTCTGGCTCTGTCTCTCTCGGGTGGCTCTCTCCCTCTCTTAAATTTAATTACATTATGCAACAGGGTATAAGCCTACAAGGAACTTTATCTTTGCTTTCCTGATAAATGATCCCTAAACCTGTTTCAGAGGGACTTGCATTAAAGTGCTATTGCTTTTGCGCCCCTTGGCATGTTTGGGATAGCTCTAACTGTTTGTGTTTTATTCCTGGTACTCACAAACTCACATCATGGTACGATTGTTGTTTGGGTTTGTGCTTGTCTGCTTGTGGCAGCTGTGCACGTGGGTGATTTAGTCTTGGGCCAGAGGTAAAAAAAGCAAGCTTAGTCTTGAGGAAATATACGTGTGAAAGGAAATTAAATTTAGTTCTCTCCATCTCACTCTCTCCCATCGTCATCTCTCGTCTCCTCCTCTCTCCTCTCATCTCTCTCCTCTCTCCTCCTCTCTCTCTCCTCCCTCCTCTCCTCTCTCTCTCCCCTCTCTCAGTGTTATATATTGTTGCTTTGTATTACTGTTGAAATCTTTTTGTTATACACCGAAAAAGATACACCCAACCGCTACCATACCCAGACCAACCCCCCATATCCTAGAAGCTAGAGAGGAGAGGCAGGCAGACCCCACCAGATGCACGTATAGGCCATAGCTACTGAGAGAGCGAGAGCGAGAGAGAGAGGAGAGAGAGAGCGGAGACGAGACGGGATGAGAGAGCGAGAGAGAGATAGGGGCGAGAGAGAGAGAGACTAAATTTAATTCCTTTCACACAATTTCCTAAGAACTAAGCTTGCTTTTTTACTCTCTGGCCAAGACTAATCACCCAACGTGCACAGCTGCCACAAGCAGACACAAGCACAAACCCAAACAACAATCGTACCATGATTTGACGTCTTTAAGGCAATAATAAAACACAACAGTTAGAGTATTCCACAACCCATGCCAGGCCGCAAAAGAATAGGAACTTTAAATGCAAAGTCCGCCCTGAAACCGTTAGGCATTACAGAAAAGATAAAGTTCCTGTAAAGGCTTTTAACCCTGTTGCATAATGTAGATTTAAGTAAGAAAGAGAGAGAGAGAGAGGACAGAGAGAGAGACAGAGAGCGAGAGACAGACAGGGACAGACAGAGAGGACAGACAGACTGACAGACAGACAGAGAGAAGAAGAGAGAGAAGATGAGGAGAGACGAGAGGAGAGAGAGAGAATCGGAGATAGAGAGAGGGAGCGAGATGAGAGAGAGGAGAGAGAGAGAGAGGGGAGGAGAGAGAGAGACACACAGACGCATAAGGTGGCAGAGAGAGACAAAGACTGACAGACACTAACACACACAGACAGGGAAAGAAAGTGAGAGAGAGAGGCAAAAAAAATAAAAGAGATGTGAAAGATTGGTGCAAAATAGAGAGAGTGGAAAGATTGAGTGCAAAACTGATATAGATTAATTTATTTTACATCTTCCTCCTCTGTAAGTCGATTTTTTTTTTTAATCCTTTTAATTTCATCATTAAATAATTTTAATTTGTATATTTTTTATAAAATAATGTTATTTATGTTATATTATGTAAAGTTATTAGGTTATTTAATTATTTGTATTATTTAATCCATCCTTATTTTTCTAAGCCAAATACACTCGCCTCAAATTTTAACAGAAAGACGAAGCTTCTTGCCCTACTGGGCAAGAAGCAGCTGAGTGATTTTTATTTTTTAATATTCTTGGCGCATCCTGGAAGAACATCTCAGATAAGGTATTTCATAGATCTGCCGGTTCATTCTTCCGACAACTTTCTCAATCTCGCTCCTCAAAGATTTTCTAAAGAATTTTTCTGACATTGGGGGGAAAATAAGGACATACCACCGTAAGGATTACGACTGATTGTTCTTCAATTTATTTGGGAGTTGGAGAACATATCGAGGGCTTGTGTGTACTCATCTAGTTGTGCTTGCGATGGTTGAGCTTTGGCTGTTGGCCCCGCCTCTCCACAGTCAATCAACTGATGTACAGGATCCGAGACTACTGGGCTCTATCATAGTTACACTTGAAACTGTGTATTGAGTAGCTGTGTATATGTGTG
>WNGS01165751.1:13022511-13033540 GCA_020271785.1 Procambarus virginalis
ATAGTCATCCTGGTTCAGCAGCGCTTCTCTTCACAATCACTTTCTTCAGACCCAATCTAAAGACGGAAGGACCTTTCTTTCTGGCAACGAGAGTTGGCTCAACACGCCCCCCCATGACTGTCCTGTCTCACCAATTATCAAATCAAATCAAATCTTAATCAGGTAAAGTACATACATACAGGGGTGATACAAATATTGATGAATTTATAGATAGAGTAGTACATACAATGCCTAAAGCACTATTACGCAAAGCGTTTCGGGCCAGGAAACTATTGTTGTTAGTGTTCCTAGCGAGCTGTTGTTTGTGTTTCTAGAGCTCTGATAATTTTGGCAAACCTAAGTATGTATTTTTGTTCAGTGCTGTTTTTACTTGTATCTTGCTCTATATTTGCTAAGTGGTTAGGCCTCACAAGCAAATATTTATGAATCAATTGTCATGATTTTTGCTGTAGTTTATTATGCTTTGAAAAGAGTAAATTCTCGAATTCAATAAAAAAAAATATATAATGTTGAAATTAATGAAATGTTGGCCTACGTCACGTGGAGTTTATTTCATTAATTAAATAACTGTAATAAACAAATGTTCAAGAAAGGGACGTCTGCCTCTCCTAGAGGCTGAAGTAACAACAATATCATGAGAATATTGGCTGATCAATCAAGCAGTTCGCTGCTGAGAAACTGTTTAATCAAAGTCTCAAGTAGATTGTCTTGCCCGACAGATGGACGCAGGGTCTCATAATAGCCCAATTCACACAAAAATTTAAGCCAATACTTTGACGTATGTGAGAAGTTCTTGAGAGAGTGATACTCGGCGGGTTAATGCTTCATATTAGACCCTTAACCTGCTCCTAACCTGTGTAGTTTTCTTTCCGGTAGAACCCCTCAAACTTGTATTCAAACCAAGCTCTCTCAGGCGGCATTTATAGATCTATATTTTGTTCCAGCAGAGAAGTAATTTTAGAGCAAGTTGACTTTGAGAGTTAGGAGAAAAGCTCTTGATGCGGCTCAAATATTCCTAAGGAATAGAATCGACTCAGTCCAGTTAGAAGTAGTAATTCGGCAACTTTTGAGTTGGGTACACCTCAGGTTTGAGCGCTAAGCCCAATTCGCTGTTCAATGTCCTGATGATCCAATTAAATAAAAACTTCCACACTAGCTGAAGAAGCTGTCATTGTTATGTTGATGACACCTGCATTGCTGCAAATACCCAAACTCGATTGCAAGGTGTCATTGATTCACTTGCTGCTAAATGCATTGAATGTGGTCATTTTACCTATATAATTAAATCGAAAACTCTTTATGCCTCAAAAAACAAAGGGCAATTGTTCCTCCAGCTTTCAAAGTCAACAACCTCAAGATTGAAACCTTAGACAGCACAAATATCTCGGAGTATCAGTAGTTTTTTTATTATTTTATTTTCTACCACAGACGTGGCCACATATCAGTAGTGACAGTGTGAACGACCGCACCATAGGTTAACAGACAGACAAACTACTGAGACTCTTGAAAGCACTTACTGCAAGAATATTGGTATCAGTGATAAATATACTAGACTACTCTACATGATATTTGTTACATCTTAGTCATTATCATGCCATACACCTAATTATCTTCTCCACCTCAATTTTGATCAATCTAGACGTAATACAGTATGAATCCCTGAGGGTGATTCTCGGTGCTCCAAGATGCACAAGAATCATTAGCACTAGACCTCCAATAAGAAGAACCTCCAGAGAAGGAAGAACTAGAATCTCCAAGAGAAGGAAAAACTAGAACCTCCAGAGAAGGAAGAACTAGAACCTCCAAGAGAGGGAACTAGAACCTCCAGCATACTAGAAACATTCCAGTCACACACTATCTTTTGCATTAAAGTCACACGAAATCCTACATATTTAGCATGGCTCAGAAACATATTATTTTGTGTCCCTAATTGTTCTATTGAGTGGTGTTAAGACAACACCTCACTTCTTGTATGATAAATGACTGAGCAAAAATGCCTAAATATGATCAAACTGAACAATACTTTGAAATATAATAAAATTGTCACTAAAATTCCTCTTTGTCTGTACTCTTCCCTTCAAGTATCAAATCTTGCTCTTGTTAAGAGAGGAGAGAGAGAGAGAGAGGAGAGAGAGAGAAGAGAGAGAGAGAGAGAGAGAGAGGAGAGAGAGAGAGAGAGAGAGAGAGAATAAGAGACACAAATATTTAAAAACACACAAGAAAACAATTCCGTGTTGGTTTGGTAAATGCTGACCTCGAGCAGAGAGAAAGAGAGAGCAGAATAATACAATTGCGGCTATCAGCGATTCCCAGTCTGGAGTAGTAATCAAATGAAGGCCGGGTTGGGCCCCGAGCAGACGCTAAAGGGCCCCTGTGTACACAGTGTTAGGGGCCCGGTCTCTTCCGTTCCACAGGCCCAAACATCCTGGGAACCTTATTTAAGTGGAGCCTACAGGGCTTCGTGGCAGGTCCTGGTAACCTAAAAGACGGTTAGTCGGCGTCCGTATAGCCTGTGACCTGGGTGGAGGTCACAGGTGGTGGAGGTGGAGGGTTTTGGATGTAGCTGGCATCAGGCGAGTAGTCACCTGGATTACAAGTCTCGGATGACCTTTGACCTGAATGGGGGCCTCGGGTGACCAGTGGCATGTGGGTGACTGACCTCGAGTGACCATGACCCGGATAACCTACATCTGTAAAACCTGAAGCTGAAATCAGTGATTTCTATCTTTACATTAAAACTGTTAAAAATACCCTTCTATCACCCCAGAAAAGCTACTATCAAGGCTCCTCCTCCTTCACGTGGTCTATTGGAAGAAGAAACCTCCCTGCCCAGAACAACCAATTAAAATAAAACGTAATGGTAAAACTCCCTTTATGACATGTTAATACAGCATATTTAAGATACTCACAGGGTGTTATGACATTAATTCGCCCCTTTAATAACTAGGAATGAAGCGGGAGAATGGGTGAGCCAGAAGGACCATCACTGGGGCCTTCGACATTCTTCGACATTCATACTACGACATTCTCAAGACACGTAGGGAATGGTAAGGGAAGGTGACTACCACGAGAAACTACTTAAGTATGTCTGTACAGCTCTTGAAGGGATACGGGGACAGGAACTGGGATACTAGGACAAGGAACTAGGATACGAGGACAAGGAACTGGGATATGAGGACAAAGAACTGGGATACGAGGACAAGGGACTGGGATATGAGGACAAGGAACTGGGATACGAGGACAAGGAACTGGAATATGACGACGGGGAAAGGAATCATTAACGCCATTTCTCGTAAAGTAAAACAAAAAGGATTATTACAAGTATAAATGTTGTACATTAATAAGTAATCCCCATTCTGTGCTACCACAAATATTATTAATAACTAATCACACCACATGCATAAGCGGTTAACACAGTAATAATCAGTACTTTAAAACAAGTTAATATTTACAAATACCCTGAAAACCTCAGTGGGGGGTTGGGGGTGGGGGGTGGGGGATAGGGGGTCACTGCAGTGAAGTTGCAATAGCAACTTCAGTTAGCAACTAGCACAGTTGTTAAAAACAACTGAAAACAACTATTGCAGTTGTCCTCCTGAGGGCAGGTCAGTTGTTGTTGTACCATCACAGACGACAATGACAAACCATGAATTTTATCTATCCACTGCAAACTTATTAACCAGCAAAGTCAAGATCACAGAGGTCCTATGGAGAAGTCTTGTTATCCAGTAGATGTGCTATTGACTGTTTCCCAGACTGAGGTAGATATAGACTCCATTATGCTTACGTCCTCCAAAAATTTCAGCCAAATACAAATATTTTGCACATAAACACAAATAAAGATACCGAAATATAAAAGGAATATCAACGTGGATTTCGAAAAGAAATCGTGTGTAATTGAATCTATTTTATGGCAATTTACTTCAAATTTTACTATACAAAGTTCCTCAAGAGAAATAAAAAATTTGCTACCCGTAATCCCCTTTACGAGTAACTGAATCTTTTCTATCCGTAGTCCCTTATGAGTAACTAAAAACAGTGGTTGAGTAACTATGGCACTTGGATGTGATTAGGATTAGGATTTTACGATAACGAATGGTGCCCAACCACTTGGGGGATTGAACGCCGACCTGCATGACGCGAGAACGTCGCTCTACCGTCCAGCAGAAGTAGTTGGGCTAGTCTCTTACGAGTCAGCTAAGTAAAGAAACACTGGGAAAAATGCTGTCACGTAAAAATGGAGGAGACATTGATTTACAAATACAATCTGTGAATCATTTACGCGATTCATACCGTAGGATTGTAATTTAGAGATGGAGGTCAAAGAAAGGTTGGGTTGGTTAGGTTGGGTTGGACTGGGTTAGGTTGGTTGGGTTGGGTGGGTTAAGTAGGTTAGGTTAGGTTAGGTAGGTTAGGTTGGGTTGGGTTTAGGTTAGGTTAGATTGGATTAGGTTGGGTTGGCTTACGTCCAGGGCCATACACGTCGTGACTCTGTCAGCGATTCACCGAAGCAACTTTCACCGATCTTGAAGGTTTGTGGACGGGAAAATCCTCTCCTTATAACACGAGACTGCACGTCTGGAGTTGAGTTTCATAGCACCTCTAACTACGTCGACAAGACATTGCGAGTGACAGCCTATTAGCGGAGCCTTTTGAACCTGATTGCCCCTTTTTTGTTGGCAAAGATCAATAGTGGGGCTGGAGATATGAGTGTCTGCTGCTGATGAAAGCCATTTATTATTGAAGAAAAGTCTATAAATTCCTCCAAGATAAAATGTATGCCATTGCTGGTGACCCTTAATCTACGTCACCATACTACATCCCGTACAGTACCAAAACAAAACCGCCAGTATGCTATAAACTACTTTCCCATATTTCCATCAACGAGGGGACTTTCACTCCTCCCCGCCTCATAAATAACCCAGCAGAGGCATTTTCATTTAATGGACATTTGCTGGTGTCGAAGGCCACCATAACAAAGAGCCGCCAGTTTGGCTACTACAGTCATTTGTCTCTGCGGGTCAAGCTCAGCTTTGCCGGCGGCTGTGACGGATGCTAACAGATGGCACAGGAATTCAATTAGTTGAAACAGGTCGTAAGTTGACCTCGGCGGCGGCCGGACGATTCAGGAAGCGGTGATAACTCCAGCTCTTAAAGCTGCTCTCCTTCACAACAGTCCTGAGAGGAGGCAACTTGCATTCCCAGACCGGTGCCATAGGTTATTGATCACGCATAAAATGCTCACACTGAGGAAGGGTAGGTACTTCCTTCACTGAGTGAGGAAGGTAGGTACTCCCTTTACTGAGTGAGGAAGGGTAGGTACTCCCTTCACTGAGTGAGGAAGGGTAGGTACTTCCTTCACTGAGTGAGGAAGGGTAGGCACTCCCTTTACTGAGTGAGGAAGGGTAGGTACTCCCTTCACTGAGTGAGGAAGGGTAGGTACTCCCTTCACTGAGTGAGGAGGGTAGGCACTTTCTTCACTGAGTGAGGAAGGGTAGGTACTCCCTTCACTGAGTGAGGAAGGGTAGGCACTTCCTTCACTGAGTGAGGAAGGGTAGGTACTCCCTTCACTGAGGGAGGAAGGGTAGGTACTCCCTCACTGAGGGAGGAAGGGTAGGTACTCCCTTCACTGAGGGAGGAAGGGTAGGTACTCCCTTCACTGAGGGAGGAAGGGTAGGCACTTCCTTCACTGAGGGAGGAAGGGTAGGCACTTCCTTCAAAGAATTAGGAGCGAAAGATCATACTGATGAGCCGCTAGAGAGAGAGAGAGAGAGAGAGAGAGAGAGAGAGGAGGAGAGAGAGAGAGAGAGAGAGAGAGAGAGAGAGAGAGAGAGAGGAGCATAAGATCATACTGAATAACCAGTCGAACATCACCCATATTCTACCTACCCAAACTCTCAGGTTATGCAACATATATGAGTGGCAACCGTTACCTGTGGCAGGTGGGTACTATTACCTGTGGCGGGTGGCTACCGTTACCTGTGGCAGGTGGGTACTATTACCTGTGGCGGGTGGCTACCGTTACCTGTGGCGGTGGGTACTATTACCTGTGGCGGGTGGGTACTATTACCTGTGGCGGGTGGCTACCGTTACCTGTGGCAGGTGGGTACTATTACCTGTGGCGGGTGGCTACCGTTACCTGTGGCGGGTGGGTACTATTACCTGTGGCGGGTGGCTACCGTTACCTGTGGCGGGTGGGTACTATTACCTGTGGCGGGTGGCTACCGTTACCTGTGGGGGTGGCTACCGTTACCTGTGGCAGGTGGGTACTATTACCTGTGGCGGGTGGCTACCGTTACCTGTGGCGGGTGGCTACCGTTACCTGTGGCAGGTGGGTACTATTACCTGTGGCGGGTGGCTACCGTTACTGTGGCAGGTGGGTACTATTACCTGTGGCGGGTGGCTACCGTTACCTGTGGCGGGTGGCTACCGTTACCTGTGGCAGGTGGGTACTATACCTGTGGCGGGTGCTACCGTTACCTGTGGCAGGTGGGTACTATTACCTGTGGCGGGTGGCTACCGTTACCTTGGCGGGTGGCTACCGTTACCTGTGGCAGGTGGGTACTATTACCTGTGGCGGGTGGCTACCGTTACCTGTGGCAGGTGGCTACCGTTACCTGCGGCAGGTGGCTACCGTTACCTGTGGCAGGTGGCTACTGTTGCCTGTGGCAGGTGGCTACCGTTACCTTTAGTAGGTGGCTACCGTTACCTGTGGCAGGTGGCTACCGTTACCTGTGGCAGGTGGGTACTGTTACCTGTGGCAGGTGGGTACTATTACCTGTGGCAGGTGGCTACCGTTACCTTTAGCAGGTGGCTACCGTTACCTGTGGCAGGTGGGTACTGTTACCTGTGGCAGTGGCTACCGTTACCTTTAGCAGGTGGCTACCGTTACCTGTGGCAGGTGGCTACCGTTACCTGTGGCAGGTGGGTACTGTTACCTGTGGCAGGTGGCTACCGTTACCTGTGGCAGGTGGGTACTGTTACCTGTGGCAGGTGGCTACCGTTACCTTTAGCAGGTGGCTACCGTTACCTGTGGCAGGTGGCTACCGTTACCTGTGGGCAGGTGGCTACCGTTACCTGTGGGCAGGTGGCTACCGTTACCTTTAGCAGGTGGCTACCGTTACCTGTGGCAGGTGGGTACTGTTACCTGTGGCAGGTGGCTACCGTTACCTGTGGGCAGGTGGCTACCGTTACCTTTAGCAGGTGGCTACCGTTACCTGTGGCAGGTGGCTACCGTTACCTGTGGCAGGTGGGTACTGTTACCTGTGGCAGGTGGCTACCGTTACCTTTAGCAGGTGGCTACCGTTACCTGTGGCAGGGGGCTACCGTTACCTGTGGCAGGTGGCTACCGTTACCTGCGGCAGGGGGCTACCGTTACCTGTGGCAGGTGGCTACCGTTACCTGCGACAGGTGGCTACCGTTACCTGCGGCAGGTGGCTACCGTTACCTGTTGCAGGTGGCTACCGTTACCTGCGGCAGGTGGCTACCGTTACCTGTGGTAGGTGGCTACCGTTACCTGCGACAGGTGGCTACCGTTACCTGTGGCAAGTGGGTACTGTTACCTGTGGCAGGTAGCTACCGTTACCTTTAGCAGGTGGCTACCGTTACCTGTGGCAGGGGGCTACCGTTACCTGTGGCAGGTGGCTACCGTTACCTGCGGCAGGGGGCTACCGTTACCTGTGGCAGGTGGCTACCGTTACCTGCGACAGGTGGCTACCGTTACCTGCGGCAGGTGGCTACCGTTACCTGTTGCAGGTGGCTACCGTTACCTGCGGCAGGTGGCTACCGTTACCTGTTGCAGGTGGCTACCGTTACCTGTGGGAGGTGGCTACCGTTACCTGTGGGAGGTGGCTACCGTTACCTGTGGGAGGTGGCTACCGTTACCTGTGGCAGGTGGCTACCGTTACCTGTTGCAGGTGGCTACCGTTACCTGCGGCAGGTGGCTACCGTTACCTGTGGCAGGTGGCTACCGTTACCTGCGACAGGTGGCTACCGTTACCTGCGGCAGGTGGCTACCGTTACCTGCGGCAGGTGGCTACCGTTACCTGTTGCAGGTGGCTACCGTTACCTGTGGGAGGTGGCTACAGGTGACAGATCTCCCAACCCTTTACATATTCTCGGGATGCTAAACAATTGCAGATGTATCTGTGTTAATAAAAAAAATCCCAACGCTGACGAAATCACATTAATGTTATTTATCAATGGAAAAATATTGAGGCAATTGATTGGGCTCGAACCTGTGTATCCGGACCTCCCAGTCACTCGCACGTCCTACCAAATTGCCTCAATATTTTATCACGAAGACTTCTCTTTAAATTGATATGCCATAAATGATGAATATAACGTTCTGATGAATATAACATCCTGATATATATATAATATGATGATGAATTGTCCGTTTGTTGCTTGGAGAAAAGAAGCCGTCTTATGTATTTATGTTTGTATAGATATGTATAGTGGCTGTTTACATCACGTATTTTATCAACCCGCAACGTAACCGAAACGATTTTTTTTTTGTTGTAATAAGCTATAACACCATTGCCACACCGTCATGATATCTTTTGCTGGTTATATCCGGCTCAAGTACCCGAGGCCAAGACACGATGCACAACCGCTGCTGCTGTATCTCGCTCCCAAAACTCGACACTTTCACTTTGCTCTCACCCTCGCTGCGTGATACCAGGAAGGAAAGCCGCCGAACTACCAGACTTCCCTGACGGTATTTCCTCTTTGACGGGGTTTGTCAAGCCTCGTCCCGCCGTGTAGGCGCAGTAAACAGACATCCAGTTACGGAATACCACCAGGGAACGAGCCCATCACACTCTCCTTTACCGCCACCGCAGCTCAGAGAGCGCCCCTGGGCGGGGAGGATAGGCTAGGTGGAGGAGGATAGGCTAGGGTAGGCGCAGCAGTCGCCAGAGACGACCTCCTGATGGTATCGTATTCCAGGATGTCATATCAGAGGACGCGCTGAAATGACGCCATCACGCCCGACATATTGGACTTGATCCATCAGGAGAGTTGTACCGGGGAAGGGCAGAGTGGAGGCGTCTAATGGTACTCTGGAAGTGAGGGTCACTGCAAGAGGCTCTATCTCTGGGTGGTCTGACTGTTGCAATTCCGTTGTCTGTGTCTGGAGTCTCAGTGGGCGGCTCTGATAGTCCCCTGGAGGTCAAAAGGTCGACGAAGTTTCGTATTGAAATTGCTGCTTTGCATTATTAATTAATTTCGTTATTGGTTTCTAAGCAAAGCGCCCGTGTTCACACACACACACACACACACACACACACACACACACACACACACACACACACACACACACACACACACACACACACACACATACACACACATACACACGTTGATTGACAGTTAAGAGGCGGGACCAAAGAGCCAGAGCTCAACCCACGCAAGCACAACTAGGTAAGTACATACACATAAACACACACACGCACACAGCCTCGTGGCTGAGTGGACAGGTCTTAGCTGTCCAAATGGCCCGGGTTCGATTCCCGGCGAAGGCTGAAACAACTGGGCAGAGTTTCTTTCACCCTGATGCACCTGTTACCTAGCAGTAAATAGGTACCTGAGAAATAGACAGCTCTTAGGGGCTACTTCCTGGGGATGTGTGTTTAGGATTTAGAAAAATATGAGGTATATAAAATAGATAGAATAGGGTGGTTAGAAAGGCGGGGTCCAAAAGCTGACCATAATTAGTGTCGTCAATGGCGTCGTCAGCAGTAGCGTCAGCTGGGGCCGTCAGAGAGACCGTCAGCTTCAACGTCAACTGGACATCAGCAGTCTAGTAAAGCCAAAATGAATATCACTCAATATAATGTCCTGTCCAAATGGCACAATCACTTCTAACCCAGTTTCTCCTGGTCTTGTTTTACTGTCTGTCAGACCGTTTTTCTGCCTGTCTGTTAGTCTACCAATCTATATATATATCTGTCTGTCGGTAAAAAAAAAAAATCTATTGACCCAAATATATTGCAAAATGTCCATGAGCCTCTTCCCAACAATTTTCAGACATGGAACCATTAAATGATAAAACTTTCCCCCATCCATTGTATATCACTAAGGTTTTCAGTGTGAACGTTCTAAATGATAATTGAATCCAGTTCCTCAAGGCAAAGCTGTCCAACTAATCAAAAAAGTTTCTTGAACCAACCCTGAAAAATGATCATCAACGATTAATTATTTCACACAAGTTTGATCTTCATTTGCTAAATAGTCTTTCAGGCTTGGTACCTTCTTTTGATAATTACTTACTAACTTTGTGTCCATTTGTTACATATAAATAAAGCTTTTATCAAATTGAATTCGGACTTCGTTTATTCAGAAAATAACCTGGCCAATCTGGGTTAAATTGTTGGTGATGGGAAGAGTTCAGGAGGATATAAGGATGCTGGGAGGGGTTCAGGAGGATATAAGGATGCTGGAAGGGTTCAGGAGGGTATAAGGATGCTGGGAAGGGTTCAGGAGGATATAAGGATGCTGGGAAGGGTTCAGGAGGATATAAGGATGCTGGAAGGGTTCAGGAGGATATAAGGATGCTGGGAAGGGTTCAGGAGGATATAAGGATGCTGGGAAGGGTTCAGGAGGATATAAGGATGCTGGAAGGGTTCAGGAGGATATAAGGATGCTGGGAAGGGTTCAGGAGGATATAAGGATGCTGGAAGGGTTCAGGAGGATATAAGGATGCTGGGAAGGGTTCAGGAGGTATAAGGATGCTGGGAAGGGTTCAGGAGGATATAAGGATGCTGGGAAGGGTTCAGGAGGATATAAGGATGCTGGGAAGGTTCAGGAGGATATAAGGATGCTGGGAAGGGTTCAGGAGGATATAGGATGCTGGGAAGGGTTCAGGAGGATATAAGGATGCTGGGAAGGGTTCAGGAGGATATAAGGAGCTGGGAAGGGTTCAGGAGGATATAAGGATGCTGGGAAGGGTTCAGGAGGATATAAGGATGCTGGGAAGGGTTCAGGTGGATATAAGGATGCTGGGAAGGGTTCAGGAGGATATAAGGAT
>WNGS01165751.1:13051656-13078705 GCA_020271785.1 Procambarus virginalis
AGAGAGACAGACACAGAGAGAGAGGACTGCCAATAACACACATACCAAAGCCTTCGTAACCGAAAAGAAATGTTTGTGTAGGTTCGATCCCCGAGGCCCCACCAGCCCACATACCGTCACAATAACCAGGAGTTCCTCTCACACCGCCAGACATCCCGTTACATATAAACCAACTACATATCAAATCAAATTTCACTGTGGTGGGTTTTATTACATGGTCGCTGCCACATATATAGCCTCACCCTTCCCTGCATCCCGGTACTTGTCATGACAATGCTACGCCATCGTCAATGTCGCTTGAGAGAAAAATGACCCAGAGTGCCGCAATAGTGCCACGTGGGTGGCATATGTGCTAATGAAACGATGCCTGGAATACGCTAAATGCTTTCGTGATTTCCTATTATCGGGGTCAGAAAGGCTGTTAGTCTTATTGCGTCTCGTTAAGACCTAAGCCAACTACTGGGCTTCCCCCCAGTGTGCTACCCACAACAGTTGAATAGGTCCCGGGTACCTATTGATTGGCGAAAGGAGGCTTCGATTGGTAGGTAACATGAACTAAGCAGGCGATGATCCCAATAACGTGGCTAAGTATGTTGACCAGACCACACACTAGAAAGTGAAGAGACGACGACGTTTCGGTCCGTCCTGGACCATTCTCAAGTCGATTGTGAGAATGGTCACAATCGACTTGAGAATGGTCCAGGACGGACCGAAACGTCGTCGTCTCTTCACCTTCTAGTGTGTGGTCTGGTCAACATGAACTAACATCTTGCTCTGCCCCGGAATCGAACTCGGACTCGATTGAGGTTAATTCTTTATTGACTAGTTTGAAGGTCAGTTAATATTGCGAGAGTCAGACCTTTACCCACCTCGCGGTGGCCTAACGATCAAACACTGAAAATCCGTTGTTGGGGACAGGAAGCCTGCGCTTATGTTTGTTGAGGTCCCCCTCTGCCAACTACAACCCAGTATGCAACCCTCAACAGTTGCCTAAATCTCAGGTACCTATTAGACTACTAAATGAAAAAATATGCCCAACTGTTTTCCGTCCCGCCCGGGGTATGAGAACCCAGGTCCCTCTACTGCATACTGTGTCAATATTCCTGAAAATCACTAAATATTATCAAAATAATGCCAAAAAACAAGGCCACATAAAGATCAAATTTCCATAACGCTGCAAATTCAACAAAACTGCCGGATTCAACCGCCACCAACCAGCCTCCATCAACACATACACAAGAGCCAATGGCGTAATTTCCCCTGTCGTACCCCAACTTCAGGAGGCAAATGAAATTATTCAACGCGAAAGCGAAGGAAAAAAAATGAAAAAAAGAGCACCTGAGAATCCACAAGTCGTTAAAACTTTAGAGTAGTTGGAATGGAGCCTCCTAAGTTATATCTCGGAGCCTCCGGTGCTGACAACTTGGCTCTTGCAAGGAGAGAAAAGTATCATCTTTTGCAATCAATGGTCACTGAAACAACTCGGGAGAGGGGGGGAGGGGGGAAGAAGATTGGTGGCCTTCTTTCAGCGTGGAAAGTTGAAATGACTTTATGGGGGGTTTGGTGAAAGGTGGTTTAGTGGAGTCGTTGTGGCCAACCGGTTGGGTCTGGTCTAATTACCTCCTTTCCTTCCTCCCAGAACTGTTACATTCTCGGGTTGCGGGTTTTCTTCCTATTGGGGAGTGTTGTACATGCTACTATGGCGGTGTGTCCACTCACAGGACGAGTGACGCTGCCCAATAAACTCGCCCCTCGGGGCAAAATTTATATTTAAATTTAAATTCTCTATTACATGTTTAATTCTCTCCTGTTATCCTACTCACTTCTCTTGTTGCCTTGTGTCTTCCTCTTCCACCGCTTCTATTCTGCTCTGTAACCAATCAGTTTTTTTGTTTACATTCTATCTCCAAATTTCCTTTTGGGATTTGATTTCCTTCGGTATCCTGGCTTCAAGGTTGCAGTGTGATCTTTACTCCTGGTAAGTTTTTCTTCACTTTTGTCAAGTTTTTCTTCACTCCTGTCAAGTTTTTCTTCACTCCTGTCAAGTTTTTCTTCACTCCTGTGAAGTTTTTCCTCACACCTGTCAAGTTTTCCTTCACTCCTGTCAAGTTTTTCCTCACGCCTGTCAAGCTCTGCTTCTAAGTCTTCATTAACCTCATTCTTGTTTTCTGCATTTCTTCAAGTTACATTCTCAGAGAAGATGCCTCTTCTGAGAGCACTCTTATCTCTTCTTCTTTCTCTCCTTTTTCTTCATCTTCCAACATTTTTGCATGGCCTCTTGCTTCTTGTAGGTTAGAGTTCAATCCCCGACCGTCCAAGTGGTTGGGCACCATTCCTTTCCTTCGCCCTATCCTAAATCCTTATGCCCCTAATCTCTTCCAAGTGCTATATAGTCGTAATGACTTGGTGCTTTCATCTGATAATAATCTTACCTCTCACTAGTTCATTCAAGCTTTCTTTGTTGCACTATGTGAATTGCCTTCCTGGTTGTGGTGGTGCTGGTTGTGGTGGTGCTGGTAGTGGTGGTTGTGGTGGTTGAAGTGGTGGTGGTGGTAACTGTGTTAAGGTGTTGTCGATGAAAGTTAGTGTGTTTGAGAGTTGGTGTGAGATGCACTAATGATCGGATGAAGGACTAACTGATGCTGCGCCAGCATCCCCATCACCACAATGTCTTCCCCCACCACCACCATCATCTCCATCACCACCACCACTATCCCCATCACCACTACCATCTCCATCATGTCTTCCACTATCACCATCTATATCACCAAAAGGAAAAAAAAGCTGAAGGAACTACAGAGAACTAGGAACAGAGGACAATAAAGAGGGACTAAAAAGAACTAGAAATAAATACACCAAAGACAGAAGAGAAGCTGAGAGGCAAGTTGAAAATGACATTGCAGCAAAAGCTAAGGATTAAAGCTATTCTATAGCCATATATATGGTGAAAAGCAACAGTGCCAGACCATGTTTTCAGATTGAGGAGACAAAGGGCAGAATTTCAACAGAAAAAGATAATGAGGTATGTGAGGACCAAATCACACACTAGAAAGTGAAGGGACGACGACGTTTCGGTCCGTCCTGGAGCATTCTCAAGTCACAATCGACATGAGAATGGCCCAGGACGGACCGAAACGTCGTCGTCCCTTCACTTTCTAGTGTGTGGTTTGGTCAACTTATTTCAGCCATGTTATTGTGACTCCTCGCCTGCGTATGTGTCTCAGCAAAAAAGATTTCAGGAGTTCTATAGAATAGAACCAACATGGAGACCACACTTGCGAAAGTAATGGCCAGAAGAATCAGTGAATGCAGTCACGGTAGAGGAATCAATGAATGAAGAATCAGTGAATGCAGTCATGTGCAATGAATGCACAACCGAGTCACAGTGAGAGAGGAAGTTTCAGGGATGAGGTTTCAGGCTGGAGGAATGAAACAAGTAGGGTCCCACAAGACTCGGTCTTGTGGGACCGTCGCTGTTCCAAATTAATGTGAGCCATCTGCCCGAGGGAGTAAGCTCGTACATATCAATGCTTTCAGATGAAGCAAAGCCGACGAGGAATGATAAAAAACAGAGGACGACTGCAGGAAGTTACGGCAGGACCTTCACAAACTTCAGGAGTGGTCAAACGAATGGTATATGTAATTCAATCCCAACAAGTGTCATGTGATGAAGATGGGAAAGGGGTGAAAGGAGACTAGAAGGCATCTGCACCATAAGGGAAAGACGGCTACAGGAATTGGAAAGAGAGAAAGATAATCTGGGAGTAATATATTTCCATCACTAACACGGCAGGCACACATAAACAAAATAACATCAGCATCATATGAGACGTTAGCAAATATAAAAACCATTGTTGAGAAACCGAAATCAGGATTAACTCAAAGAAATCTACACAACATTTAATAAATCAATACTGGAATATTCAGGATGGGCAAGGAATCATTACCTTGTGAAGCAGAAAGCCCAAACTGGAAAAGTACAAATCTTTGCAACAAGACTGGTGCCAGGACTAAAAGGTGTCCCAATAATAGATAAGGTGGATAACGATAGCTTATGTATGTTGTGTTCCTTTGTGTGTGTACTCACCTTAGTTGAGTGTGTCTGTGTGTGTGTGTTCCCAGGTGTGTGTGTGTGTGTTCCCAGGTATGCGTGTGCGTGAACCTATGCATGTATAGGTATGTATGTTCCTATGTATATACGAGTGCATGAATATGCATATCCTTGCGTGTGCGCATGTGTGTATGTCTCTGTATATGCACGCGCATGTGAGTAGGCGAACATAAACGGCAAAAAGATATATATATTCATGCAGTGAAAACACGCCCACATCCTTGGAAATGTGTGTAAGAGCCGACTGTCAAGTGTCAGCCAAACGCTATTCCATTTGGTCTCTTCAACCCGAAATAAAACCATGTCAAGAACTCAATTTGTGGCCCCCCCCCTCCACCCTCAACCACCAGCCACCTAACAGGTTCTAAATCAACCCAACAGACAGACTTTAGCTCCCGGGAGTCAGCCGGTGCGGCGGGCTTCCCCTCTGTATGACAAAGATGATATTCAAGTCAGCATATCTGACTTAAGGTGATGGGAGAGGGAAGGGAAACTCATGGATAAAGTGGGGAATGGGGACGAGGTGCTTGGGGGGAATGGGTGTGGATCTAGAGAACTGTAGAGGGAGGGGCGAGGTCAGGAAAGTGGATCACCATCACTGGACGACAAAGGAAAACAAGACCGACAGAAGAGGAAAAAAAAATTATTGTCGAACCGAACGAAAAAGACTTTAATGTGAATCTGCAAGTCCGATACTGGAGAGTGTGTTGGGAAGTGTCCAGGGGCCGTGAATGGCAATACAGTGAAGACACTGCTCATATTCGCTGCCACATAGGACAGTGAGGGTGCTGCTCATATTCACTGCCACACAGGACAGTGAGGGTGCTGGTCATATTCACTGCCACACAGGACAGTGAGGGTGCTGGTCATATTCACTGCCACACAGGATAGTAAGGATGCTGCTCATATTCACTGCCACACAGGACAGTGAGGGTGCTGGTCATATTCACTGCCACACAGGACAGTGAGGGTGCTGGTCATATTCACTGCCACACAGGACAGTGAGGATGCTGCTCATATTCACTGCCACACAGGACAGTGAGGGTGCTGCTCATATTCACTGCCACACAGGACAGTGAGATGCTGCTCACATTCACTGCCACACAGGACAGTGAGATGCTGCTCACATTCACTGCCACACAGGACAGTGAAGATGCTGCACACATTCACTGCCACACAGGACAGTGAAGATGCTGCACACATTCACTGCCACACAGGACAGTGAGGGTCTAGTCCTCACTAGGTGTAACCACCACTAGTTCCAGTATCTAGCACCACAAAACTCCACAAGTGAACTGTAAGGAAGAGATATACTATAAAGTAAAGACTGGGGGGAGGGTGGTTTTAGGTGTAATGGCCCAATTCACTCTAAGTTTGTGATTGGTTGTGAAGCTGTTAGTCGAATTAGCATGCGAGTGACATCGAGACATGGTACATGCCATACAAAATAATCACGCGACATTATACTATCCATTTACGACACAGAACACTCTCCATACTAACTCTCAAGGAAGTCGATGACAATGTGCGAATTATCAAACGATCTAATAGAGTAAAGGTCACCCAGGCTAGGGGCTAGATCCACGAAGCAGTTACGCGAGTACTTACGCACCTGGGGTGCGTAAGTCGTCATTCACGAAGCAGTTAGGCAAGTACTTACGAACGTGTACATCTTTCCTCAATCTTTGACGGCTTTGGTTACATTTATTAAACAGTTTACAAGCTTGAGAACTTGCCAATCAACTATTGTTATTGTTATAAACAGCCTCCTGGGGCTTTGGAGTTCATTAACTGTTTAATAATTGTAAACAAAGCCACCAAAGATTGAGAAAAGATGGACAGGTTCGTAAGTGCTTGCGTAATTGCTTCGTGAATCTGGCCCAGGTTCGTAAGTGCATGCATAACTGCTTCGTGACTCTGGCCCCAGGAGTCTTACTTTGGGCATTAAGACCCGGAAGTATTTGACTGAGTGCTGACGATAATATACCGTTATTGCAGGCATGAGAATTGCCAAACAGTTCGAAGAGAGCTTCAATGTGTGTGTGGGCACAACCTTACAGGTGCTAAATTTTAATTTTTAAGTCCGCAATACGCATATCATGAGAATAAGAGAGTTTATAGTGGGAAATATGAGAGGTCAATAATCCCGAAATACCTCTCCTGTTTCAGAAACACTAAATTCTGCTCCACAAACCAAATGAGAATTATTTTTTTAGAGGATGATGGAGATCAGGCCTGACAGGGAAGAGTAGGCAGACTGCATGTTTGTGGACTACCAGGTGGCCGTTGACACTGTACATCACGGGTGATTGGTCAACACGTTACATAAACAAGCCAGTGGTTTAAGCACCCGAGAGTATATGTAATAGAAGACAGAGAGTTATAGGGTCAGAAAAAATATTGTAGAAAAGACCTGAAACTATCAGAATGGGCCAACGTGGTCTGAAAACTTAGATTATAACCCATTCTCTCCATTTCCAACCCATCTAGCTTATCGAGGGCGATGCATTGGCAACGTCACATTGCATTGGCAATTACAGTGGTTTAAAATGTAATAAATGGTCTTATTTAATCAAGATTGGTCGATTCTGTGAAAATTCCGACGTATTATATGAAAGTACAGAATGCCTGAAGCAGCTTTATCAAATCTAATGTTTGATTGGATTTAATAACACGTGAGCCATAGAGATGTCTTGGAGAGTTTCTTTTTCCTAATGACCTAAAATATATACGACTGATTAGGAGAGAAAACAAGATCAATACACAACTTTTAGAAAAACAGTGAAAATAAGAAACAGAAGTGAATTATCAAGGGGGGAAACATCAAAACATTATAGTCCTCGGAAGGGGTCAGGATAAGGATTTGGGATGGGGCGGGAGGCGGGTGGGAAGGAATAGTGCCCAATCACTTGGACGGTCGGGGATTGAACACTGACCTGCATGAAGCGAGACCGTCGCTCTACCGTCCACTCCAAGTGGTTGGATATATGAGGAACAGGGAAACGACTACAGACAGGGACTTAGAAGCTACGGAACTCGATCCAAACAGCACAGCTAAGGGAATTGACATGTACAACAGAATGATTCAAGGCGGGTCCCAAAGTCCGCTGCAGTTACCCCTCGTCGCTCTCTCATTAGAAAACGCCTCAATACGCAATGGTGCAGAGCAACACAAAACATTTTTGCATCTGGCAAACTTGAGTTTAGAGGATCGTTGCCGCCCTGTGAGGGAGGGAGGGAAACAGAGAGGGAGGGATGGAGGGATGGATGATGATAGGGAGTGTTGGAGGAAGGGTTAGAGGCTGGGAGGTAGTGACAGAATGTGGTATAGGGGAAAGTGAGATGAAAGAATGGAGAAAGTCTGAAAGAAATAAAGTAAAAGGGAGGGAACACGAGAAGGAAAGTGATACAGTAAGAGTAAGAGAGAGAGAGAGAGAGAGAGAGAGAGAGAGAGAGAGAGAGAGAGATGTATGTAACAAGGTGGCTATTACCCAATGCTTACACCTCTCCCCAGGACGCCTGACCTGACGCCATACAAGCAAGCTACATCCATTATTCTCGCTCACTGCTGAAGAGGGTCCCGGGCTGGGATCGAAATATACAGTCCATGTCTCCTCGTGTTTTCAAAATAGTGGGTTATTATTCCCTTTGATTGGTGCGCCATTGCACTTCATTCTCATATATATATATATATATATATATATATATATATATATATATACATATATTATATATATATATATATATATATATATATATATATATATATATATATACACATATATTTTATATATATATATATATATATATATATATATATATATACATCTATTATATATATATATATATATATATATATATATATATATATACACATATATATTATATATATATATATATATATATATATATATATATATATATATATATATATATATATATATATATATATATATATATATATATATATATATACAGCACTCTCTATGGAAATATCCTCCTAACACTATCTCATCGAGATCCTCCCTAGGGCCAACTACTGACCTGGCCCATGATGCAGACCACAACAGTTGCCTATCTCTAAAAGTACCTATTTCACCGGTTGATAAGCATCACGAATAGATGTACCAGATGAAAGGAAAACGTTAATTCCACTCGAACTGAACTCCGGGTCCCGCGGCTGTGAGTCGACGGCGTAGACAACTGCGACAAGGAACGAGACAGTTAGCGAGAGGTACAGAAAGCGAGATGGAGACTGGAGGCGGCTATATCGCCTACCCAACAATGGTGATGGAGGCGGCAAAGTGACGGTCATATTAGAGGAAAAAGAGGGATTAATAAACGAGAGGGACAAAGAGGGTGGTGTCGGGAGCCCCCAAGGGCTTAGGGTGACGGTAGGAAGGCCTCAATTGAGCACCGGAATGAGCCCTGATGCTTAAAATTGGAACGTGCTTCAGGCCAACAAACTGACATTTACATGCGAAATCGGATTAAAACTTCAGTCCCTTTGGAAAGTCTTCCATGTAGACGTAAATATTATTTGCGAGTCAGTGCGCTAGATCTAGTTATGCCAGCCTTACTCTGACGGCCGCTCGAACACTAACTTTCACAGGCTGGAGTTTGAACCGAGTTGTAACTTATAGGACATTCATGGTCTGTTCCCCTCTGGTAGTGGAGAGGGAATAAACTCAAACTGGGAGTCGAACTCCTTCTCTGCCACCGACTACCCAAGCCCCAACATCAGGGGATCTCTTCCCCTTGCCACCGACGTCCCAAGCCACCAACATCTGGGGTTCTCTCCCCTGCCACCGACCTCCCAAGCCACCAACATCAAGGGTTCTCTTCCGCCTGCCACCGACCTCCCAAGCCACCAACTTCAGGGGTTCTCTTTCCCCTGCCACCGACCTCCCAAGCCACCAACATCAGGGAATCTCTTCCCCTTGCCACCGACGTCCCAAGCCACCAACATCTGGGGTTCTCTTCCCCCTCCCACCCACCCCCCAAGCCACCGGCCAACTTCACTGTTCTAAGCTCGTCTTTGTGCCGAACAAGTTTATTTTGGCTGTGGCTTTGTTCAGAGGTTTAGAAGCAGCGGAGCCCGATTGTCAGGGAAGCCTCAGAGTTTGCTTTGGTTGTTAGCGGTAATCAAGTGTCTGGTTAGATTGTTAGAGGTTGTTATCTAGGGTTGTTAGCAGTGTTCCAAAGCTTGAATAGGTTGGCTGTGTTCTGGTGTGTAATTTTGGCCCGTTCAATGGTTCACTGACAATCCAACGTTTCCTTTCAATGGTCCACTAACAATCCAACGTTTCCTACCAGTGGTCCACTAACAATCCAACGTTTCCTTCCAATGGTCCACTAACAATCCAACGTTTCCTTCCAATGGTCCACTAACAATCCAACGTTTCCTTCCAATGGTCCACTAACAATCCAACGTTTCCTTCCAATGGTCCACTAACAATCCAACGTTTCCTTCCAATGGTCCACTAACAATCCAGTCTAACTTTCAAACACAGTTGCGGGTTACGTGTACTACTTCAACAAAAGAGCACAACATGAATGTCGATCATCTCAAATTGTCCTTCTCATACGAGCTTTGACTCTATTTCAAGCATCTATTTTTACCCAGGAATTTTCTGCCTCTAATCTAATTATTAATCTATTTTGTGTTGATACATTTAACACCACCTCATTAATATCCTCTTGATATATTCCTTCATTCATTTATCTGTCATCATCATGCCTCCTCTAACTAGTTTGTCTTTATTGAACATGTAAATTTCGTGCAGGTCGGGGTTCAATCCCCCGACCGGTTAAGTGGTTGGGCACCATTCCTTTCCCTCGTCCCATCCCAAATCCTTATCCTGACTCCCTTTCAAGGGCTATATAGTCGTAATGGCTTGGCGCTTTCCCCTCATAATTCCCTCCCATTATCCTATCCACTTCGGTCAGTACAACAAAGGCCTCACTTGTTGCAGGTCGGCGTTCGATTCCCAATGGTCCAAGGGCTTTGAATAGGGGTGGGGGGTAGGGCGGGGGGATCCGCCCCTTCATCCCATTTTTACCGGACATACATATGAAGGATGTGAGTGAATATGTCTCTCCCATACCAACCAACGGGCATCCTGCAAAGTCCTTATCTCCTACGTTCTCATAAAATAACACTTTCGTGTTTAACATCAACAACAGCGACGTGACGTATACGGTATATCAGGCGACGATTTTTTTTTTCGAGCTTTAAGCAAATGTTTTGAAAAGGAAGATGGGGAGAAAGGCACGTCTTCTAGACACTGACACACGCTGCCGCGCTAAAATTGTGAACTTAATAAATAACCCAGAAAACTGGTGGAGTGATACAAGCAGGCAGGCACACACACACACACACACACACTCACACACACACAGGTGTGTGTGTNTTATGCGATTAAAATTAATTAATTAGCCTCTCCAGCCTATCCACCATCCCCGCAGGTGGGGGACGGTAAGGCGAGTTGATCAGCTGTGAACGGAGATGAAAACATACATTATCTCAAGGTTAATTTCCTGTCTTGGGATAAACGGGTATCTGCTTACGTCTGTCTATCGTTCTCCTCTTCCGTCGTGGCCCCTCCCTTTCTCCCCTTTCCCACAATGGCCTCCTCTTTCTCTGTCCATCCAACCCTTTCCATCGCCAACACCCAGCCTCTTGATCGACACATCATGCACTCCTGATCCTTCTTCCCTCGAAAGGGATCAATTTAGAGCCCCCCTTACTAACCTTTTCTCGGTCCACGAGCCCTCTCTCAGTTCCATTCCTTTCCTAGAGCCCACTTTCCCTCTCTCCCTCCCCTTCACACCACCTACTGTCCTGTTCCAATTTCTGTCTCCCCCCCCCCGTCTTGTTGTTGATAAATAATGTCTCAATTTCCGTCCAAACCTCCCAACCTCCCATGTTCATGGTATATAGAATGGCGACATTTTTATTTGTTCCCCTTCATGAAGACACTCACACACACACACACACACTACTGCCTACGTGAGGTCAGTCTTAGAGTATGCCGCCTCATCATGGAGTCCCCAACTGAAGAAGCATATAATGAAACTGGAAAAGGTTCAGAGGTTTGCAACGAGACTCGTCCAGAGCTACGAGGGATGGAGTATGAGGAGCGCCTGAGGGAACTGTGCCTTACGACACTAGAAAGAAGAAGGAGAGGTGGGACATGATAGGAACGTATAAAATACTCAGAGGGATTGACAGAGTGGATATAGACGAATGTTCACACGGAATAGTAACAGAACGAGGGGACATGGATGGAAGTTGGAAACTCAGATGAGTCACAGAGATGTTAGGAAGTTTTCTTTTAGCGTGAGGGTAGTGGGAAAATGGAATGCACTTAAGGAACAGGTTGTGGAAGCAAATACTATTCATAATTTAAAACCAGGTATGATAGGGAAATGGGACAGGAGTCATTGCTGTAAACAACTGATGCTCGAAAGGCGGGATCCAAGAGTCAATGCTCGATCCTGCAGACACATATAGGTGAGTACATATAGGTGAGTACACGTGTCAATCTCAGTTGATTGACAGCTGAGAGGCGGGATCAAAGAGCCAAAGCTCAATCCGTGCAAGCACAACTAGGTGAGTACCCACACTTACACACACACACCTAGAACCTGAGCACCTTCCAGGTGAGAAAACACACTGAGAACCAGGACTCACTAAACACCGTAGGACAAGGCACTCTGTTCTTGTAGTGCTGACGAACCCAACTGCAATTCTATGCAAACCTCTTTCTATAAGTTTCAGTGAGTCATTGGAGAGTGGAGAACTACCAGACAGCAAGAAGGTGGCCAATTCCCAACACTTCTATTGGGGGGGATAAACAATAGGCATTAACCTGGTGGTCTGTACAGTTAATACATACACACTACAAGGTTTTATAGAAATTACTTAGAGGCAGACCAGTGGAACACTCTAAACATATCAATGTTTGAAACAAAGCTGCAAAATGGATGAATAAAAAGGGAAGTTACGTCTGACTAACATACAGGAATTCCATGAACAAAGATATCAGTTATCACGCAGGAAAGAAGAAGATGGGTTGACTGCATTTTTCTGGGTTGGCAGAGAGTCGTTGAACACCGTTCCACATCGAAGCCTGCCCCGCACACAGTCTTCAAAAGCTAGCTTGAGTGACTGGCGCCGAGCTAAACTAAGTGAGAGTATACCTATCCAAATGAGAGCAGAATGCAAGTGCCGCACTATGAGACAAGGATAACGAGGCCACTGGGCATCAAAAGGCAACAACAAGCTTTATAAAGGTAAAAAAAAAAAACAGATTTGAAAAAACATCACCAGTCACCAACAGAATAAAAAATTGTTTCAAAACAGGTTATAACAATCATCCAAAGTTACAACTCAGAACGGAGGAGTTTCAAAATAAGTTAAAACAATCACCAACAGTCATAAAACGGAAAGGAAGACTTTCACGCCAGGTTAAAACAATCCCAAAACGCTTCAACTCACCGCTTCAAACAACAAAGTATCATCACTAATTAACCCTCAGGTAATCGTATACCGGAGGGCCTAACCGGATCACTTAACGCCTCAACTCCTCAACTCTCATTAACCGAATTTCACTAATGAACATAATCATTACACTCCGAAAATTAGACCGGATGTCAGTTCTCCATTAATCCTCTTAATTTAAATCATTTTCGCATGTGCCTATATTGCCCCCGTAAGCTCTCTGCCAGCTCTAAAGAGCTTTATTTAGTGCTTGTTGGCAGCTCTAATCAACTCTCCTGTTGGGCTTTAACCCACCTGGGAAGTTATTAGAGTCAAACTCCCTTTATGATTTAGTTATAAAGTCATTCCAACCACAGAACTTGACAGCAAAATAAAATCAAAAGAAACAGTGAGTCTGTGTCTACAGAACAATAATAAACAATAGATTGTGATCAGGTTGATTGTGATAATAGATTGTGAACAGGTAGATCTGAAGGATTGCAACAGTCACAAAGTTAGGGTATCGTAAAAGTGGGTATCGTCAAACTGAAGCATATTAAGTGAAATAATATAGTGAAATAATAATAAAAAAATAAAAAAAAACGTATTATTTCCTCCACTAAGTACATTTACTCTGCTGTCTTGTAGAGCTAAACCTCTGTTAGCAGCTGGAACTCTGTTGCTGTGGGATGAAACGATGATAATGGTTGAAGAATATATTTCTGAGATGAGTCTGATATAAGGACCATGTTGTATACCATCAAAACAAGCAGTTTGTGTTATATATATGAGTTGATAAAGATGTTTTAGCAATACAATGAAATTGGTCCCAGCTAATACATTAATCCATGCAATGTTGCATGGAGATAAAATGCAATATGATGCCCTCTTATCTAGTATTATTAGCTGAGCTCCCTGATTAGCTGCTACTGTTATCTCTGGCACGCTGTGATTAATTCTGTCATTAGCGAGAGAGAGAGTGAGAGAGAGACAGTGTGTACTCACCTATTTGTGCTTGCGGGGATTGAGCTCTTGCTCTTTGGTCCCGCCTCTCAACCGTCAATCAACAGGTGTACAGGTTCCTGAGCCTATTGGGCTCTATCATATCTACACTTGAAACTGTGTATGGAGTCAGCCTCCACCACATTCACTTCCTAATGCATTCCATTTGTCAACCACTCTGACACTAAAAAAAATTCTTTCTAATATCTCTGTGGCTCATTTGGGCACTCAGTTTCCACCTGTGTGTGTGTGTGTGTGTGTGTGTGTGTGTGTGTGTGTGTGTGTGTGTGTGTGTGTGGTGTGGTGTGTGGTGTGTGTGTGCATTCACCTATTTGTGCTTGGGGGGTTGAGCTCTGCTCTTTCGGCCCGCCTCTCAACTGCCAATCAACTGTTTCTAATACTACTATTTTTCCCCACACATACATACACATACAACACCAGGAAGCAGCCCGTGACAGCTGACTAACTCCCAGGTACCTATTTTACTGCTAGGTAACAGGTGCATCAGGGTGAAAGAAACTTTGCCCATCGTTTCTCGCCGGCGCCGGGAATCGAACCCGGGCCACAGGATCACGTGTCCAGCGTGCTATCCACACAGCCACCGGCGCCCGAGTGTGTGTGGTGTGTGTGGATGCGTGGTGAGAGAGAGTGAGAGTGAGAGAGAGAGAGAGAGAGAGAGAGAGAGAGAGAGAGAGAGAGAGAGAGGAGAGAGAGAGAGAGAGAGAGACTTTTTATTACTTCTCTTTACTCTGCCTTTTATACACAGCAACTATGCAGTTTAAGCCAGACTCGTTGAGCGTGTGTGTGTGGGTAGTAACCCAGTGACAGGTGGCAGAGTGGGAAGACCACCTATTCAGCACCTCACCCATCCTACCCATTCCCTGGGTGGCATGGTGGGGGAGGGGGGGGGGGGAATTGCCTCACCAATTACCTACATCCTTGCTGGTTCTGAACTATTATGCTATGTGATAATTTGATCCGTGCTAACACATTCGCTCGAAAGCAGACCAGAACGAGCGACCACTTTGCTAAGTGGGTCCCACTGCCACTTTGCCCGTGGAGTCCCCTCTTGTGTATCAGAGCGACCTTCTTCATCGCAGTCCCCTCTAGCTTAAAACCTTCTTACCAGCCAAAAGTATTTCCTCAATTTTTATATTAAGATCAAATGGATCAAAATTTGGTGCCTATATTCAGAAGTCTATTATGAAGAGAGTTGGCTTAGCTAGCATGATTATATAGTACATAAATAGGATACGAAGACAGGATAGAAAATGGTAGGTGAACTTAGTAGGAGGGGGGAACTATGACAAACCATTGGACCATCGAGAATCAAACTCCGACCTGCAAGAATTTGACGCCATTGCTGTAGTGACGAAAGTGGCTAGCGTCTAGGTACAGATAGTTCCAAACCATGACCAAGAACATTCCAAGGATCTAGCAAGAGGAGCGGACGGTCTGACGAGGCAAGCAGGGACACCTTTCCAAAATTTGTTGTGCTTCAAACCTTTCCAAAATCCGTAGTGCTTCTAACAACAAAAGGACTCTGGAATGCCCTAGCTGGCTGTGTTCCAGAGCGGTCTGGACTTGGCACAGGCGCCGGGATGCGACTGGAATATTGGCAACCTTCCTGTGGCCGACGATGACTTATTGTGTCTCAGATTAATTAAATCCATATAGAAGCGAGGCAGCAATTTGTATAAATATGATGTACACATGACATGATGTAAACACGCACACACAAAATGTGTATATATGTGTGTGTGTAGGTGTGTGTGCGTGTGTGTGTGTGTGTGTGTGTGTGGTGTGTGTGGTGTGTGTGTGTGTGTGTGTGTGTGTGCGTGTGTGCGCGTGCGTGTGTGTGTGGGGTGGTGTGTGTGTGTGTGTGTGTGTGTGTTGTGTGTGTGTGTGCGGTGTGTGTGTGTGATATGTTACAATGGTGATATATCATTGTGAGTGTAATATATCACACTGTGATATATCAACACAATGGTGTTGATATATCAATTAACATCATTTTGAAGCAACAGAGTGACTTCAACTCTAGTTCTGGTTCTCGTTAAATTTACTAGTTATTAGCGATAGTTTTAAGTGGTTAACTAATTCTTTTTATTTTAACTAGCGAAGGTTTTTTTTTAACTAATTAAAGTTGAAAATACAACAGGAGAAAAGAAACAGCAGAAGAGAAAGAAAAAGAAGGAACACATGGAAAGAGTAAAATATAATAAAAAGAAGAATCGTGAAAAGGACATAAGAAAGGTAATGAAAGAAGGAAGACGAAGAACACGAAGGATAGTGGGAGCTAGTAAAGTGAGTAAAATAAGGAAGGATTATTAAATATAATATATTGTGTCAGAGGGAGGAGAATAATACGAATGACGGAATGAAATGAGAGAGAGAAGAGGAAAGTGGGAAGGGAAACACAGGAGGAGGAAAAACACAAAGGAAAGCGATATGAGTGAGAGTAATTAGGAAGACAAGCCAGGGACAGACGAAAAATTAGAGAGAGAGAGAGAGAGAGAGAGAGAGAGAGAGAGAGAGAGAGAGAGAGAGAGAGAGAGAGAGAGAGAGAGAGAGAGAAGAGAGAGAGAGAGAGAGAGAGAGAGAGAGAGAGACGAGAGAAATAGAGAGAGACAGACACAGAGAGAGAGGACTGCCAATAACACACATACCAAAGCCTTCGTAAACCGAAAAGAAATGTTTGTGTAGGGTTCGATCCCCGAGGCCCCACCAGCCCACATACCGTCACAATAACCAGGCGTTCCTCTCACACCGCCAGACATCCCGTTACATATAAACCAACTACATATCAAATCAAATTTCACATGTGTGGGTTTTATTACATGGTCGCTGCCACATATATAGCCTCACCCTTCCATGCACCCCGGTACTTGTCATGACAATGCTACGCCATCGTCAATGTCGCTAGAGAGAAAAATGACCCATAGTGCCGCAATAGTGCCACGTGGGTGGCATATGTGCTAATGAAACGATGCCTGGAATACGCTAAATGCTTTCGTGATTTCCTATTATCGGGGTCAGAAAGGCTGTTAGTCTTATTGCGGTCTCGTTAAGACCTAAGCCAACTACTGGGCTTCCCCAGTGTGCTACCCACAACAGTTGAATAGGTCCCGGGTACCTATTGATTGGCGAAAAGAGGCTTTGATTGGTAGGTAACATGAACTAAGCAGGCGATGAGTCACAATAACGTGGCTAAAGTATGTTGACCAGACCACACACTAGAAGGTGAAGAGACGACGACGTTTCGGTCCGTCCTGGACCATTCTCAAGTCGATTGTGAGAATGGTCACAATCGACTTGAGAATGGTCCAGGACGGACCGAAACGTCGTCGTCTCTTCACCTTCTAGTGTGTGGTCTGGTCAACATGAACTAACATCTTGCTCTGCCCCGGGAATCGAACTCGGACTCGATTGAGGTTAATTCTGCTATTGACTAGTTTGAAGGTCAGTTAATATTACGAGAGTCAGACCTTTAACCCACCTCGCGGTGGCCTAACGATCAAACACTGAAAATCCGTTGTTGGGGACAGGAAGCCTGCGCTTATGTTTGTTGAGGTCCCCCTCTGCCAACTACAACCCAGTATGCAACCCTCAACAGTTGCCTAAATCTCAGGTACCTATTAGACTACTAAATGAAAAATATGCCCAACTGTTTCCGTCCCGCCCGGGGTATGAGAACCCAGCTCCCTCTACTGCATGCTGTGTCAATATTCCCGAAAATCACTAAATATTATCAAAATAATGCCAAAAACAAGGCCACATAAAGATCAAATTTCCATAACGCTGCAAATTCAACAAAACTGCCGGATTCACCGCCACCAACAAGCCTCCATCAACACATACACAAGAGCCAATGGCGTAATTCCCCTGTCGTACCCCAACTTCAGGAGGCAAATGAAATTATTCAACGCGAAAGCGAAGGAAAAAAAAAATGAAAAAAGAGCACCTGAGAATCCACAAGTCGTTAAAACTTTAGAGTAGTTGGAATGGAGCCTCCTAAGTTATCTCAGAGCCTCCGGTGCTGACAACTTGGCTCTTGCAAGGAGAGAAAAGTATCATCTTTTGCAATCAATGGTCACTGAAACAACTCGGGAGAGGGGGGGAGGGGGGGAAGAAGATTGGTGGCCTTCTTTCAGCGTGAAAGTTGAAATGACTTTATGGGGGGGTTTGGTAAAAGGTGGTTTAGTGGAGTCGTTGTGGCCAACCGGTTGGGTCTGGTCTAATTACCTCCTTTCCTTCCTGCCAGAACTGTTACATTCTCGGGTTGCGGGTTTTCTTCCTATTGGGGAGTGTTGTACATGCTACTATGGCGGTGTGTCCACTCACAGGACGAGTGGCGCTGCCCAATAACTCGCCCCTCGGGGCAAAATTTATATTTAAATTTAAATTCTCTATTACATGTTTAATTCTCTCCTGTTATCCTATTCACTTCTTTTGTTGCCTTGTTCTTCCTCTTCCACCGCTTCTATTCTGCTCTGTAACCAATCAGTTTTTTGTTTACATTCTATCTCCAAAATTTCTTTTGGATTTGATTTCCTTCGGGTATCCTGGCTTCAAGGTTGCAGTGTGATCTTTACTCCTGGTAAGTTTTTCTTCACTTTTGTCAAGTTTTTCTTCACTCCTGTCAAGTTTTTCTTCACTCCTGTCAAGTTTTCTTCACTCCTGTGAAGTTTTTCCTCACACCTGTCAAGCTCTGCATCTAAGTCTTCATTAACCTCATTCTTGTTTTCTGCATTTCTTCAAGTTACATTCTCAGAGAAGATGCCTCTTCTGAGAGCATTCTTATCTCTCTTCTTTCTCTCCTTTTTCTTCATCTTCCAACATTTTTGCATGGCCTCTTGCTTCTTGCAGGTTGGAGTTCAATCCCCGACCGTCCAAGTGGTTGGGCACCATTCCTTTCCTTCGCCCTATCCTAAATCCTTATGCCCCTAATCTTCCAAGTGCTATATAGTCGTAATGACTTGGTGCTTCATCTGATAATAATCTTACCTCTCACTAGTTCATTCAAGCTTTCTTTGTTGCACAATTGAATTGCCTATGTTGTGGTGGTGGTGGTGATGATTGTGGTGGTTGTGGTTGTGGTGGTTGTGGTGGTGGTGGGTGGTGTGGGGTTGTGGTGGTTGTGGTGGTGCTGGTTGTGGTTGTGGTGGTGCTGGTTGTGCTGGTGCTGGTAGTGGTGGTGTGGTGGTTGAAGTGGTGGTAACTGTGTTAAGGTGTTGTCGATGAAAGTTAGTGTGTTTGAGAGCTGGTGTGAGATGCACTAATGATCGGATGAAGGACTAACTGATGCTGCGCCAGCATCCCCATCACCACAATGTCCTCCCCCACCACCACCATCATCTCCATCACCACCACCACTATTCCCATCACCACCACCATCTCCATCATCACCATCATGTCTTCCACTATCACCATCTATATCACCAAAAGGAAAAAAAAGCTGGAGGCACTAAAGAAACCTAGGAACAGGGCACAATAAAGAGGCTCCAAAGAGAACTAGAAATAAATACACCAAAGACAGAAGAGAAGCTGAGAGGCAAGTTGAAAATGGCATTGCGGCAAAAGCTAAGGACTAAAGCTATTCTATAGCCATATATATGGAGAAAAACAACAGTGCCAGACCATGTTTTCAGATTGAGGAGACAAAGGGCAGAATTTCAACAGAAAAAGATAATGAGGTATGTGAGGACCAAATCACACACTAGAAAGTGAAGGGACGACGACGTTTCGGTCCGTCCTGGAGCATTCTCAAGTCACAATCGACATGAGAATGGCCCAGGACGGACCGAAACGTCGTCGTCCCTTCACTTTCTAGTGTGTGGTTTGGTCAACTTATTTCAGCCATGTTATTGTGACTCCTCGCCTGCATATGTGTCTCAGCAAAAAAGATTTCAGGAGTTCTATAGAATAGAACCAACATGGAGACCAACTTGCGAAAGTAATGGCCAGAAGAATCAGTGAATGCAGTCACGGTAGAGGAATCAATGAATGAAGAATCAGTGAATGCAGTCATGTGCAATGAATGCACAACCGAGTCACAGTGAGAGAGGAAGTTTCAGGGAAGAGGTTTCAGGCTGGAGGAATGAAACAAGTAGGGTCCCACAAGACTCGGTCTTGTGGGACCGTCGCTGTTCCAAATTAATGTGAGCCATCTGCCCGAGGGAGTAAGCTCGTACATATCAATGCTTTCAGATGAAGCAAAGCCGACGAGGAATGATAAAAACAGAGGACGACTGCAGGAAGTTACGGCAGGACCTTCACAAACTTCAGGAGTGGTCAAACGAATGGTTATGTAATTCAATCCCAACAAGTGTCATGTGATGAAGATGGGAAAGGGGTGAAAGGAGACTAGAAGGCATCTGCACCATAAGGAAAGCGGCTACAGGAATTGGAGAGAAAGATAATCTGGGAGCAATATATTTCCATCACTAACACGGCAGGCACACATAAACAAAATAACATCAGCATCATATGAGACGTTAGCAAATATAAAAACCATTGTTGAGAAACCGAAATCAGGATTAACTCAAAGAAATCTACACAACATTTAATAAATCAATACTGGAATATTCAGGATGGGCAAGGAATCATTACCTTGTGAAGCAGAAAGCCCAAACTGGAAAAGTACAAATCTTTGCAACAAGACTGGTGCCAGGACTAAAAGGTGTCCCATAATAGATAAGGTGGATAACGATAGTGTATGTTGTGTTCCTTTGTGTGTGTACTCACCTTAGTTGAGTGTGTCTGTGTGTGTGTGTTCCCAGGTGTGTGTGTGTGTGTGTGTTCCCAGGTATGCGTGTGCGTGTACCTATGCATGTATAGGTATGTATGTTCCTATGTATATACGAGTGCATGAATATGCATATCCTTGCGTGTGCGCATGTGTGTATGTCTCTGTATATGCACGCACATGTGAGTAGGCGAACCTAAACGGCAAAAAGATATATATATTCATGCAGTGAAAACACGCCCACATCCTTGGAAATGTGTGTAAGAGCCGACTGTCAAGTGTCAGCCAAACGCTATTCCATTTGATCTCTTCAACCCGAAATAAAACCATGTCAAGAACTCAATTTGTGGCCCCCCCCCGTCCACCCTCAACCACCAGCCACCTAACAGGTTCTAAATCAACCCAACAGACAGACTTTAGCTCCCGGGAGTCAGCCGGTGCGGCGGGCTTCCCCTCTGTATGACAAAGATGATATTCAAGTCAGCATATCTGACTTAAGGTGATGGGAGAGGGAAGGGAAACTCATGGATAAAGTGGGGAATGGGGACGAGGTGCTTGGGGGGAATGGGTGTGGATCTAGAGAACTGTAGAGGGAGGGGCGAGGTCAGGAAAGTGGATCACCATCACTGGACGACAAAGGAAAACAAGACCGACAGAAGAGGAAAAAAAAATTATTGTCGAACCGAACGAAAAAGACTTTAATGTGAATCTGCAAGTCCGATACTGGAGAGTGTGTTGGGAAGTGTCCAGGGGCCGTGAATGGCAATACAGTGAAGACACTGCTCATATTCGCTGCCACACAGGACAGTGAGGGTGCTGCTCATATTCACTGCCACACAGGACAGTGAGGGTGCTGCTCATATTCACTGCCACACAGGACAGTGAAGATGCTGCTCACATTCACTGCCACACAGGACAGTGAAGATGCTGCACACATTCACTGCCACACAGGACAGTGAAGATGCTGCTCACATTCACTGCCACACAGGACAGTGAAGATGCTGCTCACATTCACTGCCACACAGGACAGTGAAGATGCTGCTCACAGTCACTGCCACACAGGACAGTGAAGATGCTGCTCACATTCACTGCCACACAGGACAGTGAAGATGCTGCTCATATTCACTGCCACACAGGACAGTGAAGATGCTGCTCACAGTCACTGCCACACAGGACAGTGAAGATGCTGCTCACATTCACTGCCACACAGGACAGTGAAGATGCTGCTCACAGTCACTGCCACACAGGACAGTGAAGATGCTGCTCACAGTCACTGCCACACAGGACAGTGAAGATGCTGCTCACATTCACTGCCACACAGGACAGCGAAGATGCTGCTCACAGTCACTGCCACACAGGACAATGAAGATGCTGCTCACATTCACTGCCACACAGGACAGTGAAGATGCTGCCCACATTCACTGCCACACAGGACAGTGAAGATGCTGCTCACATTCACTGCCACACAGGACAGTAAAGATGCTGCACACATTCACTGCCACACAGGACAGTAAAGATGCTGCACACATTCACTGCCACACAGGACAGTAAAGATGCTGCTCACATTCACTGCCACACAGGACAGTAAAGATGCTGCACACATTCACTGCCACACAGGACAGTAAAGATGCTGCTCACATTCACTGCCACACAGGACAGTAAAGATGCTGCACACATTCACTGCCACACAGGACAGTAAAGATGCTGCACACATTCACTGCCACACAGGACAGTGAGGATGCTGCTCACATTCACTGCCACACAGGACAGTAAAGATGCTGCACACATTCACTGCCACACAGGACAGTAAAGATGCTGCACACATTCACTGCCACACAGGACAGTGAAGATGCTGCACATATTCACTGCCACACAGGACAGTGAAGATGCTGCACATATTCACTGCCACACAGGACAGTGAGGATGCTGCTCACATTCACTGCCACACAGGACAGTGAAGATGCTGCTCACATTCACTGCCACACAGGACAGTGAGGATCTAGTCCTCACTAGGTGTAACCACCACTAGTTCCAGTATCTAGCACCACAAAACTCCACAAGTGAACTGTAAGGAAGAGATATACTATAAAGTAAAGACTGGGGGAAGGGTGGTTTTAGGTGCAATGGCCCAATTTACTCTAAGTTTGTGATTGGTTGTGAAGCTGTTAGTCGAATTAGCATGCGAGTGACATCGAGACATGGTCCATGCCGTACAAAATAATCACGGGACACTATACTATCCATTTACAACACAGAACACTCTCCATACTAACTCTCAAGGAAGTCGATGACAATGTGCGAATTATCAAACGAACTAATAGAGTAAAGGTCACCCAGGCTAGGGGCTAGATCCACGAAGCAGTTACGCGAGTACTTACGCACCTGGGGTGCGTAAGTCGTCATTCACGAAGCAGTTAGGCAAGAACTTACGAACGTGTACATCTTTCCTCAATCTTTGACGGCTTTGGTTACATTTATTAAACAGTTTACAACCTTGAAAACTTGCTAATCAACTATTGTTATTGTTATAAACAGCCTCCTGGGGCTTTGGAGTTCATTAACTGTTTAATAATTGTAAACAAAGCCACCAAAGATTGAGAAAAGATGGACAGGTTCGTAAGTGCTTGCGTAATTGCTTCGTGAATCTGGCCCAGGTTCGTAAGTGCATGCATAACTGCTTCGTGACTCTGGCCCCAGGAGTCTTACTTTGGGCATTAAGACCCGGAAGTATTTGACTGAGTGCTGACGATAATATACCGTCATTGCAGGCATGAGAATTGCCAAACAGTTCGAAGAGAGCTTCAATGTGTGTGTGGGCACAACCTTACAGGTGCTAAATTTTAATTTTTAAGTCCGCAATACGCATATCATGAGAATAAGAGAGTTTATAGTGGGAAATATGAGAGGTCAATAATCCCGAAATACCTCTCCTGTTTCAGAAACACTACATTCTGCTCCACAAACCAAATGAGAATTATTTTTTTAGAGGATGATGGAGATCAGGCCTGACAGGGAAGAGTAGGCAGACTGCATGTTTGTGGACTACCAGGTGGCCGTTGACACTGTACATCACGGGTGATTGGTCAACACGTTACATAAACAAGCCAGTGGTTTAAGCACCCGAGAGTATATGTAATAGAAGACAGAGAGTTATAGGGTCAGAAAAAATATTGTAGAAAAGACCTGAAACTATCAGAATGGGCCAACGTGGTCTGAAAACTTAGATTATAACCCATTCTCTCCATTTCCAACCCATCTAGCTTATCGAGGGCGATGCATTGGCAACGTCACATTGCATTGGCAATTACAGTGGTTTAAAATGTAATAAATGGTCTTATTTAATCAAGATTGGTCGATTCTGTGAAAATTCCGACGTATTATATGAAAGTACAGAATGCCTGAAGCAGCTTTATCAAATCTAATGTTTGATTGGATTTAATAACACGTGAGCCATAGAGATGTCTTGAAGAGTTTCTTTTTCCTAATGACCTAAAATATATACGAGTGATTAGGAGAGAAAACAAGATCAATACACAACTTTTAGAAAAACAGTGAAAATAAGAAACAGAAGGGAATTATCAAGGGGGGAAACATCAAGCCATTACGACTATATAGTACTCGGAAGGGGGTCAGGATAAGGATTTGGGATGGGACGGGAGGCGGTGGGAAGAAATAGTGCCCAATCATTTGGACGGTCGGGGATTGAACACTGACCTGCATGAAGCGAGACCGTCGCTCTACCGTCCACCCCAAGTGGTTGGATATATGAGGAACAGGAGTCAATGCATCGAAACGACTACAGACAGGGCTTAGAAGCTACGGAACTCGATCCAGCCAGCACAGCTAAGGGAATTGACATGTACAACAGAATGATTCAAGGCGGGTCCCAAAGTCCGCTGCAGTTACCCCTCGTCGCTCTCTCATTAGAAAACGCCTCAATACGCAATGGTGCAGAGCAACACAAAACATTTTTGCATCTGGCAAACTTGAGTTTAGAGGATCGTTGCCGCCCTGTGAGGGAGGGAGGGAAACAGAGAGGGAGGGATGGAGGGATGGATGATGATAGGGAGTGTTGGAGGAAGGGTTAGAGGCTGGGAGGTAGTGACAGAATGTGGTATAGGGGAAAGTGAGATGAAAGAATGGAGAAAGTCTGAAAGAAATAAAGTAAAAGGGAGGGAACACGAGAAGGAAAGTGATACAGTAACAGAGAGAGAGAGAGAGAGAGAGAGAGAGAGAGAGAGAGAGAGAGAGATGTATGTAACAAGGTGGCTATTACCCAATGCTTACACCTCTCCCCAGGACGCCTGACCTGACGCCATACAAGCAAGCTACATCCATTATTCTCGCTCACTGCTGAAGAGGGTCCCGGGCTGGGATCGAAATATACAGTCCATGTTCCTCGTGTTTTCAAAATAGTGGGTTATTATTCCCTTTGATTGGTGCGCCATTGCACTTCATTCTCATATATATATATATATATATATATATATATATATATATATATATATATATACACATATATTATATATATATACACATATATATATATATATATATATATATATATATATATATATATATATATATATATATATATATATACACATATATTATATATACACATATATATATATATATATATATATATATATATATATATATATATATATATATATATATATATATATATATATATATATATATATATATATATATATATATATATATATATATATATATATATATATATATATACAGCACTCTCTATGGAAATATCCTCCTAACACTATCTCATCGAGATCCTCCCTAGGGCCAACTACTGACCTGTCCCATGATGCAGACCACAACAGTTGCCTATCTCTAAAAGTACCTATTTCACCGGTTGATAAGCATCACGAATAGATGTACCAGATGAAAGGAAAACGTTAATTCCACTCGAACTGAACTCCGGGTCCCACGGCTGTGAGTCGACGGCGTAGACAACTGCGACAAGGAACGAGACAGTTAGCGAGAGGTACAGAAAGCGAGATGGAGACTGGAGGCGGCTATATCGCCTGCCCAGTAATGGTGATGGAGGCGGCAAAGTGACGGTCATATTAGAGGAAAAAGAGGGATTAATAAACGAGAGGGACAAAGAGGGTGGTGTCGGGAGCCCCCAAGGGCTTAGGGTGACGGTAGGAAGGCCTCAATTGAGCACCGGAATGAGCCCTGATGCTTAAAATTGGAACGTGCTTCAGGCCAACAAACTGACATTTACATGCGAAATCGGATTAAAACTTCAGTCCCTTTGGAAAGTCTTCCATGTAGACGTAAATATTATTTGCGAGTCAGTGCGCTAGATCTAGTTATGCCAGCCTTACTCTGACGGCCGCTCGAACACTAACTTTCACAGGCTGGAGTTTGAACCGAGTTGTAACTTATAGCACATTCATGGTCTGTTCCCCTCTGGTAGTGGAGAGGGAATAAACTCAAACTGGGAGTCGAACTCCTTCTCTGCCACCGACTACCCAAGCCCCAACATCAGGGGATCTCTTCCCCTGCCACCGACCTCCCAAGCCATCAACTTCAGGGGTTCTCTTTCCCCTGCCACCGGCCTCGCAAGCCACCAACATCAGGGGTTCTCTTCCCTGCCACCAACGTCCCAAGCCACCAACATCAGGGGTTCTCTTCCGCCTGCCACCGACCTCCCAAGCCATCAACTTCAGGGGTTCTCTTTCCCCTGCCACCGGCCTCCCAAGCCACCAACATCAGGGTTCTCTCCCCTGCCACCGACGTCCCAAGCCACCAATATCAGGGGTTCTCTTCCCTGCCACCGACCTCCCAAGCCACCGGCCAAGCTTCACTGTTCTAAGCTCGTCTTTGTGCCGAACAAGTTTATTTTGGCTGTGGCTTTGTTCAGAGGTTTAGAAGCAGCGGAGCCCGATTGTCAGGGAAGCCTCAGAGTTTGCTTTGGTTGTTAGCGGTAATCAAGTGTCTGGTTAGGTTGTTAGAGGTTGTTATCTAGAGTTGTTAGCAGTGTTCCAAAGCTTGAATAGGTTGGCTGTGTTCTGGTGTGTAATTTTGGCCCTTCCAGTGATCCACTAACAATCCAACGTTCCCTTCCAGTGATCCACTAACAATCCAACGTTCCCTTCCAGTGATCCACTAACAATCCAACGTTCCCTTCCAGTGATCCACTAACAATCCAACGTTTTCTTCCAGTGATCCACTAACAATCCAACGTTCCCTTCCAGTGATCCACTAACAATCCAACGTTTTCTTCCAGTGATCCACTAACAATCCAACGTTTTCTTCCAGTGATCCACTAACAATCCAACGTTCCCTTCCAGTGATCCACTAACAATCCAACGTTTTCTTCCAGTGATCCACTAACAATCCAACGTTTTCTTCCAGTGATCCACTAACAATCCAACGTTTTCTTCCAGTGATCCACTAACAATCCAACGTTTTCTTCCAGTGATCCACTAACAATCCAACGTTCCCTTCCAGTGATCCACTAACAATCCAACGTTCCCTTCCAATGATCCACTAACAATCGACCGTTTCCTTCCAATGGTCCACTAACAATCCAGTCTAACTTTCAACACAGTTGCGGGTTACGTGTACTACTTCAACAAAAGAGCACAACATGAATGTCGATCATCTCAAATTGTCCTTCTCATACGAGCTTTGACTCTATTTCAAGCATCTATTTTTACCCAGG
>WNGS01165751.1:13084561-13099959 GCA_020271785.1 Procambarus virginalis
GGGTTGTTATCAAGTTCGTGAGGGAGGAGGAGTACCAAGACTTCCTCCGTCCGTACGAGGGGTGTACGTTGCTGTTGCCGGGTGATGCCGGCTCTGTACTCTGGAGGAGTACTCCGGGGATGAGGCGGTGGCAGTCCCATTAGCTGCTGCGGCTCCCCTGCATCGCCCAACATGCCTCCGGTTGTTCCTGTCCCTCCTCCGGGTATTACTGTGCCGTTGGATGATCTCTCTGCTCCTGTCACTGTCCCCGCTGCTCCCATGGGCCTTCCTGGTGCTCACTGTGGGGCGTCGCCGTCTTCTCCCTCATCTTCGGCTGCTGCGCCTGGCCCTGTGTCCTTGCCTCGGGTCCCGGCTGTGCTGGGTGCTGAGGTGGGGGTGGGGCCTGCTGCAGTGTGTGGCCTGGTTTCCCCTGTGGTAGAGGCTGCTGCCTTTCTGCGTCGGGCGTCGGTTCGTCCAGCTGGTGGTACCCGTGTTTCTGAGTCCGCTTCAGGCTCTGACGATATCCGGCCAGAGCCCAAACGTTCCCGGCGTTCGTCTTCTGCCTGGGCCGATGTTGGGGAATTCAGTGATTGTGGGTCTTCGGGTGTTGACGGTGTGGATCCGGATACGTCGCTGTCTTCGCAGTTAGTAGTGGCGGGGTCCATGTGCTGGAGCCAGTGTCTCGGACGTGCCTTCGGTTCTTTCTCCGCTTGGGGACTCTCCACAGTGTAGGGTGGTGGCTTCCGTTGCCAGGGTGGTGTGGATCCTGGTGCTGGGCGTTGCCTGGTAGTGACATTAAGGAAGGATGCGCGCTGTCATGTGAGGGTGCGCGTTGGGAAACCAGGGGACGTGTTGCCGGCGTCCGTGATGCCATCGGGTCACTGGTCAGCGATTGCTGAGTTGATGCTGGCTGACGGCCTGGAGAACTTTCATGGTGAGCAGGTTCCCTGCATGTGGGGACGAGTGGCAGTTACTCCCCTCATCAGTACTGCCATCTGGATCCCATGTTTGCGGGTGTTTGTTGCCAAGGTTCCGGATGTTATGGCTTCCCCGGTGGATGGCCGAGACCCTTGGAGGTGGATGCTCTGAAAAGCGTTTAATGTGCGATTCCCGCGGGCCTGTTTTCCGGAAAAGTATGTCTACTGATTTCATGTTTATGTGCTTTATGATGTGATGTATGCCCCTCTGGCTGTTTGCTTGCTCTACTGTGTTTTTGTTTTTGTTCATGTATTTGTTCTGTGTTGTTACTATGCCCTGTGTGCTATTTTCTGCCTTCCATGTTGTATTGTTATGATTTTCTTGTGTTCTGTTTCATGTCGTGTTTTGTTGTCGGCCCTTCCGGCCGGTGCTTCTGTCTGTTTTGTTTTCATATGTTACTATGTTTCTTGTCATTATTTGATTGATATGATTGCTTGTTTTCTGTTTTGTGTTGTGATCTTGTCTTGATGTAATGCTGTGTTATGTTGTTTTATTGTATTTATTGTCTTTAACTTGCATGCTTGCATGTAAAAATAAAAAAACTTCAATATACCACATTGCCATGCTATATTGCCATGCAATATTGGAGAATCTCGATGAAAGAAGAATATTTTCTCTTCACCTTGGCAACCAGGGAAGTCCTTAGAAGATGGTTAGCAAATTAGGCCTCGCGCGTGCAGCCAATCACGAAGGTCCTCACAGACCGGGTGGCAACTTGAACCACCCCGCCACCAATCACGAAAGACGTTACAAGGAGGGTGGCAACACCAGCACCTTCGTCCCCCCCACCCCCCAACACTCCCCCCCCACCCGTCGTCTAGCAAGGAGGTGGTTGTGGCCATATGTCTCGACTCCAGCACCCTCCCCTGCACTAATTTAATGAGCAAGGAGATTGGTGCGTGGAGGAACGAGCTCTCCGATGCTACACAAACTTCCCGCCTGTGTCGTATTGTCGATCTCGCTAATTCCTAGATTTAACTCGACTAGGGAGAGACATGACCCCCTCTCTCTCTCTTGGTTTTCATTCGCTTGGTAATTAAGAGGATGCTTGTGATAAATTATCTCTGTGATGTCCAAGTTGAAGAGTTATGACCCCTCCTCTCCCTTGTGTAATAGGGCTTAAACTCATCCTATTTGGGTTCCCTAGGCCAATTTGGTGGGGGGAAACTATTAAACGCCTTCTAAGGGGTGACATAGGAGGGAATACATAGTAGTAGGTGCGGTGGTTAAGGAAGAAAGACCTTGATGAAGGGATGCTGAGGGTGCATTAACTCTCACGGGAATGGCTTCAAGGAAAAGCAATTCCACATTTCTCCATCGGGAACTTCGACTAATCCAGATTTGATTCAAGAATCACTTTTAATCTTTTTTTATCAGAACTGTTCTAAATATTTCCAGCTTCTCTAAAGGCGAAAATGTTTTCTATTGAAGCTCTTCCAGTATTTATTTCTAGTCTCGTCTTTATATATATATATATATATATATATATATATATATATATATATATATATATATATATATATATATATATATTGCTTTCCTTTTATCATTAAGCAGCCCGTCCTCATGAACAACACAGCCCGTCCTCATAAACAGCCCATCCTCGTTGACCAGACCACACACTAGAAGGTGAAGGGACGACGACGTTTCGGTCCGTCCTGGACCATTCTCAAGCCCATCCTCATAAAAAACAGCCCGTCCTCATGAACAACACAGCCCGTCCTCATTAACAACACTGCCCGTCCTCATAAAAAGACAGCCCGTCCTCATAAAAAGACAGCCCGTCATAAAAAGACAGCCCGTCCTCATAAAAAGACAGCTTGTCCTCATGAACAACACAGCCCGTCCTCATTAACAACACTGCCCGTCCTCATAAAAAGACAGCCCGTCCTCATAAAAAGACAGCCCGTCCTCATAAAAAGACAGCCCGTCCTCATAAAAAGACAGCTTGTCCTCATGAACAACACAGCCCGTCCTCATTAACAACACTACCCGTTCTCATAAAAAGACAGCCCGTCCTCATAAAAGACAGCCCGTCCTCATGAACAACTCAGCCCGTCCTCATGAACAACACAGCCCGTCCTCATGAACAACACAGCCCGTCCTCATGAACAACACAGCCCGTCCTCATAAACAATAGCCACCAAACCCCCTGCTTATGAATGAATAACTCCCTAACTCATAACTCAAACCGATGACCTTCTTCCTGTTGTGTTTCACTCAAATACAGTAGTCAACACAAATATTTACCAACAGAACACAAACACCTAACCTAATCGATCCTAGGCCTAATTACACAACTTGTAGTCCGAGTATGCGTCAGTAATACTGTGCTTTGGAATTCCCTAAAGCATCACAATTTGTACGGTATGATTCAAAGCACTCTACCATTTCATATATGACGCCACTCATATCACAAGAACGGCTTGCATTAAAACCCGCTTGCGTACCATCGTGGTTGCATGTACTCGCATTTGGGAACCCACTAGGTTTGATAGTGAACCACTGGGTTTGAGAGAGATCCACTGGGTTTGATAGTGAACCACTGGGTTTGAGAGAGATCCACTGGGTTTGAGAGAGATCCACTGGGTTTGAGAGAGATCCACCGGGTTTGAGAGAGATCCACTAGGTTTGAGAGAGATCCACTGGGTTTGAGAGAGATCCACTGGGTTTGAGAGAGATCCACTGGGTTTGAGAGAGATCCACCGGGTTTGAGAGAGATCCACCGGGTTTGAGAGAGATCCACCGGGTTTGAGAGAGATCCACCGGGTTTGAGAGAGATCCACCGGGTTTGAGAGAGATCCACCGGGTTTGAGAGAGATCCACCGGGTTTGAGAGAGATCCACCGGGTTTGAGAGAGATCCACCGGGTTTCAGAAAGAACCACTAGGTTTCAGAGACGATTTCTCGCAAGCAATTTTTGAGTTGGTGGGGGTGAGATGGTTTGAGAAGAAAACAGTGCTAGATATTATTAGTAAATTACTGGTTATCCATCAAGTTACAGCCCCGCTCCTGTGCCAGGTAGGTCCACTACGGGCTCACCATAACCCGTGCTACTTGCAACTTTTGTTCCAAGTAGCTGAATCTAAAACAACAACAATGTAGATTTCTTCGAACTCCTCAGACGTTGGGCAGGTACCGAGGATGAAGTGGTCATGTCCCATCTGGATCATCACACTGGAAAATGAAACTGGCTGCTCTGGGGTCCTATGTTGTTTCGATGAACCTAAAACCCAGATCCCTGAAGTAAATAACGTATTGACTTCAGGGATCCCCTAGCGCATTCTCCTCATTTATCAGGAGTTCCGGAACCTAGAGAATCAAAGTCTTGACTGTGTCTGTAAGAGCCAGCGGCACTAGAGAAGACAACGTAGGCAGCAAAGACCAGGAGCACAGCACAAATGGTAAACTTTCATCACAACCTCGACTGGGTTTGCATGCGACAGAATTAAAAAAAAATTGTGTAGAGTCTGATGGAAACGTTTTTGAGCTCTCTCAGGCCCCTCTGGATCACGTGAGAAAGACATGCTGTTATTGTCCTCCAGCCCTTGTGACAGATGTACTACACTCGACGCACACTCATGAATTCCTGGTTCGAATCCTGGGTGAGACAGAAATGGTCTGTCATGGGAGGCCATTACAGACGCAACCGCCAAATGACATTCTGTTAAGAGGCGGTATTTATAACAAACATTAATTATTTACTCAAATCAAGGGAAAAAATGATGTAAATTACATTATAATTAAAATTTTAAAGGAATAAAAATAAATGTAAAAAATAAAAATCGTAGCTGTAAGATTGTGGAGGAGAAGATCCTTCTCTTGTGTAGCCTTTGTGAGTCTAAAGTGAGGAAGTACCCACTTTAGACGCACTCAAAGTGAGTGTTTCTCCCGCCTCCGGCTGGTATAACAAGCATTTCAATGTAAGAAATTTATTAAGTGAAACTATATTCAGCAAGTCACTGCTTGCTTGCCTACCTTACCCAGCCTATATTTGATGAATAATTGATCCGAGTGCAGTTAGGTGCTGTAAAAAGATTGAACTAACGTGTCCTACATTAAGTAAAATGATTTGAAACAATATGTCACAGAGTTGAAGGTATTCAGATAATTGTATTTTACTCTATTTTTAATTCCTGAGCTGTGGGCTTGGCTCGCGTCCTCATCACCTCTACAATTAGATTAGCATTTTAAAAGCAGTACAATCACCTTCTGTGGATGATTGTTCAATAAATCACTGAATTATATATGTTTAACAGATCTCTAACCCTGTCCATAGAGGACAGAGGAAAATGTATATAAGGAAGGTCTTGATGAGGAGGAGTAATTGATGAAGATTAAGCCCCCACAAGAGGTGGCACGGGCATGAATAGCCCGTAGGTGATAGATGTTTTGAGTGAATGTGTTCTTTGGTAGAAGCCTGTACAGTTACAGCCCCGCGCCTGTACCAGATAAGTCCACTACGGGATCGCCATAGCCCGTGCTACTAGGAACATTTTGTTCCGAGTACCTGAATCTAAACCAAGAACAACAACATATTCTTTAGTCGTATAACATCTTGACGTTGATGAGGAAGACTGACAACCTTTACCGCTGGTGAGCAGACAGGCTTGTACCCACTCCAATTAAACATTTAATATTCACTCGAGATTACCTAATTGATATTAATTGTTATCTCAAAGACAAAACTAATAGTCCTTTTAGAATTGTCTGTTAATGTCAATATGAACGTCATGTGATGTTATGCATTGGCTTATCTCGCAATACCTTTGTTAATTGTAAGGATTAACCAGCTTTGTGGCTGGATATGTTCTAAAACTAACAACAGATCCACCACGAGGTTTTGTCCATAATACCATGACCCACATGGTTTCCAATGTTTTGGTCTATCCCTATAGACTTAAATATCCACTTTAAGTGGATATTTACCCACACATACAGCCGCCCCACATGACAGATATACACCCACATCTCACGACGGACAAAACCGCCTCACCCCCATGACAAAACACAATGTCCCATGACATACACACAGCTCCATCGGGAGACATAACCTCCCCCTACGCTGGCTGGATGGTCACTAAGCACATCAGCGTCAGTCTGCCTCTGGCGCCACTCACCGTTGCTTCATTGGGAGGGAATGTTGACAAATTATTTATTTACTCCCTGCAATGGAATCTCGCCTCTATGCCCTTGTAAGTAGAGTTGTTAATAGTGGAAATATTTGTGCTAGCGGGTGGCAATACTTCGAGAATCGACCTTACGACCCGTCTTGCAATAAATACTTTTACTTCTCAACTTTACTGTGTATAGTTGGGGAAGTATTGGAACCGTGATGAAGCCTCCTCCCAAAATAGTAATGTAAATGCTTGATTTTGTGGTTAAAAAATATCGAATCTGGTATTTTAGTTACATAAATTATATCGTGAATGTCGTTGAATTGAAGAGTTTAACAAACATACAAGATTTTGGCTTTGCAGAATGGGACATTATTATTTTTGTTGCAATTATTTATGTGCATCAGTTATTTATTTATTTATTTATTTATTTATTTATTTATTATTTATTTATTTATTTATATACAAGAAGGTACATTGGGTTTATGAGAGTACATAGCTTTGATGTTTTATATTCTTGAAAAGCCACTAAGACGCATAGCGTTCCAGGCAAGCTAGTTAGTTTGTTAGTCTCCGCCTCGAAGTCTACTAGTTTGTTAATTTCCTAATCTTTGAGTCTATTAGTTTGCTTTGATAAATGATTGCCCTATCAGGCACAGGTGACCAGGAGAGTGTACTCACCTAGTTGTGCTTGCGGGGGTCGAGCTTCGGCTCTTGGGGTGTGATGTTAAAATTTTAAATATCGGATCCCGTCAGTCCAATCGGGTTCGTTCTCGACGCGCACGCTCGTGAATTCCGGGTTCGAATCCTGGGTGGGACAGAAATGGTTTGGGGCACGTTTTCCTATCACCTAATGCATCTGTTCACCTAGCAGTAAAAAAGGTACCCGGGAGTTAGTCTGCTTATTGTAAGGGGTTGCCCCTTGGGGGGGCGGGGGGGTCAGCAGCTCCACCTTTTGCCGGGGAGGGGGGACGGGCCCTCGATATAAGCATATAATATATATAAATATATATTAAATATATAAATATATTATATATATATATCTATATATCTCTCTATCTATATATATATATATCTATTCTCTCAGTTTTTTTTTTTTTTTTCATATATATTTGCTTTATTGAACTGTGTTACAAAAAAGGAGTTACATATAGGTTACAAAGATGGTTATCATAGGTTGTCGAGTTCCTCCAGCTCCTCAGATGGCGGGCAGGAACCCTGGATGCAGTGCGCATTTCCCCTCTGTATCGCCACGCTGAGGCGCTGGAAAAGAAAGCTGGCAGCTCTAGGGTCCCTTGTTGTTTCAAATGAGCCTAGAACCGAGTTTCCTTCAAAAAACTGGTAGCACTTTTACCCAGGCGCCGAGTGTCTCAGAAGCAATGGGGACAAAATTGTAGTGGTGATCAAGTTCTCTATACTTACGGGATTTGGCTGCTTCCCTGTGGGTGGCAGCGCCACCTGGTTGTGCAACACTGAGGTCAATGTAGGTGTTAGCCAGGGTTGATACGCACGTGTAGTCCCATACCAACTGCTTGCCATTCTTCCAGGGTCACTGTGATACCATCCGGGCGCCCCAATAAGAGCATCAGAGTTACGGGGCGTTAGGTAACGAGCTCTCTCTCGGCTGGGCATCCAGCTGTGGTGAGGCTCCTCCTCTTGATGATGTCGTTAACTTCACTGTGCCTCGAGTGCCATCCTCCCGTGCTTTGGCAGAGTAGGCCATGGTGGCCGTAACCTGTCAGCCACCCCCTCGCCGCAAATACACCTATATCTGGTGTGGATTGGGGCAGCAAGGCGGGGGCCCACAGCAATTCGAGGGCGTTGTGGTGTGAGACGCCGTGCCAGTTGCCGACATTGGGGGTTGCTAAAGGAATCCCCTGCATGAGGGGCTGCTACTGCTGTGAGGCGAAGCAATGTCGTGCTGTTGTTGATGCAGCACCCAGGCACTCTGCAGCAACTTTGTCTACAATGGNTTTACGAGTTCCAGGAAATAAGATGGATATATAGAATTAGTAAAAAGATTTAACCTCTTTTCCTCAAGTCAAAAGATGGATAACGGATCCACGAGTAGTTCAGCTAACACGTGTGGATTACAACCAACTAACAAGCTGTACTAATTGGGTTTTCAATTAGAATTTTGTAGTAAAATCGTTAAATATCCAGAAAACGGAATTAATTTACTGTATAACAGCGGGACGTCTTAACAAGCTTTATATACACAACAAGAGGTGTGTATATATCTTGTTAGGTGCACATGTATATATCTCTCTGTCTCTTTCTGTCTCTCTCTGTCTACCTTTGTCTCTGTCTCAATCTCTCTCTCTCTCTCTCTCTCTCTCTCTCTCTCTCTCTCTCTCTCTCTCTCTCTCTCTCACTCTCTCTCATCTTCATCTATTTATTTCCCTCCCTTCCGACCCTACTTTTTGTTTAGTTTAGTTCACGTATACATCTCCTAGCCCTGGGGTCTCCAGTAGGGGGGAGGTGCTAGGGATGCTGGGACTCATCTCCGGTAACCTGTGCCTGATGCTGGGGATCAACATAACGCTTACAAGGAGAATCACACTATTAGACTCTTATATCTTTTATGAGGCAGTTCTTACATCTTACAAAACTTCCCATGCTGTATTTTGAGATATATATATATATATATATATATATATATATATATATATATATATATATATATATATATATATATATATATATAATAGTTTTTTCTTTAAATCCCCTGACCACAGAATGCACTTTTTCGAAGAACATAGCCCCAAAAAGAGCGACGGAGAGAGAACAACAGAGAGAAATAAAAAGTTTTTAAAACTATGTGACAGGAGGGCAGTGTGATTGCTCTGTAAATGTGTAGTGTCTTGTGTTTCTGCTACAATTGTATTCCCTAAAAACGCGACTATTTACAAATCCCCTTTTTCTGCTACACCGTTTTGCGTTTTTTTGATATTGAAACAGCGTTTCCCACTTTTTATTTCTTTCGTTGTTCAATTTGACTCACAAAACATTTGAGTCACCCATAAGGAAATAATGATATTGTGTAGTGAGATCTATATTTGAAGTCGTCGTGGTTCAGTTGGTAGTGCTTGTGTGTGAGGAGTTCAGGCACGTGGGTTAGATCCCATTGCATGGCTTCGGTAAGGTCTCTTCACTGTCCGTGTTTGAGTGAACTATTTATATTGGTTATGAATAAGTTTAACCGCCCAGTGTTTAGTTTTCATTATGATGTCATTATTAACTTTGTATAAATTATTCATTGTTGATGTGTGTGGGAACTTAGTGCTAAAGGCTTATTGATGATGTCTGCACTAACTTAGTACAATTAACTGTTGCTTAACTACTTAGTAGGTTAACTACTTAACTACTTGGGACTACTTAGTAGCAGTCCCCGTGGCGCAGTGGTAAGACATTCGTCCCATACTTCGCGAGCGATTTGGCCTGGGTTCGTATCCTGGCCGGTGAGGATTGACTAGGCGCCAATCTTCAACCGTACGCCTCTGCCCGAAACACTATGCATGCTAGTGGCTGTACAAGAATGTAAGAACTCTTGTATATAAATAAAAATATCTATATTAATTGTTGATTTCTGAAAGAACTTGGTACAATTATTAATTGTTGATGTCTGTAGGAACTTGGCGTTAATTATTAATTGTTAATGTGTTTAAGAACTTGATGTTAATTATTAACTGAAGCTTCAAGGCCTCATCTGGCGTTCAGTCAGTCGGTCAGAATGCATTCAAAAAGATATCTTTATCTTCCTTACAAACCGATATATAGGGGAAGATAATATCTATTGATCTTCCCTATATTTTATTCCCTGTTGGTTATTGTGAGCTTATTGGTTAGTTAAATCATTTATTGGTACGGCCCAAAGTTTATCTTCTATAATAATCATTGGTCAAGGGAGCCTGACAGCTGAGAGGACAGCGCTTCGGATTCGTAGTCCTAAGGTTCCGGGTTCGATCCCCGGTGGAGCGGTGTATGACAGCTGGTCAGCGGTGTATGACAGCTGCTCAGCGGTGTATGACAGCTGGTCAGCGGTGTATGACAGCTGGTCAGCGGTGTATGACAGCTGGTCAGCGGTGTATGACAGCTGGTCAGCGGTGTATGACAGCTGGTCAGCGGTGTATGACAGCTGGTCAGCGGTGTATGACAGCTGGTCAGCGGTGTATGACAGCTGGTCAGCGGTGTATGACAGCTGGTCAGCGGTGTATGACAGCTGGTCAGCGGTGTACGACAGCTGGTCAGCGGTGTATGACAGCTGGTCAGCGGTGTATGACAGCTGGTCAACGGTGTATGACAGCTGGTCAGCCAATTCCCTTAATCCGCCTGAACATATATTCACCGCGACATAGAAAACTAAGAACCTTTCCAATATATAGAACACCAATATTACAGTGGTTTAAGCCTCACTAAAGCGTCACATTTTTAACACAGTGGTCGATTCTGTCCCCCAAAAATGATAAGATGAAGCATCGCAGCATCTCATCCAGGATGCTGCCTAACCTCCAGCATCCACATGGCCAGCCAATAGACGGACAGAATATGTCCCATAACGTAACGGAATCTGTCAAAACATCCCCCGCGGGGCTGAGACAGAAATGACAGGAGAGAGAGACTGATCCTTCACCCCCGTCTACAGAATAGTTTCATTTGCGTGCTGTCAGGATCGAGTATCTCTCTCTCTCTCTCCTCTCAGAGATCTATATCTCCTTCATCTCATTTATGCAATTCTAATGATACTCGCGAGAGGTAATAGCCTTTGTCTGTGATATATCTGAGCACTTCGCTGTTAATGGCTGCCGGTGCCTGACTTTCCCCTTGAAAAACTTACAGCAATACGTTTCTTTGCAGCGGTAAAATCTTGTATATTAAGATGGTCTTGATAAAGGATGTAATTCATGGTATTGTAACAGGAGAGACGTTTATTAGCCCGATGGGGGGCGTTGTTCCGGCAAACCGACAAGGCTATTATTGAACTTGACAGCTGGTCGGCTGCATATTACACTATTATACAATGATCGGGTCGCTGGGAGTCGTAATTATGAGATGGAACGAGGCGAGTAGTGAGGGAGGGTAATTATGAGGAAGGAGAGCTGAGCCAGTGAGACTGAATATTGAGCTTCGATGGGTTATAAGGAGGAGGAATTGGGGGGTATGAGGTAGGAGGGATGGAACAGTGCACAACCATCTGGACCAGCGAAGATCGAACGCCAAACCAATTTTGGTGTTCGAACTATGGGGGATCGAATGCCGACCCTAGAACAAGGCAGCCCGTCCGCCAAACAAAGATCAAAAAGTGATTCCATCCACCCGCCAAACCCCAGCTGTTTATGAATGAAAAATTATTTACACACGACTCACAACTGCTGACGTTCGAACACTTCCGGAACAAGTGCTTCACTGACGACTTTTGTTCGAACCACAACGCTGTAAATGCTTCACCCACGTACTACAAATACAAATAATCGCCAACAGAACCTAAACACCTAACCTAACCTAACCTATGCCTATATATGCACAATATGCTAATAAATTATAATATTAATTTACATTTGAGAAAATTCCTGTTTTGAATGAACAGCATGTTAAAAATTATGAATGCGTCTGTGGGGTCGACCGCTGCATGGAATGGACTTGGTCTGAGGACGGATTCAGTACTGGAAGTTAAACTATGGTGCCAGTGATTATTACTCACCACTGCACAACTCAGTGACCGAGGCAGCCGCGCATGCACCTAAGTGCATTCGTGCAAGCATTGAGGCATCCACGTATGCACTCAAACACCCGTACAGGCACTGATATATATATATACAGGCAATCGTATACAGGCGTACACCGGTTGATTGACAGTTGAGAGGCGGGACCAAAGAGCCAGAGCTCAACCCCCGCAAGCACAACTAGGTGAGTACTGAGGCATCCGCTCACGCACTCAAACACACTCGCTAATTCACTTCCTCGCTCCCGTGATCACAGACAGTAACATCAGAACTGGTCCTGTCAGTAGAAGCCACGCTCTAGTGCTGAAATTACTGAACGCGTAATTATTATTGCCATTTACTTGAATGTTAATTATATTATGGGATTAAATGCTCCTTTTGGGTCTGGATCAATCGCCCCTCTTCACTGTTGTTCTCAACATTTTTGTCTATTTCCTTTTGTTGATTTCTATCTTTTCTCGGAATTTTCTCCATCTCCCTCCTTCTAACTCACACCTACCTCCGCCTCTCTCCCGTCTCCTATACCACAAGGCAGCTTAGGCTTTATCCTCGAACCCGGTCCTGGAATATAACATTGCTTCCAGGATTCCAGTTGATCCCCAGTGGAATATAGCCGAGGATTATTTCTCCCCCTCCCCTCCCCTCCCCCAGCCCCTGCACTCCCCCCCCCTTTCCAGAGACATTCCAGCACAGAGGCTCAGCTCAAAAAAAAATCTGCACTTCTGGAATGAATGTGTCTGGTGTAGTTAGGAGGTCTGTTAATTAGTTTTAATGGGGTATTTCTATTAACTTTATGGTGATTCGTGGCGTGAGAAAGCCAACCTTGGCGACTCACTTCTCTCCAAGACGCTGGAAAGTGCACTTTAACTCTGGCTACAGAAAAGCATTGAGTCTTGCTTTTATAATATTAAGGAGGAATATAAACTCAAGCGCGGGTATAACACTGCAACATAACCAGCAGGTTTGCATATTGCATAATGCTTACCAGCGTAGGGCTTCCAGCTTATCAAAATTGCAGTGCAATGAGCAAACTGCCGGATATCAGCTGAACAACGTTGAAACCCACGAATCTGAAGGCAAGAAAGATCTAAAAGGAGTGGAGGTCTTGATTACTAGGATGCAAGTCGTGTTCAAACCATATACTCAGACCTCGATGTTGACCAGACCACACACTAGAAGGTGAAGGGACGACGACATTTCGGTCCGTCCTGGACCATTCTCAAGTCGATTGACTTGAGAATGGTCCAGGACGGACCGAAACGTCGTCGTCCCTTCACCTTCTAGTGTGTGGTCTGGTCAACATACTTTAGCCACGTTATTGTGACTCATCGCCTGCATTCAGACCTCGATCATGTGCTCAAGAGAGTGCGAAAGATGAGCTGTAATTCAATGATTTACATAAATACATAAGTATGTGTTTTTTGGCTCTTTTTCACCTATTTGTTGTTGTTGTTTCAGATTTAGCTACTCAGAACGAAGTGTCCATGTAGCACGGGCTATGGTGAGCCCGTAATTCAGCTGTTTCTTTACATCAGTCATGTCAATCTCTTACGCCTGACTGCTGAGTGGACAGCGCTTCGGATTCATAGTCCTGAGGTTCTGGGTTCGATTTCCGGTGGAGGCGAAAACAAATAGGCAGAGTTTCTTTCACCCCTGATGCATCTGTTCACCTAGCAGTAAATAAATACCTGGAAGTTAGACAACTGCTACGGGCTGCTTCCTGTGGATGTGTAACAAAAAAGAAGGCCTGGTCGAGGCGGGGACGCTAAGCCCCGAAATCATCTCAAGATAACCCCAAGATAACGTGCACTGTGTTTCGATCACCAAGTTACCTTAATTTATGGCAATTTTATCACCTTTATTACTGTGATTTATGGTAATTTATCACCATGTTTACCGTGACTTATGTTAGTGTTTGTTTACATTTATTTACACAAACAACACTACTCCTCGCTGTAAACACTAGTCGGCTACTGAGTGGTGTAGTTGCCGGAGGTGCCGTTAGATGGCGGATTCCATTGTTTACCTTTCCCAAGATCCCTGAAATAATGAGTCAGCTGTCGCCAGTCGAGGCAGTCAGCTGTCGTCAGCCAAGTGGGTCATTTGTCAGTTCCCTCCTGACGATTGTGTCAGGCTACGTGGAGGATTGAACTACAATCGTTACGTGGAGGACTGAATTAACTACAAGCTTCCACCAATCAGCTTTTCATTTCTGTCATTTACCAGGTATTGTATCGGCAGAGTAATTCATCCTAGCGTGACTGTATAGAATGATTACAATCCACACCTACTGGTATTCCGTACATATGAGTTGGATTGAAGGCAATGTATTACTCACGTAGTTTGTGCCGTGTGTGGGCAAAGTATATGTGTATGTTTATGTATTTATGTATGAATTAATGTGGAGGAATTTTATTGGGTTAAATTGTTTGAAAGTGGCACTCAGGCAAGAAATTGAGGGCCTAGCTCTGTGCCACGCTACCAATTAGGACAAAGCTGGTTTCCTATAACTTATTGTATAGACTTTAACAAAGCTTTACTAAACACTGTACTTCTGCAATATTTATATTTTGATATAATCTTAAATACTTGCTAAAACTTTTATTAGAGCCTCTGGAACAAGAAATAAAAAGTGTTGGAAGCACAAAGCCTTGGGGGTTGGAATCCCATTATTTTCTTGGCTAAACTCTCCTCTCTAACGCTGATGCAGCGAGAGCAGAGATAAATATAAGTCCTTGTGCAGGTGCTACGTAGTATATTAGACAGAATTAACAGTGGTACCTATTATTGGCCGGGCAAACAAAAGCTAGTGAAACTCTTTCGGGATCCCTGGACCTCGCTTCATGCAGGTCGTCGTTCAATCCCCGACCGTCCACAAGTGGTTGGTCACCATTCCCTTCCCACCCGTCCCATCCCAAATCCTTATCCTGACCCCTTCCATGTGCTATATAGTCGTAATGGCTTGGCGCTTTCCCTTAACAATTCCCTCCCTCCCCGAGGTTCCCCCAGACCTAATGTTTCGTGGGTTTCATCATGTCATAAACAGTCGCTAGTAGTATCAGCAACAGACACACGTGTGTCAGGGAGGAAAAATGTGACTTGGGATCGTTACATGAGTCAAACATGCTGTTCTGTATTTTCTGTATCAGTCGTGTATGACAGCATACATGTACACAATATCTATACAGAAGTATACTCCGCGCAAGTGTTTGGATTGGCAGTAAACTAAACGTAAACTTTAATCCCGTTTTGGTCCACGGTAATACTAATGGAATTGACGAGGATTAATCCAGTAATTAAAGATGAAAGGGCCAAGCAAGCATCACTATACAGTATAGGAAAAGTGTATAGTTCTATAGCACTTGGAGGGATATGAAGACTATCAGCTGGGATACGAAGACGGAGGGTAAAGCAGCGGTTCCTATCTAACCACTTGCAACATCGGGGTTCGAACCCCGACCCTACAAGAAGCAGATCATTACTCTACCGGCAAGTCCAAATGATCTGAATTGACAGCCATTGCAACAAGTGGTTTGTTAAGAAATATAATTTATATTAACCGCTAATAAAAATGGATGTAAATTCTATTGTACATTCAGTTA
>WNGS01165751.1:13136355-13147975 GCA_020271785.1 Procambarus virginalis
CTTATCAAACTAGAAATGCTCTACATCAAGGTACCCAAATTTGGAATTACTTGGCCCAACCGTTAAGATTGTACCTCTCTCAATTAGTTTAAGATAAAAACGAAGGACATATGTGAATATATAACCCAGTCAACCCACTTACCCCATCGAGCCCGATAGAAAGGAAGCATAAACACTATTGTTCTTTAATTTCAAAACAAAACTGCCCAATTTGACCGATTCCGGTACAAATCTGACTACGCGGAGGAAGATAGAGTTATTACGGTCCATGTTGACTTTTAACGCTCGAAACCACATCATGGTGTACTTAGACACATAATGCTTGCCAGGTCCAGCGTTAATTATGCAACAGATTTATTCAACAAACAGTTTTCAATCTGTGTTGACAAGCACAATGGATGGTATCATAATTCAGTCAGATTATGTCTGTGGAGCACGCAATTAAATTGGGGGTGCCTGGGAGGGTGTTGTACTGGGTTAAGTGGGAGGGTTTGTGCTTACCTAGTTGAACTTTACCTATTTTGCCTGCGGGGGTTTTAGCTTGGCGTCTTTGGTCATGCCTGTCACTGTCAATCAACTAGTACAGTCCTGAGCCTAATGGCTCTATCATATCTACAATTTAAACTGTGTATGGAGTCCGCCTCAACTACATAAACTTCCTAATGCATTCCCTTGTCAAACTACTTTGACACTGAAAATTCTTTTCTACGTCCTCTGTGGCTCATTTGGGCACTCAGTTTCCACCTTGTCCCCTAGTGCGTGTGCCCATTGGGTTAAATAGTCTGTCTTTATCACCATCGCAATTCCCCTGAGAATTTTTTTGGGGAGGGTTTTGGGGAGTGTTGGAGAGTGGTGGATGGGATGTAGTGGTGTTTGTGTTTGGAGTTTATGTGTTTTGGGTTTGGTGTGGGTTACCACCCACACCGTCAGTGAGAAGAGAACCTTAATGGCGACGTGGAATCTTCCGCCGGGAGAATTTTAGAGGGTCTGGGCACCATTGATTTGTTTCCCAGCAATAGACCCCGAAAATGTTGAAAATAATGCAATAGGTCCCGGAAATCAGCTGTTTTTCAAATCTAGCGTCGCATCATGTGGATTTGTCTTTTTGAAAGACATGGCAATCCCCTATACCCTGTTTGTGGTCTTGCTTGGCCTTCGCCTCCTTAAAGGTGCGTCGCTCCGACGTCCCCACGTACACCCAAACACACGCTATCTCACGCCCACGTACCCCGAAACACTCTATCTCACACACCCACACGGATGCACCGAAACACGCTATCTTACGCCCACACGTGCACCGAAACACGCTATCTCACGCCCACCGAAACACGCTATCTCACGCCCACACGTTTTCCGAAACACCTATCTCCTCACGACGCCCACACGTGCACCGAACACACGCCTATCTCACACAACACGTGCAACAAACACCTATCTTACGCCCCCAGACTGCAACCGAAACACGCTATCTAACGCCCACGCGAAACAGCGCTATTCTCCTCCCACAGGTGCACAGAAACACGCTTCTCCACCTACACAACCGCTATCTCACGCCCACACGTGCTCCGAAACACTATATCACAGATTCGCGACAAAGCTGCATTTGAGATCTTCGGGGGTCAAGGATCCCCTGGAGCGGATCCCTTCCTTGTAAGGAGGAATTTTCCGGGAATGTGGTCCCAGGAATGAGCCATTATTGTGGGTGTGAGGAGGAGGGGAGTGTGTGTTAGGGCAGTTTGTCGTGACGTCACACCTGTTTCTCTAGATCGTTCGAAATTCTCTCCATAACCGGGGAGTCTGTCATGCCGGCTGGCAGGCGCTTACATCGACATCCTTCCAGTATAATCTCCCCTCGTTCGTGAACCCGGCAGCAAAGTCAATATATATATTTTTTCGTATTTGGCCATGTGTGGGTAGTGTGCACTGGCAACGCTTGCGCATTCAGGAGGATATCGTCAAGGACACTAGAGGTAATAAAGTGATGCAATGCTCCCGTGCTCTTGCAGGAAGCAGAATGAGGGGGGGGGTGGGATGATAGAAATAGAGGCATCTGAAGAGTCCCAATTAACTGATCAATCAGTGATGTATTGTGCGAGATTATGACGTGGTTTCTAGTCTCAGAGTGTGATAACACCCGGAGTGCTCAGGATTGGGAGAAGTGTGTCGCCCAGTCTGGTGGAAGTAGTGTGATGCCCATATACAGAGATTTCGGATGTAAATGCAAGGGAGTAACCAAGGGGAACTCCAACCATTACTACTATATAGCCTGGTAAGGGGTCAGGATAAGGTTTTGGGATAGGACGGGGGGAAAGGAATGCTGCCCAACCACTTGAACGGTCCGGGATTGAACGCTGACCTGCATGAAGCGAGACCGGTCATTCTACCGTCCAGTCCAATTGTTTGCATTTTTTTCGGATGTAAATATTCATAGCTTTTTAATACTGTTGCTTTCAAGCCTTTGGGACTCAGTAATGTCCTCTCAAATTAAACCAAAGTGTTTCGGGGGGGGAACATAAGTTTCTTTACAAACAGACGATGAAGTCGCTCACACCGTTGTCGGGTTTGGGGAGTACCAAGAACACTCGAAACCCTCTTCAGGTAAAAACCAGTACCAGACCCGGTTGGATAAAGCAGTTACTCAAGTACCTCAGAACGTGTACATCTTTCTTCCATCTTTGACGCTTTGGTTACATTTATAAACAGTTGACAAGCATGAATACAGCCCAATCAACTGTCTTTATTGTTATAAACAGCCTACTGGTGCTTCGGAGCTCATTAACTCAGGTTCTAGGACACAGCCCTCACCTGCTTCGGGATCAGGCATTCTTACCTATTGATTTTTTATTGTTGCCACCGGGAGGCCGGCCTAGTTTTAGGTTGCACCCCATACCATCCTGTGAGCGGCAGCTCAAAATGCTTACAGAGGGCACAAAAGGTCTTCTCAGACCTCATCTTAGAGTTATTACATAAACAAATTTCATCTATCCGTCCACACCTTAGAGTTACGCACCGTCCTCGACTCCGGCCGGCTGAATCTCTCGACTGCCCGTGGAACCCAAACCAGGAAAAGAGCGTGGAACCACATTACTGACTAGCCCCGGGTTCTATTGCGCGAGCATTACGCATTCATCATTGCATTATGTCGTCTAATAGCTAACGGTTCTTTGTAGTGGGCTCGTTCGAGAGCTGTGGAGAGAATCACAAATCACCAGATTTGTGATTCTTCGTCAATAATTTCCGCCTCATCTATCGTGTCTATCGTCTGAATAGACTGATAGGGGGATCTCATTCCCCTACTTTTCGGCGTTGCACGAAACCCGATAGTCTGGACGTATTCAGCTGTCGTCGACCAGATCAACCACGCACAAATCAACACCACCATTACAATACCATACACCAAGCCAGCACAACATTCACCACACCCACACACACTACCATGCCTAATCACATCTCTCACAAACCCCCCCACACCACCCCCCACTACTACACCATACACGAGCGGCCACCTGCGCCCATAAGTAAGTCGAGTAAACCCAACAATCAACCCAAATTAATTCCTATCTTTCTCGACTATAAACCGTCATATAACTCCACACGTCGGGTGCAAATTTACATACATATGAAAGCTGATGTGGGCAGACTCTCTTGTCATCCCGACGCCAGCCTCCATCTTACTGACACCGACAAATACATTTCTTGTTTTGCGTTTGCGACTTCAGTATCTTGGTAATGATGGAAGGGAATGGGGGGTGCATGGGAAGTGTTCCAACACTTTGGTTTAGGATGGAAGGGAGGTATCGAAGGGGCTCCCCACCTTGGTACAGGGTGGGTTTGGAGAGGTGGGTAAAAAAATAAATAATTTGGGGAGGAGTAACTGGCGAGTCTTTTCACTTGAAGTTGTGAAAGGATTAAGTGTTCAGTAACTCCTTCCTTAAACACAAGGTTTCTCCACTTGGTTTACTATTTTTAGTGAAAGGTAACTTTCTTTATCACGTTGAATTCATCTGTGTTACCACCTCCCCCTTGTCCCCCCAAAAAAAAAATCATCGTAATTCAAACATCAGCTCCCAAAAACTCCAAAAGCATCTCATAATGGTTTTGTTTCAAAGCTTACTATCGTCTACCCTTTGCACATCACACATAGTAATGTATTTGGTCCTGTTCCCTTGTGTTTTGTTTTGTGTATGTAAAAGAAAAACAAATCTGTCCATATCGTTCAACGTTCTGAGTTCTGGCACTAATTATACTCTTTTATAATACTGAAGTTTCTTTTGTTTTCACCACTGAATTTATTTTGATTATATCAGGAAGTACAAAATAGTCCTGTTGAAGAACAGAGGTGCAATAGGTACGCCGAGAGAGAACTCAGAGCCCGAGACTGTTCAACGCGCTTCCACTACACATAAGGTGTATAACTGGCCGACCCCTCACAGTGTTCAAGAGAGAACTTGAGAAGCACCTCCGAAGGATACCTGATCAACCAGGCTGTGATTCGTAAGTTAGACTGCGAGCAATGGCATCTCATTCACTGACTGACTGACCAGATCACCAACTAGTAGTAGGCCTGGTTAGCGACAGGGCCGCGGGGAAATTGATCCCGGAATCATCTCAAGATATCCTCAAGGGGTTAGAACAGTTAATATGTGATTGGGTGGGTGTTTGGTGTTATCTTGAGGTTATCTTAGATGATTGGGGCTTAGCGTCCCCGCGGCCCGTGTCCTCAACCAACCTCCATTTTGCTACACCCCCAGGAAGCAGCCCGTAGCAGATGTCTAACTCCCAGGAACCTATTTTCTGCTAGGTGAACAGAGCATCAGGGTGAAAGAAACTCTGCCCATTTTTTTTCCGCTCCAGAGGGATCGAACCCGGAACCTCAGGGACTACGAATCCCGAGCGCTGCCACCGAGCTGTCAGGCGCCTGTGTGTACTCACCTAGTTGTACTCGCCTAGTTGTGTTTGCGGGGGTTGAGCTCTGGGAAGGGGTGTGTGTTTGAAGAGGTGTATTTCTGGTGTAATGGGATATGATTTCGGAAGGTTAGTGTGTGGAATGGAAAGGGAAGCGGACTTACCTGTCCTACAGCGGCCTGTATGGGAAGGGAAGTGTGGGATGTTGCATTAGTCAAGTGACTGTGAGCAAATATTGTGTTTAAAGCTCTAAGGGGTACAAAGTGATGTGTGTGTGTGTGTGTGTGTGTGTTGGTGTGTGTGGTGTGTGTGTGTTGTGTGTGTGTGTGTGTGTGTGTGTGTGTGTGTGTGTGTGTGTGTGAATTGCCAGCTCATGTCCATTTTCTCACGAATATCAAAAATTGGTTTCTGTGCTAATAATATTCGCTCTTCTTGTTATAGAAATTTCTTATTAATTCCACCTTTCTCATCTCCTCCAGCGGGGTTCATTATCTTCCTTGTTCATCATTTCTCATTATATTTCTTATTCCTGCTGTTATTAAAGGTTTCACGAATACTACTTAGGTTCTTTTCTTCAGTCTTTGCAACTTATTGAAAGTTTCAATATCTAGGTTCTCACTTTCTCCTATTCGCTTCTTCTCTTTTCCTCCTCGTCCTCCTTCTCCTTCTCTTTCTCCTCTTTCTCCTCCGTTTGCTTCATCCATTATTGATTATCGAATTTCTTTTGTCTTTCAGTACACTTTACTCCATAATCTTACTGTCTCCCGATTCCTTCATTTCAATTCTCCTATATCCAATTTTCTTTTGCTTTCCTACTTTTCTTTCTCCCCACACACACTCTCTCTCTCTCTCTCTCTCTCTCTCTCTCTCTCTCTCTTCTCTCTCACTCCCCTCTCTCCCCCCCACCGTTCTACCTCTCACCTTTCACTTTTTTTTCTATTTTAATTTATGCTATTTCTTTCTTCCTTTTATCATTCCTTCTGTCTCTTTCTTTCAAGTTCTGTAAGCGCCCCCCCCCCCCTTTTCTCTCTCTCTCTCAATTCATGCGAGTCGGCTTTCAATCCCCGCAGCCGTCCAAGTGGTTGGGCACCATTCCTTCCCGACCGTCCCATCCCAAATCCTTATCCTGACCCCTTCTAAGTGCTATAGTCATAATGGCTTGGCGCTTGTCCCCCCCCCTGATAATTCCCCTTCCCTTTCCCTCTTCCCTCTCCCCTTCTCTCCCCTCTCCATGCCTCATTCCCTCTTATTACTTCTCTCATTATCTACCCTCAACGCCTGTTTCATTCTTTCTCCATTGCTTTACCACTACACACAAATACACACACACATTGTACAAACCTTGTACACCAGTTGATTGACAGTTGAAAGGCGGGACCAAAGAGCCAAAGCTCAACCCCCGCAAGCACAAATAGGTGAGCAAATAGGTGAGCACATATATACATACAGACACGCACACATTCGTACATTCATACACATACATACACACAGGCTGCTTTATTCTTCCTTCTATTCCTTGCCCAACCACTTGGGCTGGACGGTAGAGCGACGGTTTCGCTTCATGCAGGTCGGCGTTCAATCCCCGACCGTCCACAAGTTGGGCACCATTCCTCCCCCCCGTCCCATCCCAAATTCTGGCCCCTTCCAAGGGCTATATAGTCGTAATGGTTTGGTGCTTTCTCCTGATAGTTCCCGTCCCTTCCATTCCAGATCCATTCCATAATTTAAGTTTGTTCACTCATTCTCCTCTTCTCTCTTCTCTCTCACTTAGCTTCTTTCTCTTCGTAATCTCCTCCACACACAGCATCATTTCCGTGACTCACCTACGTCGCCCTTTTCACGAAATGGACGATTCCGTAAAAAATGGAACGTTTTAATATCATTTGTAACACCGTAATGTTTACGTTTTCTATGCATCAATAGATTAAAGGTGGGGGGGGGGGGGAGGTTGCTGCGTTCGGACGTTTCTAGTTAGCGAAAAAAATCATTTTTGACGTTCCTGGTTAGGGGAAAACAATTAATTTTTGACTCTCCCTTTTTGTCTTCTCCTCTAACTCTCCTTTCTCCTCTCCTCTATCTATGTCTACTGTCCTCCTCCTCCTTAGCCCCTCTCCCATCTTCCGCTCTTTACCTTTCTTCTCTATCTCACTCCCTGTGCCATCATGTGAGGTGAATTAATGAGGCCATTGAGGCAGCGGCACAATGGTTCTGACAAGGCTGGAGAGGGTGAGGTGCAGGGTGTAGAGGGTAGGGTGTAGAGGGCAGGGTGTAGAGGACAGGGGTGTAGAGGGCAGGGTGTAGAGGGCAGGGTGTAGAGGGTAGGGTGTAGAGGGCAGGGTGTAGAGGACAGGGGTGTAGAGGGCAGGGTGTAGAGGGCAGGGTGTAGAGGGTAGGGTGTAGAGGGCAGGGTGTAGAGGGCTGGGGTGTAGTGGGCAGGGTGTTGAGGACAGGGGGTGTAGAGGGCAGGGTGTAGAGGGCAGAGTGTAGAGGGCAGGGTGTAGAGGACAGGGGTGTAGAGGGCAGAGTGTAGAGGGCAGGGTGTAGAGGGCAGAGTGTAGAGTGCAGTGTGTAGAGGGTAGGGATGAAGAGAACAGATTGGGCGTGTATTAACAAATAAAAAAAAGAACTATGCAAAAATATTGTGCATCAAAAAAAGGTGTTCGGTGCGTTCGAACCTTTAGCGAACGAAGGTTCGAATATGCACGAAAAGCAGATGTTTCATTTTCAGCGGTCAGGATAATTCTTTAAATTCTTAAGGCAGTTGAAGGGGCTCAGGGAATTGGATTTTTCCACTGTTGGGCCACAGCTCTTGGTCCCGGCACTTTCAACACCTTAAATCCGACTGTTGTTGTTGTCATAGATTCAGCTACTCGAAACAAGTTCCAAGTAGCACGGGCTATGGTGAGCCCGTAGTGGACTTACCTGGCACAGGAGCGGTGTTAAATCGACTGGTGTTGATTGTTTCTATAGCTTTTAGGGTCATTCCTCCTGTCTCCTCTCTCCCCTCTCCCTTCTCACCTTCCCTACTCTTCCCTCACCTGTTCCTCACTACGTACAGAGTTGTTTATCTTCATATTTTCCCTCTTCTCTTTTGTCTTCATTAACATCATCTTGTTTTCCAACACCCTTTATTTCTCTTTTCTTCTTTCTTCATTATTTTCTCCCGTTATTCCATTTCTCTTTTGCTATTAATCCCCCTTCCTTGCCTTCAACCATTTTCTTCATGTACTTGGGTAAAAGATAGAGTGATATGAGATAGACTAACATTTGATCCTAGGCCTACCGTCCCTATCCAACTCCTCATTGCATAGGCTGAGTCAGACAGGTGTTCACCTCCTCAGCGGCCACCATCCCTTCCCATCCCATTTCCATCCCTCTATAGTTACTCTCTCACTCATTCCATCCCATCCACCCACTACCTGCTTACCTCCCTCTCACTGTGCTAGCTGGCGTCATTATCTCTCTTTCCTGTCTTTCCTATGCCCTCATTAACATCGTTAAACTAACCCCCTCGTACGACATTACCATCATTAGGAACACCACGATAATTAACAACTTGATCTCTCTCTCACTCGAGAAATAAACTTCACTATTGGCTTTGTTAACGCTCGTTAATTGCCATTGGTTACATCCCCTCAGACGTCTACCAATATTCTCCTCAGGTGATCTCTCAAGAGCATCCTTGAGAAACTAAACTTGATCAATGTGAAATCCTATATAATTACCGAGACATTTAATAAACAAAAGAATTAAAATATGTTTTTAATAAATCAGAAATAATGGTTCTGGCCCCGAGAGTGAGCTTGGGGAGTAGGGAGAACTCTCGAAACCGACTAGAGGTAAATGTAGGTAAGATATTCATAAGTGGGGATATCTCGTTGTACAGTTACTGTTTTTTTTCTATCTTATCTCAAGTTTGATTTATTGAGCGACGTCTTCATATCTTCAGAGAAATGAGATTGTCGCCTTAAATCAATCCATGGGAGGAAGGAATTTCGAGCTGTCTGGGTTAAATTGCAGAATTATTGCATAAATCTGGGATTCTGTTAAGGCTGAGTATCTAGAATCCTCGGAAACTCGCGAAAGATAGAGCAGGCAAGTGCAATGGATATGCCATGAGCTGTATCATACACAGAGAGTAATTCCTCGCAAGGCCAGATCCATTGACCCTTGAAGATTTCAAATGGATCCTGATGTTTTCAGCCCTGTATAGCTTGCATAGGCCTCCAGGCCTATGCTGTATAGCTATGCCATACCTACATAATGTCGCATATACTTGAAACTGAACTTGATGCCATCAGATTGTGAGGGGATGGTTCACCAGCTCACTTACAATAGTGCTCTTATGCCTGTGGGAGGCCAGTACACTTGTTAAGTGCACTTGTTAAGTGTGCGGACTTAACTTTGGTAACCAGCAACCGAAACATCTAGTGTTTGGGCTTACGTGAGAGCCCCAGTCATCAGCAGTCCAGAAATGTTACCGTGGCCGTGGTAGCATGTCTGTGGACAGAGATAGAGCCGATAGCATCTCTCATTGTATAGCTAGGGCGAGACTCTAGTTTGCGCGGGAAACAGTTAGGCCTGGCGTGGGTAGCTGCGGGCCACCCGCGCGCGAGCCACTTGAGGCGTCGCCATGGAAACAGACGCCATCTTAGTAAACATCTTGAGCCGCCATGTTGGTCGGCCATCTTGGAGTTGCCCTAGGGGCTATGCTACACCGTCGCTGATTGGAGGAGAGGGGTAGGCCCCAGTATGCCTTCCTCTCATTGGTTATTCCGAGGAATACGCGGGAATCAACGGTGTGAGCGTCATTCTGGACAGAACCATCACCCTGTCAAGACGCTCCTATGCTCAATTCGGCCAAATTGAGTATATTGCGTCGTGGTGGTTCAACAACTCAGCTGTTTCAACTCCTGCTTCAATCTACTACAGCGGTCGTCACAGAATCCGGCCGTAGTCGTCGCTTGGAGGGGAATGGACATTGTGAACAGCGAGTGAAGAGAAGATCTTATCTGGGATCGTGGGGTAATGTGCATACGAGCAGTAACAGACTCGTAGATCCCATACCAGTGATGATTAGACTTGCTAGTGCTCTGTAGCAGTCGATGGGAACGGGGAAATAAGTGTTAGTGCTTTAAGGCAGATTTCCCATGTTTGTTTAAGACGAATCATTGTGCGCGTCACCTGTGTACGAACGCTTCACTTACCGGTGGGTCGAGGGTACGAAACAAGCCGTGTTGTGGGAGGGTTCGGTGCGCGCCATTGTACGAACGATACCGCGGAGGTACCAACCAGCCAGCCTACCACCCATAGCGGGGTGCCTGATGTATGGGAATGGTGTGTGTAAGCCGGCAGTATGAATGTAAGTACCTATGTGTGTATTTCTGGTGATTAGTAGTCTCTAAAGCTTGAATTCGAGGTCAAGTGTTCCGTCGCATTGTCACGCAGCACCTGTAGGTGAAGTGAAGTGTGGGCGAGGAGATAATCACCCTTGTTGTCATCTCGTCAGTCCTGAGGGACGTGCGTCTTGTGAGCACAGACGTATACAGAGTGTGTGTGTGTGGGTACACACGGGAACAGAGTATATACATAGATTAGCCAAGGACTGAGAGGATGTCCATGTAATAATTATATATTCCATTGTGGTAATTATTCATTCTTGATCGTCCGTGGGACGGAGTGATATCATTTCATGTGTAGTCTTGCAGGTGTGGAATTTCAACACTGAGCGCTCAGGTATGTGGTAACGTCAGTGATTCCTGGCATGATTATTGTGGAGTGGCCCACAGTGTGGTTAATTAATTAATTTGTATTGTTCCCAGGGGCCGTGAGAAGTGTGATTATATATATATATTGTGGTTGCAGTATTAACGTAATTTTGGTAGAATTTGGTGAGTGACGAGGCTGTCGGGAGTGACAGCCCTCGCTCTGTCGAGTAACGTAAAACTCGGGAGTGTTTATTCGGCATGCGTGATCGATAAATCACTCACCCATGTGATTTAGGAGTGCGAGATCTCCTTAGTGTTCCCAATAACGTTTGATAGCTGTAGGCTACATGTGTCAGCAGTAATTGTATATATATATATATATAATCGTAGTGTCACGGTGCCCAGTGTTATTGTGTTATTTACTGTGTGGTTATTGCAAATTTGGGACCTATGTTCTAGGGGTTATTGAGAGCACTGGGGTCATTTGCAACAGTAAATAAGTAAGTGTTGAGCAGTATTCTAATACTTGGAAATTAGAGTACTTGCAGTGTGTGTTGTTGCAAAGGGGTTGTCATTGTTAGTGATTGTTGCTAGAGTTGAGCAATCACCGTGGGTAACTGCAGTTCAGTAAAGTCATTGTGGGGGCAGTGTTCTAGAGGGTTCATGTCCTGTATGTTATTTTACTAGGTTCTGCAGTATTGTCATTGCAACCGGATTGTAACGTAAATCACTGTGATTTGTTAGTGTGATTTGACATTGTCGTGGGTGAACTCGGCTGTAGACGAGTACTTGGATATACATATATTCTCCTGTTTATCTGGTAGGACATCGAAGTCCAGTATTCAGTGAGGTGATTGCGAGGCAATTAATATAACGTAACGAGGGAACGCCATTGCTTAAGAGAATTTGTTTCTTTTACAATATGAGTAACGTAGAATACGCTTGGGTTAATTTACTTTCCTGCAGCAGCTACGTAGTCTCAAGGAGCCTAGCCACCAGCCAGATAA
>WNGS01165751.1:13170010-13183996 GCA_020271785.1 Procambarus virginalis
TATTTATTTTTTATTTGTTAGAATGTGGAAGTGTGTTGGTCTCTATCTCTCTCTCTCTCTCTCTCTCTCTCTCTCTCTCCTCTCTCTCTCTCTCTCTCTCTCTCTCTCTCTCTCTCTTCTCTCTCTCTCTCTCTAACCTCGGACCATTCATTCTATATCAGCTAACTATAAAGCTTGCCACTTGATATGAATTGATCATGAGCATTCTTTTGTGTGGGTGTTCGATATATCGAACGTCTGCATGTTTTGTATTCCATGTTTTACATTCGCGTCTGTCGAGGAAACTTTAAGTTGGTGGATAGCCTTAAGGAAAGGCAGAGCCCGAGCAAGAGCGTCTTAACTGACCGGAAATCCGCGACAACGATGTTCTCTTATGCAAGAATATGGCAATGTCTTTTGAGATCTCAAGGCGCTCTTATCATCAGGAGTCGAGGCGTTTCCGATGCTATAGCAACAATGGTGTATTGACCTTCCAATGCCAGCACCTGTTTGATTCTGCTGTTTCCCCGTGGTTGGCCGCACCACGCCATATATATATATTATATAATATATTAATATATATATATACTATATATATATATATATTATATATATATATATATTCTTTGGAATTTCGACAGCATGTCATATTAGATGGAAAGTGTTAAAAACTGATGGGAACTTGAGTTAATAGTTATATATTTAACAAGATTTTATATATTCTGAGTTAATTGAAAATTATCTAATGCCTGAGACTGCTTAAAACATTATTTTAGTGAACAAATTTTGACAAGTACTTAAAGGTAATTAAATTTTTGTTGTCTATCTATATCACTGACGAGAAATATATATAATTTATTTTTGGTTAAAAGAATTTTAATTTGTTTAGACTAATTAACATCCAGAAAAGGTGTTATTAAAACATATAAAAATCTAAATTTATTTGGTATTTCATTATAAAGCCTCTTATTACCCACCATATACCGTCTGTTTGAGGGCTCTGTTCTTACTTTTAACAGACAAACCTTTCCTCATGTCCATAGAGCGATGGTCTTTGCTTCTTCCAGGCTCTATGTTCGATCCCCGATGGTCGAGGTGTCTGGGCACCGATCATTCCCTATGTACTCATGTAGCAGCTCCTGCTCTTCGCATCCCAGCATTTTGTCCTTATATTCCTATTCTTTGTCATTTCTGCAAAGTCGTCAGCTCAGCGTGGACTATTTGTTATTTATGAGTCTTAGAGTTGTGTGGGCTATATGCAAGAGAGTTCCTGGAAGTGTGTGAAGTTAAATAACATTTCAACGAAGGTGAAGAATTTCTGTGTGGCATGATAACATAGCAAGACAAAGTGATAATAAGATATATATATAATATATATATATATATATATATATATATATATATATATATATGTCGTACCTAGTAGCCAGAACTCACTTTTTGCCTACTATGCAAGGCCAGATTTGCCTAATAAGCCAAGTTTCCTGAATTAATATATTTTCTCTAATTTTTTTCTTATGAAATGATAAAGCTACCCATTTCATTATGTACGAGGTCAATTTTTTTTTATTGGAGTTCAAATTAACGTAGATATATGACCGAACCTAACCAACCCTACCTAACCTAACCTAACCTATCTTTACAGGTTAGGTTAGGTTAGGTAGCCGAAAAAGTTAGGTTAGGTTAGGTTAGGTAGGTTAGGTAGCCAAAAAACAATTAATTCATGAAACCTTGGCCTATTAAGCAAATCGGGCCTTGCATAGTAGGCTGAGAAGTGAGTTCTGGCTACTAGGTACGACATATATATATATATATATATATTATATATATAATATATATATATATAATATATATATATATATATATACACCAAAAGAATAGGGGTGGTAGGAGAAGAAAATATCAAAGTGTTCAGTGAGGATCCACAAGGTCTTCTCTGAGTACTCTTTATTTTCTTCTCCGAGGTTATGGGTTCCTACACTTGCACCAGAGGTGGTACCCTTTCTAGGTAAAAAAAGTATATATATATACTATATAATATATATATATATATATATATATATATATATATATATATATATATATATATATATATATAACACGTGAATTAACACGTGATGAGCAATGTGGTAGACATTTTTGTAAATAGATAATGTAAGATGTAAAGTACTTACGGCAATTCCTGTCTTAATCATTCCTTCCTGATCTGACACTGTCATATATATAATATATAATTAATACCTCAGCAACAACTTGCAGTGTTATTAAAAAATATATTCCTTTTTATCAGAACTTATGTTTTTTTTTTTTTATCTTGGAACTCAGTCCCTCAAAGAATCGCATCATTTTTACACTCAAAATTCTGTATAAATAGGTTGTATATAGCACTGTAGACCTCACAGATGTATGAAATGGGCCGCATGGAACACTGTAGCCCCCCCCCTTACAGTTTGGTATAAAATTACCTTCATACAGCACTGTAGGCTACAAGTAATAAGAAGCTTAATAACTCCAATTCTAACGTATGTTTTACACGACTTGATAAAACAAAGTTTTAATTGGTAAAAGCTCAGGAGAACCTAAAGACTTAATTATTTTAATTCATTACCCACAAGTCTAAGGTCCGGAGACTTTTATGGCATATAAATCACTCCTCCGGTGCATGAATATAAAAAAACTGTTATTAAGACGGAAGGCGGATAGCTATAAGTTTTGAAAATTTCTATAATGCTGTTATAATGGAGAAGTGATAAGGGGAGGTGATGGAGTGACTTGAACCAGCGTTCTTGTGTTTCCCAGACACCTGCCCTAACCGTCTTGGCCATGATGGTACAAACGTCAACCATCCCGGAACTCTTAGCTGAATCTTCCTTTTTGATAAGTCAAGGCCCAAGAAGCGTTGCAATCTTAACTGTGATTCTCCTTGATGTAAGTGGAAGAGAAAAACTTTTGGGCAACATAATTCCCTTAGTTGCTCCTAGGAAGCCTTTAGGCTTGCTAGGAGAAATTACTGATCATTCCCTAAGATGCAACACCCACATAACAGTTGACCAACTCCCTGCTATATATTAACTATCAAGTCTAAAGAGGCACGAAGTAAAATCACGTCAAATCATTTCAATCCCGCGCGGGAATGGAACCCGGGACCCGCGATTGTGAGTCGTGAACATAGGCCACTGTGCATTTAAGAAGCTTGAGTGATTACAGTGAAGAGGAACCAGAAAGTTGTGCCTAAACACCTCTGGCTTGTGTCTAAGACATACGTGTTTACCTCTGAAGAGAGAATCGACTCCAAGGAAACCCCTAGTAAACACGATATTTTCCTGATAATATAGATTATAGGTGGATATTAACACCTGTATTGAGCTGCAGAATACTTGGTTAGTACTCACGTACGTTATAAACCCTTGTTCAGCGAGACTCAGCGTTACTCACCTTCATCCACTCTCTCTGTCACCAGTACTCAGTCTTAACCCAACACAACTCACTTCACTCATCAGACAAACCTTCCAAGTTCAACTGTCTCTCAGGTGATTGTAATTTGCATATATTAACCAGGAACAGAATTACACGAAGCAAAGACTTAGAAGATGAAGAAGATTAAAACGACGGGCAAAAGAAATAAAGGAATAAAAAAAAGAGAATAAAACAAAGGAGAAGAAAGGGTTAAAAAGGGCAAGAGAAGTGACTCAAAGACCATTTATTTTTCCCTTCCTCTTAATTAATAAAGTTATGGGTATATTACCATATTTCTAACAAATTTTCACATATACCGAGGTACAATTTCGGAAATCTGACTCCATTGGCATCAGTCATCGTATGTCTATCTGCTTCCGAATGGTCTATCGGCTCCTGAATTATCTATCGGCTCCTGAATTATCTATCTGCTCCTGAATAATATTTTGGAACTTGAATATTCTGTACCTACATACAGTGTTACACAGCTTTACTGGCTGTGCACTTTCATGTGATAATTAAGCTTAATAAATTTAATGCAGATAAAAAGCTTGCAAAGGCCTGTAATATAGCCAGTTATTCGCCTCCCTGCATTTCTCATTAACAAAACATTTATTCAAATTAACTCATCAACTGCATTATTCCACTGTACACATCAACTTACACTTCGTAATGCCTACACCACTTCAACACTTTCTGGTGAATTTACTGACCGACTGATTGATTGATAGGTTCCTCATCTCCCAGTCTGGATTATTATTGCTGACTTAATGTGAAGCAAATTTCAGGTTCATTTATGATGTGATTATGTGAATAATGTTTTTTTTTTCACTTTAAAATTAGGATTAGAGCCCTTCCACTGACGGCTGAGTGGACAGCGCTTCGGATTCGCAGTCCGGATGTTCCGGGTTCGATCCCCCGATGGAGGCGGAAACAAAAATGAGCAGAGTTGCTTTCACCCTGATACGCCTGTTCACCTAGCAGTAAATAGGTACCTGGGAGTTAGACAGCTGCTACGAGCTGCTTCCTGGGGGGGGAGGGTGTAGCAAAAAATAAAAAAGAGACGGGGGGGAACGCTAAGCCCCGAAATCATCTCAAGATAACCTCAACATAAGATAACCTGACAGCTCCATGGTGGAGGACAGGGAGGTGGGGAAGCAAAGGTGATAACGTTTGGGCAACGTTTATTGCAACCCAAAGGTACTTTTGGGACACATGTCGACAACACGGCTCCCGGACCATTTAGGGTCCAGGGACCCGGAACCTCTCACTACTAACATTAAGAAACAGTCCAGTCTTGGAGCGTGCCTGAGAAGGAGGCCTGGGTCGACGACCGGGCCGCGGGGACGCTAAGCCCCGGAAGCACCTTAAGGTAACCAAGGTAAGGAGACCATATTTTAATCTGACGTTGTTGTTTTTAGATTCAGCTACTCTGAACAAACAGCTCCAGGTAGCACGGGCTATGGTGAGCCCGTAGTGGACTTGTTTTGGTCTGATGCTGAGTCCATACATTTGGTCTCTGCCTCAGACCAAAATGAGATTGTAAAATGAACTTAGGTGTGTTAATTTTTCAGCCTCCTTCTCAAGTAAAGATAAACTCAGGAAATAAAGAAGATTCGAGCAAGAATCATTGCTCTCGCCATTTCTGTTATATTCAATAACAAATGTCAATAAGAAAGAACTGTTGATATATATAATATATATAATTCATATTCTACAATCTGCTGAATTCATCAGCCTAATTGATCAAAAATGATCACTAATGATACCTAATGTGCAAGAATTATTTCATATTGACCACGAGTAAAGACAGAAAATGGCTAACAAAATGAGTAAAATATTTAAGGGTGTTCCCAATCTCTCAATTGTTACTTCCTTTTCCTTTTCAGTTCCTATTTCCTTCCATCATCCCTGCCTCACCATTTTCTTCTCCAGCCTTAGCAAACGATATTTCAAGTACCATTCAGTTCAGCCCAGCCTGCGAAGCGTTCAGATCAATCCATCAGAAATTCGATAAATTCCATGAATAATCTTATTTTAATTTTGTTTACTTAAGTATGAATGCAAAATAATTATCTGAGAACTTTTGACACGACAAATCAGTTTCCATTTGTAAACATATTTGATATTTCGAATTTAAATGCTAAATAATTGTGAGGTTAGGCCCTATCTGAGAGCCAGGGATATATATATATGCTTGAAAGAGATATTTGAAAATCAATATTAGATTGACCACCGAGAACAGGTTAGGCTGATATGTATTAAAATTTCTAACTTTGTGTTAATATATTGTTTTATTTTTATTTTTATTTTGTGTCTGTGTACTTTTCTATATATTTTTCTTTTGGCATTTCTGTTTTACGTTGGTTTGTGATAGCGTGTTTATCTGCGTCAGTTTGTTTGTTTGATTTTTTTGTTAATTGGTGTCTTATGTGAATAGAAGTGTTTTTTTTTGGGGGGGGGGCTTTGTGTCTGTGAGGGTTTTTGGCTCTACTGGTTTCTGTTTATCATCCCCGGTGTTTCGAAGAGTTTTATGAATGTGTGTATGTTTTAATGTGTGTTTTATGTGTTTTGTTCAATGACAGATGTTATGATGATCCTGTACAGATTTACCTTCTTTCTCTCTCTTTTTCTCTGTCCGCCCCAACCACTTGGACTGGACGGTAGAGAGACGGTTTCGCTTCATGCAAGTCGGCGTTCAATCCCCGACCGTCCACAAATGGTTGGGCACCATTCCTTATCCCTCCACCCCAACCCAAATCCTTATCCTCACCCCTTCCAAGTGCTATACAGTCGTAATAGTTTGGCGTTTTCCTCAGAGAGGGAGAGAAGGAAGGAATTATCAGTCTCTCTTTCTCTCATATGCCTGTTATCACATTTATGTGTCTATCGTGTTTTCCCTCTCATATTCGAAGTATACCCTATAGGGGGAACTCTTCCTCGGTGAAATTAAATGTAGATGAATGAGGGTGTATGATTCCCGTAGAGTTTTCAACCCTAATTAACCAAGCAACATACACCCAAAATTTGGCCAGTGCAGGCTACTAAACAAATGGCCCTGTATGACTAACCATCCTGCCGAGATGGGGACCTTTATTACCACTGCTAACTTATTCACTCTTGTGTTGTTAATATCCTCAAAATGCATCCGGAGTCTGCCAGGGCAGACTGCTTATCACATGCACATGCCCTCCTGTATGACTAACCATCCTAGATGTGATGGGGATTTTCTAGCATCAAATAGTTAGCCCTTTTTTTTTGACACACACTGTAACTCCACTTCATATAGTCGAAGGTAGCTGCACTAATGCAAAAGTACCTAAGGAATTAATAAAAAAAAAAAAAAAAAGCAACATACACAAAAATTGGAGAGGAACTCCTCTGATATCCCGCGTGTTTAAGGTATTTGAGAGAATTATATTAGACAGGTTAATGTTGGATACTGAGCTGTCGTTACCTGTAGCAAGTTACTACATATAAGTGACGAATTTCCCTATCCTGAGCTCTACTTGAGTGACTTCTGAGAGCAGGAACTGGGGTCATGATATCATACTCTACATAACTGAATGTCCTGTCATTAGGGCCTTTAGATCTGCTGGTATGAGGTGCATGGAGCTTGCATGACCAATGCAGGTTATGCTCCTTATATATATATATATATATAATATATTATATTAATATATATATATATATATATATGCGTACCTAGTAGCCAAACGACTCTCAGCTACAGCAGCTCATTCCTAATGCCATTTCGGTTTTTCGCTCCTCCACCTAATAACTAACCACTTTTTGGCTAATACTACTTACTATAGAATAGGTAGTTAGTTTATATTTTATGCATATATCACTTAATTTACTGACAATAAAAAATAATTACTATACTAATATGGCACTTATCATTTATGTTACAAATATAATATGATTTTATACTCGCTCAGTCTATCTGGATAGTACTCTGCTGTCTATATAGCTTCAGCCCTTGACGCAAACTGAAACTACTCATACAGTCTAGTACTCACCTATTCAGCTTCGGTTCTATGGTCCCGCCTCTCCACATCAATCAACTGGTGTACAGGTTTCCGAGTCTTTTGGGCTTTAGATATCTACATTTGAAACTGTGAATGGATCTGACTCCACCTCATCACTTCCTAATGCATCCTTAAATGCTACTTGACAATGAAAAAAATCTTTCTATGTCTCTGTGGCTCATTTGGGTTCCAGTTTCTCCGTCTCCTTGTTCGTGTTCCATCCGTACTAAATAATTTGTCTTTATCTACCCTCTCAATTTCCCCAAGAATTTTGTAGGTGGTAATCATGATTAGCTGTAAGAATGTGGACATACCAATTATGTTATTTAAAAGACACAGTCTTGACTCAAACTCTGTCACTCTCAAATGGCTGTGCTTTTAAAAATGTATGAGTGTTCTCTTTTCGCTAAATCTCACTCATTTCCCTCATTCTCTAAGCTTACTTCACCTCATAGGTGATCAATGTTCTAATTTACTACGTCAACAGTGAGCCAGATACATGGGGCCCATAATTAACGATAGTGAGGTGGGAATAATTATTCAAAGTAGTTTTAAATGAGAGAAGGAAAATGAGGCGAGTAAGCTGCTCTACATCACACAGCCACCACACACCACTGTCATCAACCATTATACACCCAAGTCATCAACCAACACATACACACACGTGTCATCAACCACTACACACGTCGTGGAAGCATAAAGCGTTTTGGTCATTATTTGGAAAGATGTTTTTTGACCACCGGAGTTCAGCTTGGGTTGCTGAAGATCGCTAAACAGGTCTTGCCAATATTATGAAAGCCCTACAGAAGGTCCAGGTGAGACAGTGTTCTCCTAACTGTAAGGATAATTACGAGGGAAGTCTGAAAAAAGTCTGGAACAAGTCTGGGTTTGCTTGAGGAGTCTGAAATAAGACTCGTGTGGGTTTGTTAATTCTCTTCAAAAACAGCTGTCTCCCCAGTCATTAAATATTACTGTTTGTTAATTCTCACCAGTTAGTCTACTATCTTGTCTTTGTTAATCATCACTACCCCTCCCTCTCTCTCTGTCTCTCTCATTCTCTCTTTCTCTCTAACAGCTATATACCTTACTCTCTTTCACTACCTTACACTAACCTATATATTCTCATCCTCTCATCCACTAACACAGAGACCAAATGATGATCTAACATTGACCATGAAACATTATTTGTGATTTAACTTGGGACTTAAGATTCCTTGGCGTTTGCCCCGTCAATGACCACAGCTTCCCTCCCTTCATCACAGAACCTTCACCCCCTTCACCCCTTACCCCTCTCACAATTACCACCATCTCCTCCCCTCTCAATAACCACAATTCACCCTTCTGGGAAGCCAGCACTGACCTGTGGTATTTCATCGTGTCTCATCTACCTTCCCTTCACCTACCTCCTCCTCGTCTACCACCACCCCTTACCTACCACCCCTTCACCTACCTCCCCCTCACCAGTCACCAGCCTCCACTTACTTCTAACTAACCACCATTCAGTCTCTCATCATCCACTACTCTCATTAACCATCACATCTTTCTCATCTACCCTACCTCTCCCTCTCTTCCATCTACTCCTATCCACCCAACTCCCTCTCACCCCCTCCCTTCTATCCCCCTCCTACCTGTAATCCCTCTCACCCTTAAATCCACACATTTCACCACCAACCACCACCCCTCTCTCTCTACACCCCCTCCCACCCCCACCGGTCTTAACCCCTCCCCTTAGCTCTCCGATCATCCCCGCTAACAACTATTTTTTCCTGTTACATCAATGGAGAAAAACTTGTTAACATTCATGGAATTTATAATTGACTTTGGAAATACGATATTATTTACGTTAACAAAATTGCATGCAATCAATAGGGGAGTTGTCCTTGGCTCACTGATAACTTTCCTGTGGATTGTGGTTTGTACGTGGACCCCAGAGTGTGGGATTGTGGCTCGTTGTGGACCCCAGAGTGTGGGATTGTGGCTTGTATGTGGACCCCAGAGTGTGGGATTGTGGCTTGTAGTGGACCCCAGAGTGTGGGATTGTGGCTTGTAGTGGACCCCAGAGTGTGGGATTGTGGCTTGTATGTGACCCCAGAGTGTGGGATTGTGGCTTTTTTGTGGACCCCAGAGTGTGGATTGTGGCTTTAGTGGACCCCAGAGTGTGGGATTGTGGCTTGTATGTGGACCCCAGAGTGTGGGAATGTAGCATGTACGTGGACCCCCAGAGTTGGGATTGTGGCTTGTACGTGGACCCCAGAGTGGGAGATGGGTACCCCAGAGTGTGGGAATGTAGCATGTACGTGGAACCCAAGTGTGATTGTGGCTTGTATGTGGACCCCAGAGTGGGAGATTGTGGCTTGTTTGTGGACCCCAGAGTGTGAGATTGTGGCTTATATGTGGACCCCAGAGTGTGGGATTGTGGCTTGTTTGTATATATATATATAGTATATATATATATATATATATATATTATATATATATATATGTACGTACCTAGTAGCCAGAACGCACTTCTCGCCTACATGCAAGGTCCAATTTGCCTAATAAGCCAAGTTTTCATGAATTAATTGTTTTTTTTCGACTACCTAACCTACCTAACCTAACCTAACCTAACTTTTTCGGCTACTAACCTAACCTATAAAGATAGGTTAGGTTAGGTTAGGTAGGGTTGTTAGGTTTCGGTCATATATCTACGTTAATTTTAACTCCAATAAAAAAAAAATTGACTTCATACATAATGAAATGGGTAGCTTATCGTTTCATAAGAAAAAAAATTCGAGAAAATATATTATTTCAGGAAAACTTGGTTTATTAGGCAATTCGGGCCTGCATAGTAGGCCTGAGAAGTGCGTTCTGGCTACTAGGTACACATATATTATATATATATATATATATATATAGATATAATATATATATATATATATATATATATATATATATATATATATATATATATATATATATTCGTACCTAGTAGCCAGAACGCACTTCTCGGCCTACTATGCAAAGGTCCAATTTGCCTAATAGGCCGATTTCTTTATTTTCAATAAAATATTTCCAGTTGGTTTATTTTGAATATCTGTATTATATTATATTAAGAACATAAATTATTGATTTAGTTATGTTAGTTTAGGTTAGGTTAAGATAGGTTAGGTTAGGTTGGGTTCGGTCATTTTATCTCCATTAGTTGTAACGTGAAATTTAAAAAAATTAAGTCAGATATAATGAAATGGATAGCTTATCATTTCATAAGAAAAAATGAGAAAAATAGAAAAAGAAGAAAACAAAAAAAAAAGTTTTATATATAATAAATATTATATATATATTTACCCATATATAATAAATATTATATATATATTTATATATAATAAATATTATATATATATTATATATTATAAATATTATATATATATATGGGTACCATTGATGCATTTTTGGGGACCCAAAGCCTTGGGGAAGAGAACAAATGGTATTCAGAGTAGACCTTGCAGGTACTCCCTAAACAGGTACTCAGCATTTTCTTCTCCCACCACCTTTACTTTGTTATTATTTGATTCAATATGATTCCCTTCCTCCTTCCTCGATTAAAAAAAAAAATTACACGCGCGAACTTTTTTAAATTTTCTTTGAGATCTTCCTTTTGAGACACATTAAGGCCACTTTGGATTTATAGCTACGAGTGTGAGCTGTGTTCCAATAACGCTGAGTGTGAGGCTGTATTACAGAGCGGGTTGGTGGGTACTGTGGGCCATCGCCCCCCCCCTCATCTTGATAATAGGGAGGATGCCCAGCTAGAGGTGTGCCCAGTTTCTTGGGGGTATTTTATAGTACAACTTGCTGGTTGGTCAGAATTGTAGTGGTCTCTAATGACCTACTGTGGTTGAAAGGCCTAGAGAGCCTACCAACAAAACGAGTCACCTGTGTACCACACACACAACACCACACACAACGGGGGGGGGGGACAAAAAAAAGACACCAACCACGAAGAACAAAAACAACAGGCACACACACACACACACACACACAACAACGAGGAAAAAACCAAAAAACACAACACACCAAAACACACAAGCCCCCCTTTCCCGCTTTAGAGCCCATCACCTGTGTCCATTATATTCACTACGCTATTACCAGTTTGGGAGGAATTCATCTATTGCTGTTCGCATAAGTATTTTGTATCTTCATAATTCACAAAGAAGAGAAAGAGAGGCAGCATTATCAATCGTAATTGGGGCTGAAGTACGGGGCACGTCGTAAAAAAGTCAAGATCACGATTATTCTGGATAAATAAAGACGATTCTTAATTTTTTGTCCCGTCTAGCCAAAGATACTTAATGTATCTTCCAGTATTAAGTACCGGACTTATAGAAAAAACCTCAATTACGATTGAAATGCTGCCTCTGAATTATGAAGATACAAAATACTTATGCGAACAGCAATAGATGAATTCCTCCACCAATGATAGGTATGAATAATAATGACATGTGATGGCGTCCTAAAGCGAGGCAGTGTGTGATGTGTGTGTGTGTGTGTGTGTGTGTGTGTGTGATGTTGATGTGTGTGGTGTGTGTTGTGTGTGTGTGTGTGTGGTACACAGGTGACTCGTTTTGTTGGTAGGCTCTCTAGGGCCTTCAACCACAGGAGGTCATTAAGAGACCACTACAATTCTGACCAACCAGCAAGTGTACTATAAAATACCCACCAAGAAACTGGGCACACCTCTAGCTGGGCATCCTCCCTATTATCAAGATGAGGGGGGGGGCGATGGCCCCCAGTACCACCCAACCCCGCTCTGTAATAATCAGCCTCACACGCAAGCGTTATTGGAACACAGCTCACACTCGTAGCTATAAATCCAAAGTGGCCTTAATGTTTCGCAAAAGGAAGATCTCAAGAAAAATTAAAAAGTTCGCGCGTATTTATTTTTTTTTAATGCGAGGAGGAGGAAGGGAATCATATTGAATCAAATAATAACAAAGTAAAGGGAGGTGTGGGGAGAAATGCTGAGTACCTGTTTAGGGAGTACCTGCAAGGTCTACTCTGAATACCATTTGTTCTCTTCTCCCAAGGCTTTGGGTCCCCAAAAATGCAATCAATGGTACCCATAGATATGATAAAATTTATAATATATAAATATATAGTATAATATTATTATATATAAATATATATTAATATTTATTATATTGGGTAAATATATAATATGAATATTTAGTATATATAAAACTTTTCCTGATTTCAATATTTTTCTCATTTGTTTCGTATGAAATGAGAAAGCTATCCAAGTTCATTATATATGACTTAATTTTTTAAATTTCAGTTACAACTAATGGAGGATTAAATGACCGAACCCAACCTAACCTAACATATCTTAACCTAACCTAAACTAACATAACTAAATCAATAATTTATGTTCTTAATATAATAGAAGTACAGATATTCAAAATTAAACCAACTGGAAATTATTTTATTGAAAATAAAGAATCGGCCTATTAAGGCAAATTGGACCTTGCATAGTAGGCCGAGAAGTGCGTTCTGGCTACTAGGTACGACATATATATATACTATATAGAATAGATTATATGATATATATCTAATATATATATAGATATATATTATATATATATATATATAATATAATATATATATATAGATGGCGTACCTAGTAGCCAGAAACGCACTTCTCAGCCTACTATGCAAGGCCCGAATTGCCTAATAACCCAAGTTTACCTTCCTGAAATAATATATTTTCTCCGAGATTTATTTCTTATGAAAAGATAAGCTACCCATTTCATTATGTATAAGTCAATTTTTTTTATTGGAGTTAAAACATTAACGTAGATATATGACCCGAACCTAAACCAACCCTCCTCACTAATCCTAACCTAACCTATCTTATAGGTAGGTAGGTAGCCGAAAAAGGTTAGGTTAGGTATAGGTTAGGTAGGTTAGGTAGTCGAAAAACCAATTAATTCATGAAAAACTTGGCTTATTAGCCAAATTGGGCCTTGCATAGTAGGTCATGGAGAAGTGGCGTATCTGGCTACTAGTACGACATATATATACTTAATATTAATAGATATATATATTATATATATATGATATATATATATAATATATATAGTATATATATATAGATACAAAACAAGCCACAATCCCACACTCTGGGGTCCACATAATAAGCCACAATCTCACACTCTGGGGTCCACAAACAAGCCGAACAATCTCCCACTCTGGGGTCCACGTACAAGCCACAATCCCACACTCTGGGGTCCACGTACAAGCCACAATCCCAAACTCTGGGGGTCCACGTACATGCTACATTCCCACACTCTGGGGTCCACATACAAGCCACAATCTCACACTCTGGGGTCCCACATATAAGACCACAATCACAAGCCTCTGGGGTCCACAAACGAGCCACAATCCCACACTCTGGGGTCCACGTACAAGCCACAATCCCACACTCTGGGGTCCACATACAAGCCACAATCCCACACTCTGGGGTCCACATACAAGCCACAAT
>WNGS01165751.1:13204600-13221368 GCA_020271785.1 Procambarus virginalis
GGCTTATACCCTCAGATACACAGACATTTCCAATTATTTTACATAACATAAATTTCATAAGGAAGTTTGTCTGATCAAGTGTTTCCAAAGAGTAGCAGTGTGATGATAGTATTCTAATACATTGACTTTTGTTGTTCTTGAGGTGTTGTCACCGTAACGAACAAGAACAGACCGTAACGAAACACTCACGAGTGTTTTGTTTCGGTCTTTATTGCTCTTGTACATTATTTGTGTACCTGACTTGTAAGTTATTTAAATTTGTATTACATATGGAGTATGCACCGAGCACCATAGACAACTGTAGTGCAGAAATTGGTAATGGAAAAGGCCATCAATTTCTGCATTTCAAAATTTTAAAAAACATTAAATTTGGAGTAGAACATGAACACTTTTTTTCTAGTTTGAGTGAAGTTGCTTTTGGTATTGTTGCTGTAGTTGTTGCCCTTATTGTAGTTGCTGTAGTTGTTGCTGTTGTTGTTAGTATTGTGTTTTTTTTTCTTAACTAGAATTATTGGAACTTAGGCCTCCCGCCTACATTATCGAAGACACTGCTCCTTAGTTAAGACACCATCTCAAGATTACGGTACTTTAAATATCTCTAAACCACGGGAATTTTGACGTAGTGTTCAATAGCGTCTAAACCTTGGTGCATGAAGTTGAATTCTAGATTGGTGGTGACCAAGATGTTAATATAATGGTTAGATTAAGACTTTTTAAATTCCATCAATTTTTGTAAGTGTAATTAGCACTATGAACGCGAATGTAACTGTAAAACTTCTTCTGTAAAAATATTAAGATGTTGTTGTTTTAGATTTAGCCACTCAGAACGAAGTGTCCATGTAGCACGGGCTATGGTGAGCCCATAAAAAAAATAAGAATCAAGTACCATAAAGAACTTGATCTTGATTTGAAGGGGAGTTCCAATGTTGTTTCCCAAACCAGAGATGGCTTTCTAAATCTCGCCCAAAATCAACCTCATTGCGGACCACATCACTCTCTTAAATCTGGTCATAAACTGTAGCGTTACTTCCAGACCAAGTGAGATGGGCTGGAAGGCGGAGGTGGAGTTGCCGTTAAAGGTCACTGTCGACCTGGAGACACAAAAGTCACCACCAGCAAGAATACCTTACAAGTAGGGGCTTTTGGCGTTGAGAGGAAAAACTCATGGTAACTACAGAAGCACCTAACGGTCTCATGAGGTCAAAACGGCAGCTAAAAGCCGTCGGGAGAGTAAAGGAAATAGTTCACAAAAGAGGCAGTAAGGCAGCCAATTTATGTCATTCTCAAAAAGAATGAATATATTGATAAACTTAACTCATCCTCTCTGATCAAACTAAATCTCACATGCTTCACACAATACCACTCAGACGTCGACACTCAAAATTCTACGAAGGAAGTTACCGATATAAAAATCTGGAAGCATCATTTCGAAGTGCTCCAAATATTACAGATTTACAGATATAAATCTTACATATTTACCTGTAAATATTTACAGATATTTGTGTAAATATTTGTGTAAGATATACACAATTGAGAGATCACAACCAATTTAATATAAACTGAAAAAAGAAAACAAAAACATAAATTAAAATATAGTGCAAAAAAAAGCTTAATAAATATAGAAACTATCACAATGTTCCCATTCAGTAATATCTCCAAGAAATCCATCTTTAAAGTAGATACAGATAATTTTCAGCAGAAAGCACTACATTAACGTTACTATAGAGCACATTTAAGATGCACGAGGCCAGGAGAGGAGCTGGGATATGAGGACAAAGTAAAAGGAACCCTGGCCATTCCTTATGAACAAACCAGGGTTTAAGCAACAATACTGATCAATACAGGTATTTCTACCAACTAAGAGCAGTGAGCTATAGGACGACAATACACACTGGACATGCGGTCTCACCTGGTCGATGGTTCACTCCTCTACGGTCGACGGTAAAGGTAGGGAGGACAGGTCTGGTCTCCTCTCCATCTGTCTGGTTGCGCTGTTCCAAGTGGTTACTGGTATTTGAGCCAGATTCTGCCGTTGCGTGGGATCTGGAGGGCCACACTACGTCACTACTTGATGTAGTAAGTTGTTTATGTGGTGAGTGGTAGTGGTGGGGGCGGTTTGAGCAAGTTGTGGTTAAGGGAGGGTTGGAAGTGGAGGAAAAAGGGTATGGTAGAGGAAGTGGTAGTGGGTATTTGAGCTATGGTAGAGCAAGAGGTAGTGGGTATTTGAGCTATGGTAGAGCAAGTGGTAGTGGGGAGGGGGAGCTGCTAGAGTATGGGAGGGGGGTGAAGATAGGAAATTATAATGATGACGAAGGTGTCAATGGTAGTACTTTTGACGTGGTAGAGGCTTATGGTGATGATTGTGTGGCTGGTGGTGGTGGTAGCGACGGTGGTCTAAATAGTGAGGGATGGTGAGGTAGGTGATGGTGGTAATGGCAGAACATGGACCGATAGTATAGCGCAGGTGACAGTGATGATGATAGTGAACAAGCAGTGATGATGATGAACACTGATGATGGTGAACAATGATTGTGATGGTGAACAGACAGTGATGACAACTATAATTGCGAACGGTATAGTGTTGATGATGACGCTGATGATGACAATGATGGTGATGACAATGATGGTGAGACAGCCATAGTGAGTCAGATGATGGCTATGACGAATCAGGTGATGGCGATAATGGTAGGTGACCTTACCATCACCTCTATGATGGTTCCGAGGATCAACGTCCCCGCGGCCCGGTCTCTGACTAGGGAATAGTTCACGGGATAGTTACTACAGTAATGGGAAGAGAGTAGTGTATTATGATCATCCTTATTACTATATAATCTTATGTGGCATATTATATTTAAACACAAACTAGATTGAATGATTAATATTACATATGAAAACAAAGAGTTTACTTCAATAGCTAATAACAAAATATGCTCTTACATGTGAAACTAATAATAAAATATGCTCTTACATGTGAAACTAATAATAAAATATGCTATTACATGTAAAACAAATAATAAAATATGCTCTTACATGTGAAACTAATAACAAAATATGCTCTTACACGTGAAACTAATAACAAAATATGCTCTTACATGTGAAACTAATAATAAAATATGCTCTTACATGTGAAGCTAATAATAAAATATGCTCCATTATGTGGAACTGATAATAAAATATGCGCCCACATATGAAATTAAAAAAAAGACGCCATGCTTTTACCTATAATACTTACATAAAATATGCACTTACATGTGGAATTAATTCAAAATATGTTCGTATATGGATCTCACATTAATATATGATGTAAACCTATTAAAACCATGAGCATACACACTCAACTAATTAAAAACAAACTTTTAAATACAAAATTACTGACCTTGAAGAAGCTCTGGCAGGGAGGGATTAGGGGAGAAATAAATTGAAAAAAATAAATTAGAATAAACTAAAAAAAAATCATGAAAATGTGAAAATATTATAATTCAAATCAAATACACATATAAACAATGAAATGCGTTCGTAGTGGTGCATAGTGAAGTTATGTTGTGTTATTGGGGAGAAACCTAACTTGGGAAGTATTTTTAGTTCTGGGAATGAGGTATCAGGTAATCCTAGTATGAGTAATCCAGGATCTCCGGATATGAGGGAATCCGGGATCTCTGGGTATGAGGTAATGATCTGGTGTTTGGCTTAGGTCGTATTGACCTCCAGAAGGTTATTAAGGTGATCATAATTGCTTACTGACCGACATAGTCTAGTACTAAATTTAATTATCTGTATATACACCGATAAGCGGATTATAAATCCTTGTAATCTCCCTGTATACAGGGGATGTATTCAGGGAATATACATCCTTGTTGTATTAGTCAGGAAACCCATGCCTTCTTTGGCGAGAAGACTCGTTTCATGTGATTGGTTCCGATGAATGAAAAAGATATCAAGATATCTTGTCCTTCGTCATACTAATTTATTTATTGGCAAAATATTGACTCCCAAAGGCCGTTTTCGTCAAATCGATGCCACACTCATATAATTTACTCTGCTCTGAATGCTCTCTGATGTCTGAGATCAATATTATCGTGAACCACTGTGGGGGTTACAACTTCCCTACACACCACACCAGTATATTGTTCCAAACATACGTGACGAAGTTACACACAGAAATCACACTAGCATGATGATCTCGGACGCAGGTTCGCCTCCTCGTCACGGCCCTTGTGGATTTGTTCTACGACGAGGGCATATATACCCGAAAGGTCAACCTCATTTCTCTTTGTATACACACTGGGAGTTTACATTAATTCTGGGCGATAATAGGAGCTAAAGTTTACTGTGCTGGCTGGTCATTAAACTCCTTAATAACCCTCCAGAATTGAAAGGCCGCAAGCTTAACACCCAACTAAAACTAATTAATAAATATCCTGGTAGTCTTATTTATATAAGACTAAAATCTGGATTATTTATCATAATTATATCCTAATTTGAGAAATAAATAATAATAGTTTACATATTATAGTTTAGGATTTTATCAGGTGTAGTCATGACTTGACTTTTAAGGTTAAAGATCAGAAATTTGTCACTAAACTCGTTAGTACGAAGGAAAACAAACAACAGGATGACAAAGTGTCTCATTTCACGTCTTTTTATATAATTAAAAATTTTGGAATGTGTTTTGTAGCTTAAATAAATTTATTAAATACAGCGAAGCTGATAATCATAGAATTAGTGTCCTAACTGTATTAACTGAAAGTAAATAATACAAATAAATTAATAAAAACAATGATAATTTTAAGTATAAAATCATAAAAATTAGTAAACAGTAAAAGAACGACATTCAGTAAAAGAAAAACTTCGATACACAAACACAACTTAATTCTTACCTCAAATAACTGCACGCATAACTTGTCAAGTTCCCACTAATGTTAGAGGAATAACATTCCAATATACCAGTATATACCGACATGAGTATATGTGCAAGGTATATATTATAAAACGAATAAAATATACTAATAATCCACTGAAATAATTACCATCATAAAACTGGATCGATTTGATCAGACCCTCTGATATATGAATGCCAATCAATCCTCATATTGACTTAAAAATAAAAGCGTGACTATTTTATGGTGTTAATATCACATTAGCGAAACTGTAACGAGCTCGTAAACACACCTGAGGTTCAGAGGGAAGAAACTTGTGATAGATGACCTGATCTAGCACCCTGAATCTAACCAGAACCAAGGTAATATTGTGAAACATATCCAGGAATAAGGGATTACCTGAAAAATAACTAACCACGACTCTTGTGACTACCTGAAGAGCAAAGAGGTAGTCTCCAGTGACGTGTTGGTACCCAGGTTAATTGCTTACCTGGCTCTCATAGCTGGAACACCACCTGAACAAGGGACATCCGCACATTGATCTGGTATTTCAGGAAGCCTCGATTGAATGCCAACAATTGGAACACCAACTGAAGGAGGCTACTGACCTGCAGAGCGACCTAGAGGAGGCTACTGATCTGGAGAGCGACCTAGAGGAGGCTACTGACCTGGAGAGCGACCTAGAGGAGGCTACTGACCTGGAGAGCGACCTAGAGGAGGCTACTGACCTGGAGAGCGACCTAGAGGAGGCTACTGACCTGGAGAGCGACCTAGAGGAGGCTACTGACCTGGAGAGCGACCTAGAGGAGGCTACTGACCTGGAGAGCGACCTAGAGGAGGCTACTGACCTGGAGAGCGACCTAGAGGAGGCTACTGACCTGGAGAGCGACCTAGAGGAGGCTACTGACCTGGAGAGCGACCTAGAGGAGGCTACTGACCTGGAGAGCGACCTAGAGGAGGCTACTGACCTGGAGAGCGACCTCGGGGTCTCTGAAGGCGTAGTGGTGCCGGAGAAGCTGTACATGTTGGCCACACCAGAGGCTGTAGAGGAGCAGTGCATCTGGTAGAGTGGTCCTGTTAACACGGAGATTGGCGGTGAGGGAGAGGAGAGGGAGGATGAAGGAGAGAAGGAGAAAGAGGGGGAGATGAAACGGACAAGGAAAGGAAATATGCAGAAAATTGGGAAAGGGAGGATGGTAGAGGTTATGAAAGAGAGAGAAAGAAGGGAAATGAATTATGGAGGTGGTGTGAAGAGAAGAGGGAAGGAGAGACAGAGAACGCAACAAAAGAGAACACTGGGCCAAATAAGTATGAGACGAAAAAGGGTGAAGGAAAATAAATGAAGGTGAAGGATAGATAGGAACTTGGAATGGATGGAAAGCGACACGCAGGCAAACAGAGAAAACAGAACATACATAAACACGCCACTATATCTAGTCCAGCAAGGAACAAAGTTGGAAAGCAAAGACAATAAAAATATCTGGTATTATTGGTAAACAACCAATCAGATAATAACTAATTTGAATAAATACAATAAACAGCACCTCTGCAAAAAAAAGGAAAAAAAACATTCAGCTGTATTAAGTGACTTATGCAATATAATGTATGTTTAGCACTTAAAATATACATTAGATACAAGGCATCCAGAGTGGACATGCATAATGATGACTATCAACAAAAAGTTCAGTCACAAAACTAAAACATATTTTTAATCGTATATGTTTACATTTTTCACTGACATTCAAGCTCCTAAGGTCTTACTCAGGTAATGGATGAATGTTTATGGCTTTATTGATTTCAATAATGTTATGTCCAATGTGTTTAACAACTTCTTCGTTCGGGGAAATCTCTGAGGTGCTCTTGTCAATCAATAATTAACACTCAATTTACAAGTTCAAGCAATATTCAGATGAAAATATAGATCTCTGAAAGAGGTCTCATTTCCTCTCTGATCCTGTCAGTTAATTTGCTCTTGATTATTCTCAGTAAACTATGTGCTTATTCGCAATTCGTCCCGAATCACATTTGTTGAATTCCCTTTCTGAAAATATCCCTCTCAGGGCGGTAATATTTCTTCAGGCAAACAGCCACATAATATTCCCCGACAGATAAATCCTCTCAGACAGAAAATATCCCTCTTGTCAGAATATGCCTTCAACCCAAAAAGACTCCTTTAGCTATATATTATTTCCTTTTGGCAAGCAGATAATTCCCGGCTGGTGGGCAGGTAACTCCAGCTAAGTGGGTAATTCCCCCTCGTGCCCAGGTAACTCGTCTTAAGGAGCCAGCTAATTGACTCTCAGAAGGCTGGGTAACTGCTCAGAGGAACCTGTTAATTCTCCCCAGGAAGCTTGGTAATTTAGTTCCATTGCTAAGCTCCTTTATAGCAAATGGAATGGATATTATCTCGCTCCATGCTGTTTTGTCTTGCTCTCTCTCTCTCTCTCTCTCTCTCTCTCTCTCTCTCTCTCTCTCTCTCTCTCTCTCTCTCTCTCTCTCTCTCTCTCTCTCTCTCTCTCTCTCTCTCTCTCCTAGAATTAGACAAGTAAATCGTAATATTTTGCCAAAACCATGTAATGATATCTTCCATGAGAATTATGTGGTATATTTAAGGGCTTGTGATATCTAAGCATGACGGTGTAGATATCATATTATTTCATTTACCTTACATCAGTTCACGCTCTGAGGTACAACAATAACTTGGTCAATTAAAATGTAATTTAATAGATACGAGCCCTATGGTTCAACAGGGAGGCTGAGGGAATGGGAAAGGCAGAGATAACGAAGGATTGCTTAGTTGAGTATACTTAGTGATTGAGAGGTCCCAAGCCTGTCCAGGAGGTAGTCAGGAAGGCGTGTACCCATATGTGCAGGAGGAGTGCCAAGCCTGTCCAGGAGGTAGCCAGGAGAGTCATTTAATATAACTACAGTTTATAATTAGTTCGTAAAGGCATAGAGGGGCGTACCTACAGCCATAGGAGACAAGCACCGGGAGAATTTCATCCTGAAGACAAGCACCTCTTTCCGTGTTCCATTACCGCGTTATAGCGAAATATAGAATACTTAATAACATGTATAACATTCTCATAATAAGGATGAAATTACGTTAAGTGGACGTAGACAGGCACTAACAGCTATTCCCCAGGTAAAGCGTCAAATTAAGGTAACTGACATCGCTAAAAATAACTCCCTACTTTGTCAAAAATTCTAAACGAACTCTTAAACACCGACAAACAACTCTGGAGCAATTTTAGCGAAGCATACACGTGTGAGAAGCGAAATGTTTCACTCAAGAAAAAGGTGAGGTTTCAGCCGAAAGGAAAACACCCACGAATACTTATTGTAGAGTGTTTTGGGGTTGAAGCGAGGTTCTTAGGGCGTGTGGCAAGATGCAGGAGACGCCAAGTGAAAATTTCCACTTAAGACGACAATGTTTCACGTGTTTGGATGCGCAGGAGGAATAGACTGTGCTACGGGGTGGGGTAGGGACCGTGAGAAGTGTATTGCTGTTGTTTTAGATTCAGCTACTTGGAACAAAAAGTTGCAAGTAGCACGGGCTATAGTGAGCCCGTAGTGGAGTTACCTGGCACAGGAGCGGGGCTGTAACTGATGTCTGTCTGAGTAGGTGTGAGAGACGCTTAAATTGAGGAGAGGTTGTGGAGAGGGTTAAATGGAAACAGATGTTGTGGAGGTAGTTACAGCCCCGCTCCTGTGCCAGGTAAGTCCACAACGGGTTCACCATAGCCCGTGCTACTTGAAACGTTTTGTTCCCAGTAGCTGAATCATAAACAACAACAACAGTTGTGGAGGTGAGAGAGGTGTTGTTGAAGGGACGTAAATTGTTACAGGTGTTGTGGGGGGGGGAGGGGGAGGAAAGTTGACACAGGTATTCGGTTTCCATGAAGGCAAATATTAGAAGAAAGCACTACATCCGTATACCTTTATCGCTCCTGAAAGGGATATGATGACTTGACAAGGAGGTGGGTTATGATAACGGAATGACCTAACATACCTAAAGGCTGGGACCATCTAGACTGGTCCCAGCTACAAGAGCATCGACCCCACAAGGAGCAAGGCTGTCGAGTGCATCAACCAAATCGAAAGGTTCTATAGGGTTTCAGGAACAAAATAAATCTCTTGGCTCTCGTATGCAGACTGAGATGATCCTTCTCCAATAGCTCATTAAAAAATTAAATTTGCTTAACTTAGAACACGTTCCACAACTCGCCTTACAACCACCTTACCTTTAAGTTACCTTGAGATGGTTACGGGGCTTAGCGTCCCCGCGGCCCGGTCGTCGACCAGGCCTCCTGGTTGCTGGACTGATCAACCAGGCTGTTGGACGCGGCTGCTCGCAGCCTGACGTATGAGTCACAGCCTGGTTGATCAGGTATCTTTTGGAGGTGCTTATCGAGTTCTCTCTTGAACGCTGTGAGGGGTCGGCCAGTTATGTACCTTATGTGTAGTGGAACCGTGTTGAACAGTTTCGGGCCTCTCATGTTGATAGAGTTCTCTCTCAGAGTTCCTGTTGCACCTCTGCTTTTCAACGGGGGTATTCTGCACATCCTGCCATGCCTTCTGGTCTCATGTGCTGTTATTTATGTGTGCAGGTTTAGGACCAGGCCCTCTACTATTTTCCACATGTAAATTATTATGTATTTCTATCGCCTGCGTTCAAGAGAATACAGATTAAGGCTCTTCAGTCTGTCCCAATAGTTTAGATGTTTTACTGAGTGGATTGTAGCAGTAAAGGATCTCTGCACGCTCTCCAGGTAAGCAATTTTCCCAGCTTTGAAAGGGGCTGTCATTGTGCAGCAGTTCTCCACTCTAGAGAGCACTAGCGTCTTGAAGAATATCATCATCGGTATAGCATCTCTACTGTGAAAGGTTCTTGTTATCCAACCTGTCAAATTTCTTGCAGTCTCCAATTATTGTTGGAAGGCCGAACTAGGAAATGGACGTTGTCCAATCAACTCACTCTGCCAGGGGGTCTTCTCCCTAGTCGGGCGGAGGAGCGAGGAGCATACCTGGAGCATACCTGGAGCATACCTGGAGCATACCTGGAGAGGGTTCTGGGAGTTCTTGTATTTTCCAAGCCCGGCCTGAGGCCAGGCTTGAGTTGTGATAACTTAGTCAAACAGGCAGCTGCTTGGAACGGCCTATAGGCCCACATATCCACTACAACCTGGATGGTCTGGCACTTCTTGCAAGAACTTATCTAATTGCCTCTTGAATAACTAACTCTTGAAGGGCACTAACTATTACACTACAGGGTGCAGGATACACTTACATATCATTTACATGTGTAATTTTCTTAACCCAAACATTTCACAGCAACAAACACTGAATTCTGGCCCTTTGATACCCCAGTTATTATACTGCTGTCTTTACCCCCTCTCCTCTTCTCCCCTCTCTTCTTCCTCCTCCCCTCTTCCCCTTTGTCTCTCCCATTTATCTTGCATTTACTCAGATGTGAACAGGAAAGATACTTTCTGATTCCTGTGAGCAGGATGAGAGTATTCCTCCCATAGCTCATAGTAGCCTTACCTCCTCCTCCCGCACCCACCAGGTCTGTCTCTCTCTCTCTCTCTCTCTAGCGGCTCTCTCTTCTATCTCTCTCTCGTATCTCTTCACTCTCTCTCTCTCTCTCCTCTCTCTCTCTCTTTCTCTCTCTCTCTCGCTCGCTCTTGAAACAGTGAGACAGACAGGCAGGTATTAGAATTAGTGACTCAGTACATCTGTGCATGCCCAAAAGGCTATACAGCACACTGATACAGACTACAATCACTATTATACAACTCTTCCCGAGGGATAAACGAAACTGGCATTCGGAAATAGACTAAATTTGTTAAGAGGGTGTGGGAACTTAGTTGCATAGTCTTATTTTCCGCTATGACTCTCAGCGGGGCAGTCAGGATAGTCGAAATAGGCAATGTTGACCTTTGAAGGCTAATTGGCAAATATATATATTAAAACTAAAGACATTTCATTGAGTCAAGTAGCCCGCCTGTGAGCATTTGTATCGTATCTTTGTTTATGTTCTAAGAGATAGGAAAGAGTTTATGTTTATGAAAGAGGAAAGAACGTTTATGTTCTAAGTGNAAGGAGTGAGGGAATTGTAACCCTCACATCAAAGATCCTAGCTGTGAGGCCCACCAATGTGTATATATTATATACTATATATATGATGCTCTACTGCTCCCTCAAGAGATTCGAACCTGCGCCCACCGGTGGTCAACCACTAGCGAGCCCCCAGGGGTCACAGCACCTCTCCTACATGACCAGAGTTTGATATATACGGAGTAATTTTGAGGCTTTATTATTTTAATGTGAATCGTGGCTCTTCTGTAACTGCCCGGGTCCTAATTCCTGGAGTATAAATCTTTTAATCCTATTCACTTTTAATTGGCATAACCTTTTATGTGATATTTTGCCGAAATTTATTTTTCTTTTAATCTAGATATACTATATATTCCATTTCTAATTTCGTTTTTTTTTTTTCATGGTTGTAGTTAAATAATTAAAATTAAGGATTTAGTAGGATTATTTATTACAAAATCTGCAATTGATGCCATGTAACTTTTATTACTTTTATTACATACAGCTTAACTCTCCACATACAATATTGGTTTAAAGGAATTTTTCCAGACATTGGATGTCTCACATCGATTCAATGTCAATATATAGTATATATGTATATTAATATAATAGTATATAATATATATAATATATATATATAATAGTATGTATATATAATATTATATTCTATGTATATATATATGTATATTATATAAGTATATTATATATATATAGTATATATATATACATGTATATATATAATATATTATATATATATATATATATATATATAGATATATATATATATATATATATATATATATATATATATATGAAAACTCACACCCCAGAAGTGACTCGAACCCATACTCCCAGGAGCAAAGCAACTGGTAACTACAGGGCGCCTTAATCCGCTTGACCATCACGACCGGACATAAGGAAGTGATAGCCTGAGCTATATGAACCACTTCCCCGCCGGCACCTGGATGGTTATCTTGGGCATAGCATTTTATCATAGCATAGCCCTGTAGTTACCAGTTGCTTTGCTCCTGGGAGTATGGTTCGAGTCACTTCTGGGTGTGAGTTTTCAGTTGTATCTAGTCCTGGGGACCATTCAGGCTTGTTTGCATTTGTGTTCCTCACGTGTTGCCCCAAAAATGAGGTGATTTGATAAAATGCTATGCCCAAGATAACCATCCAGGTGCCGGCGGGGAAGTGGTTCATATAGCTCAGGCTATCACTTCCTTATGTCCGGTCGTGATGGTCAAGCGGATTAAGGCGCCCTGTAGTTACCAGTTGCTTTGCTCCTGGGAGTATGGGTTCGAGTCACTTCTGGGGGTGAGTTTTCAGTTGTATCTAGTCCTGGGGACCATTCAGGCTTGTTTGCATTTGTGTTCCTCACGTGTTGCCCCAAAAAATGAGGTGATTTGATAAAATGCTATGCCCAAGATAACCATCCAGGTGCCGGCGGGGAAGTGGTTCATATAGCTCAGGCTATCACTTCCTTATGTCCGGTCGTGATGGTCAAGCGGATTAAGGCGCCCTGTAGTTACCAGTTGCTTTGCTCCTGGGAGTATGGGTTCGAGTCACTTCTGGGTGTGAGTTTTCAGTTGTATCTAGTCCTGGGACCATTCAGGCTTGTTTGCATTTGTGTTCCTCACGTGTTGCCCCAAAAAATGAGGTGATTTGATAAAATGCTATGCCCAAGATAACCATCCAGGTGCCGGCGGGGAAGTGGTTCATATAGCTCAGGCTATCACTTCCTTATGTCCGGTCGTGATGGTCAAGCGGATTAAGGCGCCCTGTAGTTACCAGTTGCTTTGCTCCTGGAGTATGGGTTCGAGTCACTTCTGGGGTGTGAGTTTTCAGTTGTATCTAGTCCTGGGGACCATTCAGGCTTGTTTGCATTTGTGTTCCTCACGTGTTGCCCCAAAAAATGAGGTGATTTGATAAAATGCTATGCCCAAGATAACCATCCAGGTGCCGGCGACCATTCAGGCTTGTTTGCATTTGTGTTCCTCACGTGTTGCCCCAAAAATGAGGTGATTTGATAAAATGCTATGCCCAAGATAACCATCCAGGTGCCGGCGGGGAAGTGGTTCATATAGCTCAGGCTATCACTTCCTTATGTCCGGTCGTGATGGTCAAGCGGATTAAGGCGCCCTGTAGTTACCAGTTGCTTTGCTCCTGGGAGTATGGGTTCGAGTCACTTCTGGGGTGTGAGTTTTCAGTTGTATATAGTCCTGGGGACCATTCAGGCTTGTTTGCATTTGTGTTCCTCACGTGTTGCCCCAAAAAAAATGAGGTGATTTGATAAAATGCTATGCCCAAGATTACCATCCGAGTGCCGGCGGGGAAGTGGTCAAATAGCTCCGGCTATCACTTCCTTATGTCCGGTCGTGATGGTCAAGCGGATTAAGGCGTCCCTGTACATACCAGTTGCGTTGCTCCTGGCAGTATGGGTTCGAGTCACTTCTGGGGTGTGAGTTTTCAGTTGTATATAGTCCTGGGGACCATTCAGGCTTGTTTGCATATATATAATATATATATATATATATAATATATATAATATATATATATATATATATATATATATATATATATATAATATATATAAGTGAGTACCACCTCTGGTTGTTTGTAGGGACCCTCAAGCCTCGAAGAAGATGATATGCAGCACCCGGGGGAGACTTGTTGGGTTCCCATGTGCCCTGGCACATATTTTCTTCTCCTACCACCCCGTTTATATATATATATATATATATATATATATATATATATATATATATATATATATATATATATATATATTATGTGTGTTTATTTAAACTGTGTTACAAAAAAAGGAATTACATATAGGATACAAAGATGATTATCATAAGTTGTCGAGTTCCTCAAGCTCCTCAGATGGCTGAAGGAACCCTGAATGCATTCCCCCTCTGTATCGCCACGCTGAGGCGCTGGAAAAGGAGCTGGCAGCTCTAGGGTCTTTTGTTGTTTCAATTAGCCTAGAACCCAATTCCTTAAAATAAAAATAACTGGTGGCACTCTTACCCCAGGCGCCGAGTGTCTCAGAAGCAATGGGGACAAATTGTATTGGTGAACCAGTTCTCTGTATTTACGGGATTTGGCAGATTCCCTGTGGGTGGCAGCGCCACCTGGTTGTGCAACACTGAAGGCAATGTAGGTGTGTGCAGGTCTCCCTCATTTGAAAGGAGAAATGTATTGTTTTGTCGCTTTCAGTCCTCTTGGGACCGTTGATCAGTGAATTTTGCAGTTGGGAGGCAGTGAATCTTGCTGTAGGGGAGCGGTGAATCTTGCTGTAGGGGAGCAGTGAATCTTGCTGAGAGGGAGCGGTGAATTTTACTGAGAAGGAGCAGTGAATCTTGCTGAGAGGGAGCGGTGAATCTTGCTGAGAGGGAGCAGTGAATCTTACTGAGAAGGAGCAGTGAATCTTGCTGAAAGGGAGCGGTGAATCTTGCTGAGAGGGAGCAGTGAATCTTATTGAGAAGGAGCAGTGAATCTTGCTGAAAGGGAGCGGTGAATCTTGCTGAGAGAGAGCAGTTCATATAACTATTATTAGTGGCAGCAGTGAATTTAGTACAATTTTACTACTATTTTTTCATTCACTTAAACATGAATTTGTTACGTGTTCTCTTTTACTGATATATATTTCGTGTCTTTTCGTGTCTATGTCACTTTACTTTCTTATTAACAAATGTTAATATGATTTTGTGACCTTTTTTGCGAATTAAAACCCTTGCCAAATTCTCATTGTTTATTTGTATTTCATTTTCGCCAAATTTTTGTTTTGTAAAAAGAGTAGAATGTTTCAACGGGCAGGAAGTTGATTGATGAATTCACTGGGAACAATATTTTGCCGAGAACAACCTGGATAAAAGCCAATGACAAGAGTGGTTAGCCTCTCGCGCGCACTGATTGGCTCGCCCGAAATGAGCCAACAGCTGATTGGATGGCAACGACAAGCTAATTTCTAAAAACTGACCAATAGCCCCGCCAAAAAAAAAAATGTAAATTCAAATAATGGATTTCTCTGCTTTTCTGGGGGGAGGAAATACAAGTTCCATCAGAGGGGAATCAATGATTGTTTGTCATGCTGGGAAAACGAGGAAGGTGGTGGTTAATAGTTTATCTCTTGTAAAGGCAGGTGTATTAGAATAAAAGGTAGATGTATAGAGAGATAATAGAGAGGTATATAGAGATGCGAGTGTATACAGATACTAGGCAGGTGTATAGTGATTCACAGCAGGTGTTTAAAATGCTTGGAAGATGTACAGAGATCCATGACAGGTGTGTGTGGTGTATAAATACGTGATACATGACAGATATGTAGAGTATATCTCGGCAGGTGTGTATTCAGATAACAGCAGCAAAATTAAATATGAAAAGATAATGTTTCAACAGACTCGTGTGTTGAGTCACATGTTTAACAACACTCAGGTATTTGGACGTAGAATCAGAAGACTGTGGTGGACAGCCTGCCACAGTTACCAACACTGTGGCGGCCTTGCTGCCTGAGGTAATTATCAGAGAAAACACCAAAGCCAAAATTATTACCTAGCACTTAGAAGAAGAAGCATAACAATAGTTTGTATCTGTTCTACCTGGTTATAAGATAATTACATCGCTGGAATTGTTAATCATTCTTGGTTCTTCGTGTCAGAAATCTTTGAACCCGATCGATTAAAGGAACCTGAAGATGCTATAGCGGTTGTTTTAAGTAAATGGGGTTGTTTGTCAAACTGGGTCTTGCCAGTGTCCAAGACGTGTCTCGGGGTTTACCTTTACACAGTGGAAACCATCCACAACACACACACACACACACACACACACACACACACACACACACCCACACAAACACACACACACACACACCACCCACACACACACACACACACACACACACACACAATTCACGCCCTCTTCTACCTACATGGGGACAGAGTGAATAAAATCCATCTTGATGAGGAGAGGTCACCTCCACAGCATGATCCCACAGTTTATTCCCACAGCTCATCACCATAGCTGTCTCTCACAGCTAGGTCTGACAGCTCACTTTCATAGCTCATCCACACAGCTAATACCCACAAATACCCAGTCCAACACCCAAATCTATTTCTCCCACATTCATAAATGTGCTTCCTCTCTCTCTTCCATGTGCTCTTACCCTTTCTACATGCCATTCCTCGTATATACCCTCTCTCTCTTTCCCTCCCAACCACTTGACTTCCCCTTCAACATGCTCTCCCTTGGTGACTTGGATCTTTCTGGGCCTATCCTCAGAGTGATGGGTTTCGAAGCACAGTGGAAGCGTTAAGGGTGTTTACAAGAGTGTAGACCATTTTGGGGCAAATGTTGAAAGCGAAACGTAGGATAGAAATGGCGTGGGAGAAATAGTGAAAGTCAGTCAGAAAACGTGTAGTATATCACTAACAGGGTATAACCACAAACGTTAGACGTAGCATCACAAACATTAGATGTATATCTTGAGGTTATCTTGAGATGATTTCGAGGCTTAGCGTCCCAGCGGTCCGGTCCTCGACCAGGCCTCCTTTTTGTTACACATCCCCAGGAAGCAGCCCGTAGCAGCTGTCTAAACTCCCAGGTACCTATTTACTGCTAAGTGAACAAGGGCAGCAGGGTTAAATAAACTCTCCCATTTGTTTCCGCTTCTACGGGGATCGACCCGGAACCTCAGGACTACGAATCCGAAGCGCTGTCTACTCAGCTGTCAGACCCCCCTTTCTACTGTTATTCACCCCTTTTGTGATGTATAATCACAAAAGATAGAC